>OV815998.1:22070847-22609567 GCA_929113495.1 Andrena minutula
TCATGTTGTGTAAACTGAAAGAACTGAGCCACCTTATGGCTACCGATGCCTGGTCTTATTTTGGTAATTATTTGCAAAATGGCAGTCCTCGCCATTTGGATGATCTTGAAATATGTTGTCAAAGTTAACATTCTAAACAACTTTTTCCCATACATGTTACCGTCGCTCAGTTTAGTTTTCAAGATATTTGCAAAAAACTGTGGTCGGTAGTTGATTTGGATTAGATGGTTTAGCGTCGAAGGAGATTAGATTAGATTAGAGGGACCGCCAACTTTTGACAGATTTAAGATAAAAAATGTGTTTCATAAACGGATGGTCATGAGGATTTGAACCAGCAACTCGTGCGTCGAGTTTTTTTTCAGAAAAATCTTTTTTTATCTCTTTAACCTCACCCCAACAAACTACCGTTCAGAATTTATTTAATATCTCAAAAACTTCATCAGCTTCATCATTTATTTTGTTTTCGACCGTCGCGATGTATTTATACAAACAGTAGATAAGCGCCCAGATATCACTCAACGTCTATGAGCCGTCTTTACGACATCTGTTTCAGACTTTCGAAACGTCTTAAATACGTCTGCTATTTTCTGAAAGACGTCTATAGACATTTTTTAAAGTCCTGAGTCAGGAAACCGTACGTCTTTAAGACGCCTTTTAAACGATAGACGTCTGAAAGACATCAAGACGTCTGGCGCCATGTATACAAAGCCCTAATGACGTCTGTGGGTCACGTTTGGGACGTCTATGGAACGTGTTAAGGGGTTATACCAGTGTGAATTTTTTTTTGAAAAACTGAAGCATCTATTTTTACAGAACTTTTTGCGCTTAAAAGAGCAACATCAAAAGAAGATTTGGTAATTTTTTCGTAAAAAAATATTTACGTTTATAATAAAATTACAATCGATATCCAAGAAGCCTTTTATAAAAAGTGGTTTCGCGGTGAGCACTGCAATTCGGAATCAGATTATCTAAAATAAAAAAACAAATAAGATTTCGTTAGTATATTAATGTATCTTTCCGCTTTCGACTGACGGCGGGGGATTTTCGAAATATTAATTTAAAATAAAAGGGCGGCTATTTAAAGTTTGAAGGACCTGATTTTCGCGCGAAAAACGGCCATTTTTCGTTGATAAAATCGAAAATATACATTTAAAAAATATGCGAACGATAGTCGATAGATTTTTACATAAAAAATAATCCCACAAAGTGTGAGAAACATTGGTGCAGTAGTTTTTGGGATATCGTGCTCACCGGTTTTAAAAAGGCTTCTTGGATGTCCTTGTATTTTTATTCTAAACGTTAAATTTTTTCCTACAAAAAATCACCAAATGTTCTTTAAATGTTACTCTTTAAAGTGCAAAAAGTTCTGTGAAAATATATATGCTTCCACTTTTTCAAAAAAAAAAATCGCAAACATTCGCTTCTTTTCGGCCTCCTGACTAGGTATAACCCCTTAAATACGTCTTTGCGGGGTGTATAATTCCTCAAGCTCTATCAGAGGGCGACGCGGTTCGAGAGTTTCTCGCCGGTGATCGTGGACCCAGTTAGTATATATACAAGTTCCGTCGCAGTCCTTCTTTCCTTTTCTAAGGTGGTGACCCACTGCATAGACGGTCCAGTCAGAACGCCTATAGTGGTAGTCAAATTTTAAATAAATAAATATAGTAAATAGAAATGAATTTTTATTCTATTTTGACAACCCTTTAAAGAGCTGCATTTGATCTCATTTATCGATAAATAGGTCTTAATTACGTCTTTTGAACGCCTGTTTCAGTCCTAATCCAGGCCTGTTTAAGACGTACTCGGAAAAGACATACTCGGGACGACAGTTTTTGTAACATTCGTCCTTCAGAGGACGTATATAAGCCGTTCGTGGGAAATTCAGGCCGTCCCCGAAACGTCCGGTACGACTGGGACGCTTTTAGGACGGCTGTGTGTTGTGTGGTGTACTATCCACCGCGAGCCGGCCTAGTCATGACTTGTTTATGCACATATGCGTCTTTAAGACATCTAAACGCAGTCGTTTAAAAGACGTCCTGGCACAGACGCCTTAAGGACGTCTTAAAGACGTCTGTAGACAGACGTCTACGAAATGTCTCCGCGCAGACTCTTAAAGACGTCTTAATATGGTCTAAGACGTTCAGACCAAAAACAGGCGTAAAATGGACGTCTTAAAGACGTCGTGTGCTATCTGGGCGGCGGTCCAATACCCAGATAGCACAACGTCTGGTAAAGTCTTAAAGACGTCCAAAAGGCTTCGTAAAGACGTCTTAAAGACATCTTGTTACAAATCAAGACATTCAGACGTAAACTAGACGTCTCTAAGACGAGGTGTGCTATCTGGGTACTAGCGTACATATACGCTGATACGGATGCGTGGGGATACGCGGACTTCATTGTAATAGTAGCAACAATTTTTCGCGAATATCTCAGAAACTAAAGCCGGGCAGTGGTTATATATATAGGTTTTCAGCCATTGGGGATACCTAATATTTATATTAACTATTTATCTTAAGTTTTTGAACTATTTTATCTATTTTGACATCAATAGCATATTTATTTTCCATGTTCATATTAGTAGTCTACTGTTTCTATTAGAAAAAAGTAATATTTCAACAATAAAGTAACACTACTCCATACTACACACAAAAACCTTTAAAAATGAAGTAAGCAAGAATCGTAATTTTGTTCTTCGTTTGAGGGGAGGTTCCGGTCTAAAAGTGGATTATTTTTATATTTCATTTTTCGAATGTTCAACCTTTTAGGCATACGTGTTTAAAAGGATTTGTTGATATTCATAAAATTCCCGAAGTTAGAGGCATTTGAGTTCCGGCAACTGCATGGATAAGACCCGGCCACTCGGCAATCACATAAAACTTTAAACGTGTTTTTCTCGAAACAGTGTTCTCAAATCGGTGAGACGTGTATCTCCAAAAGTTATTATCCGATTCGACTGAAACTTTTCTAATTTGGAAGAATATACTTCTGGCTGGGGGGGGGGGGGGGGGGCTAGAAAAAATTACAAAAAAATTAAAAATTTATAATTTTCCAAGGCGTTGAAAGGACGAAAAATTCAGGGAAAATTGATTTCAAACTTGAATAGGGGTTTTTTTACCCCCCCCCCCCCCTAACCAGAAGAATAATCTTCAAAATAAAAAAGGTTTCAGTCGAATCGGATAATAACTTTTGGAGATACAGGTCCCACCGATTTGGATCAATTCTTTGAAGCCTTGGCTTTAACGAATCCTCAGGGCCGTCTGCAATGATTACTTATAAAACGAAAAATATATTTCTATAATTTAAGACATCCTTAATACAATGCGAAAATTTTGAATAAATTATATGTAGTAGTTTTCCTTCAATTAATTCCTAAATATCACCTATTTTTGGGGGCTCTAGACCGGAACCTCCCCTTAAGGCCTGCTTAGAATGTAATAAATACTATAAATTATATTTATTATTTATACCTATTTCTCATAAAAGGCTGGATTAAAAATTATTATGTACTTAAGAGTTTCTTATAGCAAGCCGTCTGTATTGAACCTTCTATCAAATTCATTTTTTTTACCAGAACGGTATGCTGACATCGCTACCCTACCTAACGGCATGGATTATCAGTTTTCCGATCAGTTATTACTCAGATCTTCTCATCAAACGGAATATCTTTACGATTCAAACGTCCAGAAAGGTTTGCAACACGATTGGCCAATGGATTCCAGCAGCTGCACTAATTGCTCTAGGATATGTTAATAAAGAGCACACTAAAATATCAGTAGCACTTTTGGTACTCGCTGTTGCTAGTAATATTGCCATTTACTGTGGTCACAATGTAAATCACATGGATCTCAGTCCAAACTTTGCTGGCACTTTAATGGGTATTACAAATACAGCAGCAAATATTTGCAGTATTTTAGCTCCATTGGTTACCAGCGTTATTGTTAAAGATCCTGTAAGTATAAATTTATTTGTACTAACTAAAGTGAATTATTATTTAGGGCATATTATATTGAGGTTCAAATTATGTGAAAACGTTGAGTGGCGCTATGTTTAGCGAAATACTGTTCCAAATTAATCTTAGATGTTTTCGAGCAAACCAGACTTTTAGGAGACTTTTGTACAGTTTGTACCACGGTTGAAACACTCGGCTAAAGAATACAGGGTTATTCTCTCGTGAAGCTCCTTAAAGAGATGTTGCACGGCACAGCGTGGCAAAAGCACATCCCGCGATGCCTGACTGAGTATTATGGCTTCCGATCCTTCAAGGGCCTGGAATACCCATTAACCTGGGAGTTGGCGCGCCAAATAACTTACATTAGTAGGAGCGCGTCGGTCATTTCACCGATGATAATCAGAGTTGGGCATTAGTCGAATAAATTTTTATTCGACTACATTTTTATTCGACTAAATTTCTAGTCGTTATTCGTTCCTCGTTATTCGTTTAGTCGAAGGCCCGTTGTCAGGGGGGTGCTACTCAATGGGCGGTATTCTCAGTCGCTACTTATTCTTAAGCAAATGCTTAAGCATGCGGCATCCTCTACTAACCTACTAGCTAGTAAAGGATGCCGAATGCTTAAGCATTTTCTTAAGAATAAGTAACGACTGAGAATACCGCCCAATGTATTATTTTGTCAACGCGCAACAGCACCATCTACCGAGATGTGACCGAACCAAATGGCCGAAAGCGGTAAATTCGAAACTAGGATTAAAACCTTATTTAAATTCATTATACAGAGTTATCCACTTAACTCAGAAAACGCGCGCGAGAACAGATGAGGAAGGCTTCTGTTCTCGCGCGCGGGTTCCGAGTTAAGTGAACAACTCTGTATTTTTTAAATAATTGAAATACTATGCTCTGTGCGACTATACAATCATATTTTATGCATCTGTAGGATCACGGAAAAAAGGGAAGTCGCCTAAGCGGGACTCGAACCCGCGATCTCTGGATTTGCGCGCTGGCCAGCCGCCTTAGTCACCTCGGCTACCGCCGACTCCCCTTGATCGTCGCTACTCCGTGTCCTCTTAACGTATGGGGGTTCCTGATCCCACATTCGGCCATCCTGCGACGACATTCGCCCTCGAATGTCATTCGTCGCACTTACTTGTGTCACGTTATTTTTCGCGTCGCGGACAACGACCGTGTGTCTATTATTTATCGCGTCGCAGACAACGACCGTGTGTCTATTATTTATCGCGTCGCAGACAACGACCGTGGTGGACGGCTTCATGTGGCGATCGGTGCTCCCCCCATCCCGGACGAGCCCCCAATTGTAGGATCACGGAAAAAAGGGAAGTCGCCTAAGCGGGACTCGAACCCGCGATCTCTGGATTTGCGCGCTGGCCAGCCGCCTTAGTCACCTCGGCTACCGCCGACTCCCCTTGATCGTCGCTACTCCGTGTCCTCTTAACGTATGGGGGTTCCTGATCCCACACATCTTATATACAATTTGAAATGGTACGCTGATAACCAGATCTGAAGCGCAGAGCCTGACGTCGGATCCGTAGTCATCTGTGTCCGCATTAGGCTGCGGTCTGAGGTACAGAGCCTGACATCAGGGCCTGACGTCAGATTGGCAGCAGATTCACATCAGATCTTGCCGTTCGCCTGATACGTGTAACAGCGCCAACTGTGGGCCAGAATTTTCAACTCATTCGCTATCCGTTGTTGCGTTATCCGTTGGTGTTAATCCATGTATTATATGAAGTTAGCTATAAATCATAAAGATATCGAAGCTAGATGTAGAGCGAGATTCAAAATCCTTTTGTATTGAAAGATAGGAATAATATATATAGATTCAAAGCGAACGGAACATTAAGGTCTTAAGCAAATGTGAAACGGAGGACAAGGAAGAGTTTATTGTAGAGCGCGTTATGCTTCTTAGGGGGGTTTTCCTTGCTAGTTTTGAATGTTTCAAGTTACCGTTAGATCAGGCGAGGGTAGTAAATAGCTTTATTTTTTTCCTTTGCATATCTGCGTGCCAAGTTTCGTCGAGCCGGCAGCGGCTCGTCTCGTAAAAGTACTTAAAATTCTGTCCTCCCTTTCAATAATTGTCGACGTCCTGTTAGGGTAAAAACTCCGGTCAGGGAAGGCTGAAAGTCATAAAGCCATAAAACTTTCTCCGAGTGACGTCGTCTTGACCTCGAGGGTTGCGGTTACTTACCTGCGAGATATGTATATACTGTACGTAGCCTATGTACTACCCCTATGTAATCGGAAAGCGTACCTCGATCACCAGAGGAGAGTGGGAGAAAGCATGAAGGAAGGGCGAAGGACAGCCCACTAACGAAGCTAGAGGGATGACACCGTCTTGATTGGGCGAAAGGATCCGGAGAGGGAGTCCGAGGAAGACTTCAAACTTAAAGGAGTAGGGCACTCGAAGGTGACAAGCGAGGCGTTATTTTTGTAAAAGATTAGATCAATCTTGTCAGCAGACTCGAAACAGTTTCATAGAAAATATACAAATAGTTTCTGAAATTTTACTTTGTGGAATCATTTGAAATACCCGCGCACTCCAACGAGCTGAATGCTTCAGCATTCCACGGGCACCAACCCGCGTTCCGTTCTGAGAATCACCGCCGGGACGCGCAACACCGTGACGTCACATGTCCGTCCCTTCCCTTACATAACCATCAAGCAGAGTCTACAGCATATTAAATAATTCATTCAAATTATTTAACAAAGTATTTATGTTTATAATAATACAGAGGATCGATACTATTGTTACAGGATTGATACAATTGTTACAAAATAATATGCGCATATAAATACGAAGAGCGACTTTCCATATTTAATTTTATACTAATATTGTGTTTGTTTTCAGCACTAACAGAACAGGAAACATGATGCTTTTCCAGAAAAGGAAATCCAAAATATTGAACTACTAGCTACCAGTGGTTACGGGACGTGGATTTGCAAATTTAAATATGGAAAGTCCCTCTTCGTATTTATATGCGCATATTATATTGTAACAATTGTATCAATCCTGTAACAATTGTATCGATCCTCTGTATTATTATAAAAATAAATACTTTGTTAAATAATTATAATTAATTATTTAATATGCTGTAGAATCTGCTTGATGCGTATGTAAGGGAAGGGACGGGCATGTGACGTCACGGATAGCGAATGGGTTGAAAATTCTGGCCCACAGATAGCGCTGTTACACGTGTCAGGCTAGCGACACTATAATAAGAGTCTGGACACGAGAAGGCCACTTTTTGATTAGTCCGCCATGTTTGATCGAAATCCCACGAGAGAAAAAGAGATATACGCCATTTCACTCTTAACCACTCTTAACAACTGTTACGTTTATGGCGGTATTTTATGTTGAGCAGAGCGTTACAACTGTTCGCTTTCGCTTCCAAGACGAGAATGAATCGGGAACATGGCTGCTAGCGGAAACTGTTATAATCGTGTGCGGTTCTAGAACAATACATTGTCTTCCGGCGCTGTAATATTTGAAATTACTCATTCCAACATTTTACATAGAAAATGTGCATTTGGGTTTTTGATTGGCCCGTCATTTTGCATCTATTCCCGCTGATTTTTAAATCTGTCCATTATACCAAGGTAATGAAGATATAAAGTAAAAAACTAAATCTTGTGTTCGATTTGATATACAGGGTGTAAACAGTATACGTAGCAATATTTTAGGGGGTGGTAGGGGAGGTCCAATGGAACATAAAAGTCCTATGACATAATGTCCGATCTGTCTCCATTTTACAGTAATAATGCCCTAAAGTTTGCACCATGCGTTTGAAACGGGTAGTAGCTCGCGCATATTGGTGAGACCAACACATTGAAACAGGGTGTTGACTTCTGATCTTTCATGTAATTCCCAAAGTGGTGTGTTTTTCGGAAGGAAAGACTCTTAAGAGTGATCCTCCAGCGACTCGACTCAAGGAGATGCCGCATCATATCCCGTGGCGAAGACAACACACCATGATGCTTCACCGCAAGTTTATGGCTTCCGACCCTTGAAGGGGTTTGAATACCTATTACGAACCAAACTCTTTCAGCTCCGCATTTCTCATCAGATCTCTGCGAAAACGACGGCAATCGATACCTTCCGTCATCGTTTGGTTGTCATTTAAAGTGAATTACGAGTAAAAGATAAATCGAGGAAAATCATATCAAACGTAAAAAAGTGAATACACATTTTTTTTAAAACAGAATCGAAAATAATAATTATTTGAAGTGAGAGGACAAGAAATACGTAGATTTCGTTTTCAAATATCGCTTAAATGAAAAAGTAATGTAACAGGAAAGTTTAATAATGGCCAACACTGTTGCTGATGATGAATACGTCTGTTTAAAAGCCCGGAAGACAAAATTTAGGTACGGAAATTTAGATAAATATCGCCGGAAATAAGCCATAGCCTGCGTTAAATTTAATAACTAATAATCACCAATAAAGTAACTAAAACTCACTCTTTCGGAAATTCACCTGCAGCTTGAAAATCTGTGTCACAGGGTCACCGAACCGATCCTGGTCATCGATGGACGTGCTCCGTGCACAGCTGGTCCCAGGTATCCTTACATTCCCACTACCCAAAGTTAAGGGTCGCAATGTCAGGTGCGTCCAGGTCAACGTACCGAATATTCACTTCACTGCACAGCTACTAACACTGATCACTTTATTTATCCTGAAGTATTCTTGGGCCGTGTACATTTCTGCGACGCGATTGCTAGCTGACTGACAGAATTTTTTCCAAGCAACTTCCGCTACCCCTAAGTAGCTTCTCTGGTTCCATTATGAGTTAACTCCCACCAGGGCAAGAGTAACGTCGGCACGGAATACGTCGACGCGTGCTTTTGTTTTGAAATTTGAGCGCGTGTTTAGACACGAGAGATAAGCAGGCCCGATTGGTTAGTTTGGGACCAATCGGACCTCAAGGCCCAACATCTCTAGCACGGAATACGTCGACGCGTGCTTTTGTTTTGAAATTCGAGCGCGTGTTTATACTCGAGAGATAAGGGATCCGTCTTTAATTTGAAGGTAGGACGAAGCAGGCGGGACTACGCGCAGTCAGCGGACTACCTCTTCTCTTCCTGTGTCTTTCCGCGAGGCGTATTGATGTTGGATAATACTCTGTAATTTCTAGTTCTTCAAAATTAATCAGGCTGATCAGCCAGAGCATTTCGCCAGGGTCGCGGTTTATTGTCCGGCGAGTCGGCGGTAGAGAACGGTTTCCTACAGTTTCGGATAATTTATGACTTAATTGGTTCCGCCTCGTAGCAGTCGTGAACTCAGGGTATCGGAAAGGGGAAACAGGAATGGTATGCATTTTCTTCTTTATAGCAACTCGAAGACTGTCTCTTCCCTTCGGACCCTTTCGAACCGATACACGTGGTGTCTGTTTTCTATCTCGAAGCAATGGGTACATTGGCAGTAGAAGGACGGAGCGCGGGCTTTTGTGAAAGTGTTCGTTGCACTTCTGCAAAACTCGTGTTCCGAAAATGTGTTGTCTTCTTTTTACCTAAAGCCTCTTGCCCTGGTGGGAGTTAACTCATAATGGAACCAGAGAAGCTACTTGGGGGTAGCGGAAGTTGCTTGGAAAAAATTCTGTCAGTCAGCTAGCAATCGCGTCGCAGAAATGTACACGGCCCAAGAATACTTCAGGATAAATAAAGTGATCAGTGTTAGTAGCTGTGCAGTGAAGTGAATATTCGGTACGTTGACCTGGACGCACCTGACATTGCGACCCTTAACTTTGGGTAGTGGGAATGTAAGGATACCTGGGACCAGCTGTGCACGCAGCACGTCCATCGATGACCAGGATCGGTTCGGTGACCCTGTGACACAGATTTTCAAGCTGCAGGTGAATTTCCGACAAGGGTGAGTTTTAGTTACTAACGCCTATCACCTTTCGTTAATTTCCTGTTACATTACCTTTTCGTGGCTACGTTATTAACAGATGGAAATTTACGTATTCCTTATCCTCCCACTTCAAATAATTATTATTTTCGAATCTTCTAAAAAAAAACTGCGTATTCGTCTTTTTACGTTAAATTCAGGTCAGAGTAGCCACGCATTGACAGTAGCTTGTTGCGTGACAGTTTAGTCACACTAAAAGGAAAGAAACAGTTTTATCACTTTCTGAAAAAAAAACAACACGTTTTGCAGTCACGTCGTCAAAGGAATTTACTTCCATGTAAATCAATGCATTTTTTCATGAGCATCAAAACTGTCATGCAACAAATTGCCACCACTGCACGCCTGGCCTAAGAACACGTGTAGAGTTTTCGTTCACTTTTTTCTTATTTTCTAGCTTGACGACCCTAAGCGCCTCCACTCCAAACAGATCCTCAATGGGACCGCTACTGTAAGGGGCCCATAGTTACTTGCTTACTGGGTCATCTTGAACAGCTCACAACGGGCGGTCTTTGTGCTACGGCTCATCTGTGTGCGTGTAGCGACGATCTTTTCCACAAACATCTCCGATGTTTAAACCTTTATAACAGCGAAACTATACGAGATACAACAAAATGTATTCAGACCATTTTACTTTACTGGTGGTCTCCAATGTATATGCAAAATTATGGAATCTTGCGACTATTAGTTTAGCATATAGACATGTTAACTTTGAGGCATTATTACTGTAAAATGGAGACAGATCGGACATTATGTCATAGGACTTTTATGTTCCATTGGACCTCCCCTACCACCCCCTAAAATATTGCTACGTATACTGTTTACACCCTGTATATTTTTTTATTATACTTATTTAAATGCGCAATGCATTGCCATAGATTTGCTACCATAAACGTAAGAGTTGTTAAGAGTGGTTAAGAGTAAAATGGCGTATATCTCTTTCTCTCTCGTGGGATTTCGATCAAACATGGCGGACTTTCACTCGTGTCCAGACTCTTATTATAGTGTCTCTATGTCAGGCGAACGGCAGGCAGAGGTGCAAGATGCGAAGATTTCCGACTGCAGCGCCGCTTGCGGTGGAGTAAGGGATCTCAGCTTGTGATATCTCCGCTCTATAGAATAATATTCGTTGGTAGTTTCGTGCTATGCAACTTGCATAGTGGATCGTGGAAAAAACATGTGGAAGGAGTCGACGTAGAAATATGAGGCCGAACTCGCTGTCTCCAAGTAGTGGCGAGTATAACCTTCTGGCGTGCACGAAGCAGAGTGTATGCAACTTGCATAGCACGAAACTACCAAGGAATATTATTCTATAGAGCGGAAATATCACAAGCTGAGATTCCTTACTCCACCGCAGGCGGTGCTGCAGTCGGAAATCTTCGCATCTTGCAACTCTGACGGCAGAATCTGATGTGAATCTGCTGCCAATCTGACGTCAGGTCCTGATGTCAGGCTCTGTACCTCAGACCGCAGCCTAATGCGGACACAGATGACTACGGATGTGACGTCAGGCTCTGTGCTTCAGATCTGGTTATCAGGGTATATAGTTACTTTTACACGTCCCCCCCCCCCCCCCCCCCACACCAAGAAAGGTTCCTGGATCCGCCACTGATGATGAGGTCGCGATTAGGCGACGAAAGTTGAAATAAGTTATGTTTTTTGCGTGCGTATTTATTAAAAAAATGTTGATAAATAAAAAATATTATAAATGAAGAATAGTTTTATTTGCATTTATTTTTTATAATGATTGATTAGACTTTTTTGTAATATTTTTGCTTCTATTTTCAATACCTTAAAAAATACCGGTAAATTACCGGTAAACCGGTTTTGATTGAAAATTCTACCGAATTACCGGTAATTGAAAAAGTCGGTAAAGCAATCCCTAAACTCAACACCAACTATTTGCCAAAACCTACATGATAGGCCGTTTCTTATTTAAACTAAACGCTGATCACTTACATACACAAAAATTGATTCGTAATTCATTCACAATTAAATTATCTATCAAATACTAATTCTCTTATTTTTTCTACTTGTTGGTGTCACACTATGCTGTGTATCTAAATATGATGCCTCCTCTGAATGAGTGCTTATTACATTCAACGGCTCTGCTGCAGTACAAGTTGATATAGATGTAGACGGGTTTGTTGCTATAATAAAAAATTTCAACATAATTTTTATACTTTATAAGATAGTCCTTCTTTAAATGGTAATTTCTGAGACGGTACAGTTGTACGTAGTACATGCATATTGGAGTTAGTTGATTAGTTGAATTAGTAATGTGAATTTCAACTATGCATTAATGATTTATCATTAGGCGTGAAGTGCTGATGGCACACACGATGTTGGAATATACGATCATAGGGTCCATTGCAACCAATTTTTGGTTTGCTACTAAGGTCGGTATCATATATATTGGCCGGTGAGTTTCGTGAGGGGTATTCTCCCAAAACACCGTTTGTTTGCCTCGGTGTTCCTTTTCTCAATGTTTTCTGACTCGCTCTCGCCTTCGCAGAACAAGAGTGAGCCAGAAGTGGTGGGGATAGTGCCAGGATTCTGACGTGTAGGCCAAACCGAGCTGTCAGCGTAGAAATACACGCATCAGAATAGGTGTGCGTTAGCAACGAAAAAATTCAGCAACTTTATTGGTTAGAACATTGATTCGTTCTCGATAGCTTCATCTCGTATTGGTCTACGTATAGCCTCGCAACGCACACAGCTATTACGTTAAGGATAAATAACAGCCAACCGGCTAGGTTCAGGCGGAGCCGAGCAGCGTTCCCTTTACCCCACCATACCCTGCGAGGGCCATGCAACTCCAACTGACAAATCAGCGATCGTCAGATGGTGGTGGCTGATTTCTCCTCGATCGCTGCTCGCGAAACCGAATTCACCGGCCAATATATTTGATACAGACCTTAGCATAATGCATATATCAAACCTTTTTTTGTCCTTAAGAGGATTAGGAAATCTGTGCCTTATTGATGACCTATCTTCGCACCCAGGGACTGCACAAGTAACCATAATGAATTTGCTAAAAAGTATGAAAGCTAATCAGAAGATTTTTATGTTCCTAATTGCTATAAAACGAAGTTGATTAGAATTACGCATAGGTAGTAAGCTGCTCGTAATGTTTAGTAAATAAATACCAACTCTCAAAATATGTAGAAAGATGCACTATAAATGACAATAAATAACAGTAAATAACAATTAAATAATGATAAATATGCGCTTGTCAAACTATACCAGACCACGCTGAAATATGATGAGATGCGATTCAATGCGATCAGCTCAGATCAACTCAGATACATAAAACGTGGATCGACGGATCAATCACGATCAACGACGAAAAAACGTTTTCCGATGGCGTCAGGTCCGGCTGGGGACGTATTCAACGCGACGCTATCAGTACCATGTAGCGTACGATTTTCTTAACTCCATTGAGAACAGCGCCGTCTAACGAGAAGTGATCCTACTATAATCGTGTCACGTCCTGGGTGGCGGGTTTTAGGACAGTGACATTGTGGAAGGGTAACGGGAGTCGAACGCGAAATCCTGTTTCGCTGCTCCGAGAGGTAATGAGGATTTTAAGCCCGAAATTTTGTTTCGCTGCTCTAAGCGATTGCAAGGTTCAGGCACGGAATCCTGTTTCGCTGCCCCAAACGGTTTGCAAAGGTTAGGCACGAAAATCTTTTCGTTGCTCTACGGAATAGGAAGGATCTAGGCACGAAACCCTGTTTCGCAGTCCTGGTGAATAGGAGGGAATTCAGGCACGAAACCCTGTTTCGCAGTCCTGGTGAATAGGAGGGAATTTAGGCACGAAACCCTGTTTCGCAGTCCTAATGCGAAGGAAGGTTGTTAAGCACGAAACCCTGTTTCGCAGCCCTAATGCGAAGGAAGGTTGTTAAGCACGAAACCCTGTTTCGCAGCCCTAATCGACCAGGGGAGGTTGGGTAATAAGCGCGCACCCGAGTGACACCCGTTAGGTTATTCGCGAAGGAAAACGGTGGTAGAAAGGCCGGTTATGATTTTAAACGTTTGAGTAATAGAACCACTATTTATTGGTAAGCGAGTGAAATAGCAGTGTGCTTCCGATGATATAGCAGTTTCCAATAATGCATGAACATAGAGCATTGGGACAAACATTTATATAACGGTGATTGAGAATATAATAAGCATGTGACAACTTAGTAACGCTAATAATGATTTAGTATAACTAATGAAATTAAGCAATGGTATAATTAGGCAGTAAGCAATTGAAAGTTAAAGAGAAAGCAATACAATTGAGCGATGTACATATAAAGCAAAAAGCAAAATCGAAACGAATAATATAAAGTAATAAGCAAAATCAAAGTGAATAATATAAAGTAATAAGCAAAATCAAAGCGAATAATATAAAATATAAAGAGTTAAACAATAATGTTGCACGTGAGCAAAAAAAATAGGATAATGAAAGTTATATAGTGCGCGTCACTATTTTTTGCCGATCGGCCACACGAAAAGTTAAAAGAAATTCATGTAAAGTAAATAGTGTATCATTTGGCACATAGATGGCACTGTTGTAAAATATCAGTTATTAGTTAAAACAAAATGGCGTACTGTTTCAAATTTAAGAATCACTAAGCAAATGCTTGTTCAAAGCGACACATTTTTTTGCCGGTAAGCTAATCGACTTAGTGCAAAGTATAAATGTAAGTTTTCAGAATCATTATAGCTTATTACTTTATTACAATATATTATTAACCGTATTATGATTTACTTTTGGCAATATAGATGTATTCAAACGAGATAATAGAGAAAGTTCGCGAACTTTATGAAATTCATAAAAATTATGAGAAAGTTGCAAAAATAATAAGAATACCTGTAAGCTCGGTCAAATTTATGGTTCGAAATAACTATAAGAAAGGGAAATCCAAACGAGGAAGAAAATATTTACTGTCTCCTCGAGAAAAAACAAGAATTAAACGGGAAGTGAGAATACTGAATTCCAGAAATGAAAGAGTAACTGCCACAAAAATACGGAATAATCTAAAACTTTCGTGCTCAATTAGAACTTTACAGCGAATGTTAAAATCTCTAAAGTTTAAATTTAAAAAACTAGAAAAGAAAATTTCGTTAACGAAACAACACAAAGCTAAACGTTTGGAACTAGCAGAGCAATGGCTAAAAATATCTCACAAATGGGAATCTACAGTCTTTTCGGACGAAAAAAAATTCAATTTTGATGGCCCAGATTCCTGGTCCTCGTGGGTAGATTTAGATAGAACATTATATCGAAATAGGCGGCAAATGGGTGGTGGATCACTCATGGTTTGGGCAGGACTTTTGCCCGATGGAACCATTTTATTGGAAACACTACAGGGAAGAATAGATAGTATAAAATACATTAATTTTTTAGCAGAAAAAGTGAAACCATTTCTGGACAACAAATTAGGTATCAGGAATTATGTGTTTCAACAGGACAACGCATCGATACACGTGTCCAAATTATCAAAACAATGGCTCGAAATAAATTTTTCTGCAGTTCTCGAATGGCCTGCCAAAAGTCCAGACTTAAATCCTGTGGAAAATGTTTGGAAAATGCTCGCCGACATTGTTTATGATGGTCCAGAGTACCATAACCAAAAAGAACTTTGGAATTCTATACGTGCAGCAGCTTCAAAATTAATGGCCGAGAAACGGGATGTTTTAAGAAAATTAACCCTAGATATGCCATCTCGTCTACTAAAAGTAATTAAAAATAAAGGAAGAATAATCTAAATTACTACTTACGACTTCTTAAAATTATACAAATGTCAAAGTTAATTATTAAACTAATAAAACTTTATCGTCAACAAAATGTGTCGCAATGAATCACCCCTCATTATGAGTTTTCTAAAATTTTGTATAAATTTTGTGTATTCAAATTGTTTTCTCTGTCTTATGTACTTCATACATGTTTTATAAGAAGATTGTATATGTAATTTCTTGGGCATTTATTTTTTCAATCAATATATATGTCATTATATATTCGGCAAAAAATAGTGTCGCGCACTATAATAGTTAAATGCTTACAGTGATATAGAAGAGGTGAAATCCTTATAGCACTTCACTAACAATACAGACACGTGGTGTCGCGAAAGATATAGTAATGGAATGGTCGATAGTAACTGACTGAACGATTGTAACAGACTGATGATGCGCGGTCCATGTGGCGCTTGTATTTATACAAAATCAATGGAATGTCTGGTATGCGAGGAATTTATGTTATGCGTGGAATCTGTGGTATGCGTGATGAGTCATACGCGTTATGTAATCGACGCGTGCCGATGACTCACGCGTAAGGTATGCGTGGAATTGCGGATTTCGGCGGTTCTTTCGGGGCTTTACAGATGGGTATTCCACCCGTTGGATGGATTTAGAGGATTTTGATTGGGGTTTTAAGGTGGAGGCTTGAGTACGTTTGTAGAAAGAGGGGGGGGGGGGGAAGGGGGGTACATGGTCTCGAGATGAGCGAGCTTTGGCGAGGGACTTGTATTAGATTTGAATGGGGAAGAGTTCGCGCCTCTAAGGCCGAAGAGGGGAAGGGGATTCGAAATTTGGGCGTCTGGAGATGGGGACCGCTAAGGTACATCGTCCAAACAACCCGGAGGTTGGAAAAAGGGGTTTAGCATATGTGGTTTCGGGAATAGTTGAGTGGATTTATATGGAGGATGCCATTTAGGACCGGCGAAAATTATCGGGACGTCACAATCGTGCTGACAATCCCCCTATTCGAGTGTCACCCCCCTGCCCGCTGTGGCGACTAAACGACACGAATAAGTGGGGGTCAGAACCCGAGCCGCCCCGGCTCGGCTTCCGAGGCCCAACTCGGGCCGGGCTGAGGGGGGTATCATGATGCAAGGGGAACGCTTTTTGAGTGTACCTACCGCCCCTACCAGGGGCTGCTCGGTATTCCGTACTATATATTGTCACTGCTGTTCGATTCTTTTACCAAGAGTTATCCGGCTCGCGATATCAAATGGCTTACCGCGATCGTTAACTCTGAGATTTTAACTCCGAAACTGATTTAAAATATGGTTTCACGCGACATCCCCATGCGTACATTTATTATATAATACGTTTAATCCCGTTTATGTTAATAATAATTATAATAATTCAGGCTGTAATTGATTTCTATAAAACCTAATAATCATTCAGTAATTTTATTAATTCATACACGTTTCGAGAAAGAAAAATAATTTAATTGAATTTAACATGTATTATGAAAATAAATTCTTTTCGGAAGTTTTACAAAGGGAAGGCAATATGCGTCTCCCCCCTGCCCCCGCCAACAAAAATCGTAATAAATTCAGGGTGACAGGCTCAAATGAAAAGTTCTCATGATAGATATTGAAATAGATTCAGATAACTATAACCCGTAGTGTTAAAGAGATATTTGTTCAGTATTTCATTTTGTTACAAATATTTTTCTTAATAAGGATTGAGCGGAATAGATTACGCGCTATCTAAAAATATTTTTCTTTTCAAAATATCCATGCATTTCTAGATTTGAAGATATGGACTTGTGAGGAGGAACATGTGCCATGGTGTAATTTTAATTTACGTGTGCACTGTAAAATTAATTATGGAACGAATTACGTCATTCTTCGTGTTATTTTGACCGGAAAAACATAAGGAATCGTTCGGCGTCGCCTTTGCGACCATCTGATGAGAAATGCGAAGCCTGAAATTTCTCACTTCTTAATCGGTTTTTTCGCTACGGGGTATCGGGCGGATCACCTTACACTCGACAAGCGTTCCCCTCGGCCCGACCGGAGGTCGAGGGCCACGGGACTTTAGCCGAAACGGCCTATTCGTGACGGCCTTACGTATAACGATTTGAAATAAGTAAAATACAATGTTATGCATTATTTATATTATTTTAGTCATTTTGTTAAGATATTTCTCATTGCATTATCATCAGAGTTGGGCATTATTCGACTAAATTGTTATTCGACTAACCTTCGAATACGAATTTCGAATAAATGAAGTCATTCGTGACTAACGAATAAATTTTTAGTCGACTAAGTTTTTATTTGATGAACTCGACTAAAAATTTCGACTAAAGTGAAGTTATTAGAGAATAACGAATAAATTTTTAGTCGACTGTATTCGACTAAATTTTTAGTCGTTATTCGTTCCTCCTTTTTCGTTAGTCGGAGGATCTCCGTGGCGACCAGTGATGCCAGAATCATGGGACGCGGGACCAAACGCTTACCCCCACTATGACCTACCGTCGCCCCCCACTTTCTTCCCATCGCACAGCACACAAGCATATCCCTACCCCTGTCCGTGTGCTCGGCAGCCCAACAGGCAGCTCACACGGACAGGAGTAAAAAAATGCTTGTGTGCAGTATGGTGCGAAGAAAGTGGGGGACGCCGGTAGGTTATAGTGAGGGTAAGCGTTTGGTCCCGCGTCCCACGATTCTGGCATCACTGGTCGCCACGGAGATCCTCCAAGGAGGAACGAATAACGACTAAAAATTTAGTCGAATACAGTCGACTAAAAATTTATTCGTTATTCTCTAATAACTTCACTTTAGTCGAAATTTTTAGTCGAGTTCATCAAATAAAAACTTAGTCTAAAAACTAAAAATTTATTCGTTAGTCACGAATGACTTCATTTATTCGAAATTCGTATTCGAAGGTTAGTCGAATAACAATTTAGTCGAATAATGCCCAACTCTGATGATAATGCAATGAGAAATATCTTAACAAAATGACTAAAATAATATAAATAATGCATAACATTGTATTTTACTTATTTCAAATCGTTATACGTAAGTAATTTTCATCTTCATGATAAAATAAATATTAATCTGTTATCTAATTAAATAATAATAAATGAAAGAAAATACAATATAAAATATAAAATAAAATATAAAGCAAATAAATATAATTATCTGTCAATGAAATAAATAACTAATTATTCCTCGCTTGATAAACGAGATTCGCTCGCATCATTAGAACATTCGTTTCAAACGAATGTTGTAATGATGCGAGCGAATCTAGTATAATCGAATATAGTGTATGTTCATTACAAATGAATGCGTTACATTTAGTACACTGTTTTTTCGTTTTTCTATTTTGTTTGGTACTATAAAAATAACATTTACCAGGATGTACTGATCCTCGGTCATTATTTTGGTATTTTAATGATATTTTGTATTTCGTATTTTATATTATGCGATAATGTTGTGATTTTTTATCTAGCACATTTTTGTGCATTAAATTAAATGCAAGTTCTTTTAAAAAGTAACGTTGCACCGATGTATTTTTTTATTATTAGTTTTAGTAATTATTTGTGCGTTTATCCCAGCCATATTCAAAACTGATAAAAATAATCTTAGTGACCATCTGTTACACTTTCCTTTCATTTCGTCTAGGACATCAACTCCTGCCTTCGTTGTGTTGTAATAACAAATAATATCTGGTTTGTTATTATTTTCTGGGATAATTGTGTCATCATGATACATTGTAGACAGATAGTGTCGGTTCATGAAGGTCCATCAGACACGTTACGCCTCAGAGTCTCCTCTATAGTAACGACTTTAAACCAGGCAAGGTGGTATTAGCAAGACTAGCTAGCAAAACCGCCAGGGCCGGGCCGGAAAAAGCAGAGAAGGACCACACTTGACTCCACGGCGTCCACTGTAGGAATTTTTCTCTATGAGCAGGATGCCAGGTAGCGAATAATATAATACATTCGCCACCAGACTAGGTCCTTGGCTATATTCTGCTCTTTTGGGGTGCATGCACTCACCCGGGATCACCATGGACGCTCTGGTGGCCGGGGACAGCTCTGCATAAAATCGCATGCCAGTCCCCATGCGAATTCGGGTACACCGGGAACGCAACCGCCCGTACTGGGGATAGAAAACCACCAGCCCCTGGTGGAATACATTGTAGACAAAAGTAATACACATTTTTCTCTTTTCGGTGTGTAAGAAACTAAAATCATATTTTTGCAAAATCAAGAGACACGGTACTGTCTCGCGCCAAGTATATACAGTTACTCACAAAATTGAGCGTACACCTAGGTTGGTAATGAAAATTGAAAGAAAAAATGAATACAAACACATATGCAAAAATGAAAACACAATATATATTTTATTCCTATATTTGACTAAATAATTCGTAAAAACATTTTTAAATAAAATGGACTATCGGTCTATATTTAACAGAAATTGTAAAAGTACAGGTATTTTAGTGACACAAAATTGAGCGTACACGTAGGAATTTTCACATTGCGCAGGTCTGTATTAGTTAAATGTTGGTACTATTGAAGAGGATGTCCCGCGAAATATCTTTCAAAGTTCGGTTACTCAGGAAGCAGAAACAAAAAACTCTCTGTTATCCGTAGATTAACGATTATAGTAGTAATATCGCTAATAGAAGGAAGCAGACTGACATTTCAATACGAAGTCTTAAAATTATATTCGCAAGGTAAATCCTTTCGTCAAGTAGGGCAAATTGTCGGCAGAACACATTCTGCCATACAAAAAATTATAAACAAATTTCGGTACGATGGAACAGTCCGAAATATATCTGGCCGAGGAAGAAAGAAAATATTGTCGAACACTGATGAACGATTCATTTGTCGACAAATTAATATAAATCCGAGTACAAGTGTGCAGAAGTTAACGTTAGATGTTTCCTCACATATAAATAAAGACATCTTGGTTGAAACAGTTCGCAGAACATTAAGAAAAGAGGGATATAATGGCCGAGTCGCACGAAAGAAACCGTATATCTCCGAAGCAAATAGACAGAAACGCATAGAATTTGCAAAAACGTTTGTAAATTTTGACGAAAGTTTTTGGGAAAATGTTATATTCTCTGACGAGACTAAAATCAATTTTTTTGGACTGGATGGAAGGAAGCAAATCGTATGGCGACAGCGAAATACTGGGCACCACCATAGAAATACATGTCCAACGGTTAAACACGGAGGAGGATCCGTTATGATATGGGGATGTATAGGTGCAAATGGTACCGGAAGTATCGAATACATAGATGGCATAATGGACAAAATTAAATACTTAAATATCTTAAAAAAGAATCTAAAAGATTCAGCAGAAAAATTAAAAATGCCGCGGGTGTATTACTTTCAACAAGGTAATGACCCAAAGCATTCATCATAGATAGTTCAATTATGGTTGCTGTATAATATCCCAAAGATGCTAAAAACACCTCCCCAGTCACCTGATCTCCATCCCATCGAGAATTTCTGGAAAGAAATAAAATCCAGGATAGCAAATAACAATTATACGAATATAGAAGATTTCAAACGAAAGTTGAGAGAAGAATGGGAAAACACTCCTTCTTTAATAGAACACTTAATTTATTCTATGTCACGTCGCTTACAAGCTGTAAATTGATGCCAGGGGATATGCGACGAAGTATTAATAAATGAAACGATATAGTATAAGTTTGTAAATAATATTTTAACAAGGTGTACGCTCAATTTTGTGTCACTAAAATACCTGTACTATTACAATTTCTATTAAATATACACCAATATTCCATTTTATAGTCCATTTTATAGTCCTTATATAAGTCCATTTTATATAGAATTTCTTTTACGTATTATTTGGCAAAATATACGAATAAAATACATATTGTATTTTCATTTTTGAATATGTGTATTTGTATTCATTTTTCCGCCAATTTTCGTTACTGACCTTGGTGTACGCTTAATTTTGTGAGTAACTGTATACAGGGTGTTACTCTACCTATAGTCAATACTTTGGGGGGTGATTCTACAGGCATATATAAGTCGAAAATCAAGAGTGACGAAATTGCGGTAAATGCTTCGTTTATTAATTATCGATGGTTAAAGATTGACGTCTGGATCGCCTGAATCAGCCTGAATGACGGCAACTCGACGGACAGCGGGCCGCGCGAGGCAGGCCAGCCAAGGGGCGTGCAGTGGCGGCGGATGCGTGACGGATTTGCCATGTAGAGCGCATAGTTACTTACCTACCTCGCCGAAACTGTGACATACGATACTTGCGATAATTTATGAAAAGACGCAAACGTTGTTCGGCATTAAACCTGCCTACTCGTATAAATCCACAAGGGCATATCAAAACCCGCCCAACGGGATTCTCAAGTAGAGAGGGTGAATGCCATTGCCTTTGAAAATATTGCCCTCAAAAATCACCCACACGGCCATCCAAAGCACCGCAATTGTCCCGTCCGCGATTGTTCACTTAATTACACACACGCACCACGATTAATTTTCTCGCGAGTGTACATGTCTTCGCGCACCGCGATTGTTCACTTAATTACACACACGCACCACGATTAGTTTTCTCGCGAATGTCCATGTCTTCACGCACCGCGATTGCAGTCTGTGCTCGCGTTGACGACAGTCGACGTCACTGCCATATCACTGCCATACCTATCGATTCCATGAAGAATAAAGAATTTAATTTATTGCATAAGCTGTGTATCATCGCTTGAGCCACTCGGCGAAGGTGTAGCGATACATTGTATGGAGGTTGTTTATTCGTAACATTTTTCGTTTCCATCGCGCAGGGATTTGGCCAAGGTCTCCTCAGTTTGACGACTGTCGTCAATGCGAGCACAGACTGCAATCGCGGTGCGTGAAGACACGGACATTCGCGAGAAAACTAATCGTGGTGCGTGTGTGTAATTAAGTGAACAATCGCGGTGCGCGAAGACATGTACACTCGCGAGAAAATTAATCGTGGTGCGTGTGTGTAATTAAGTGAACAATCGCGGACGGGACAATCGCGGTGCTTTGGATGGCCGCACAGTGGTCTCAAATCCCGAAAACGTGGCCAAAACTCATAACTTCGTTCGATTTGCATGAAACCTGGTATTTTTATGTTTTAGGGTTCGCTGACTACGATTCTGAACTTAAAAGTAAAAAAAATGGCGAATCCAATATGGCGGACAAGTATAGAAGAAGAGTTGTTAGTTGTACTCGCAAAATGTTTTTTTGGGGGTATTTCTAAGGTCGCTGATCAAAACTCTAAACATAAAATTTTGAAAAGCGAAATTGCGACTCAAATGTGGCGGACAAGTATACAGAGAAATTGTTAGTTGTACTCGCAAAATGTTTTTCTCTGTGTATAAAATGCCACTTAGTTTTCAAGTCGTACAATATTTTACGTATGAGTCCCTTTTTCTCTTCGGATAACTCATACGAGCCATGCAATTTTCTAGACATTTCTTTTTCAATAATTCTATATATTATTGTCGCGTTATCATTGAAATGTTCTTTAAATAGAAAAAGAGCTCTTTTTTAGTTAAGCCTTTGGATTTCTTTGTATTTAAAGAATCTGCAATATAAAATAGCAATGATAATGAAATTTGACGAATAAATACAATCGAAATTTTATCATCATTATAATAAAAATATAACTTCATTGTTTCCTTTTGGCAGATTTCTACAACGTTGAATAAAAAGTTGCACAGGATCCGCATCCGCAGCTATCCCCAGCCAATTTTTACGTAGTTTTATAGTAAAATGTTCATATAATAACGTTTAATAGGTCTCGTGACAGAACAATAAAGAACAACAAACTGTTTCTCTGTTTGAATGTAATTCTCCTTTTCGCGACCTCAATAATTTTCAAAGAATTTCTTGCTAATTTGTTACTAAGTACGTCACTATTTTAAACTTTGGTTTACATATTTTAATTGTTCATACCTTCAGTAGATAAATCCATTTTACCAAATTAAAATTGATATACTACACGACTCACAGTGCACTGCGAAATACAATATTATTTTTCGCCTTTTCCGAACGCTCGATGGGACGCGTGCGAGAGATACATTCGACATTAATTTTAAAACAAAATAATAACGCTCGTTACATAGCAACTCCCAAAATAAATTCCCAAAGCGATTTACTAGCGAACCCAATAGTGAAAGTTCCTTATATAGAAACTTAATTTTTGGAGTTTTGGCCACGTTTTCGCGGTTTGGGACCACTGTGGGCCGTGTGGGTGATTTTTGAGGGCAATATTTTCAAAGGCAATGGCATTCACCCTCTCTACTTGAGAATCCCGTTGGGCGGGTTTTGATATGCCCTTGTGGATTTATACGAGTAGGCAGGTTTAATGCCGAACAACGTTTGCGTCTTTTCATAAATTATCGCAAGTATCGTATGTCACAGTTTCGGCGAGGTAGGTAAGTAACTATGCGCTCTACATGGCAAATCCGTCACGCATCCGCCGCCACTGCACGCCCCTTGGCTGGCCTGCCTCGCGCGGCCCGCTGTCCGTCGAGTTGCCGTCATTCAGGCTGATTCAGACGATCCAGACGTGAATCTTTAACCATCGATAATTAATAAACGAAGCATTTACCGCAATTTCGTCACTCTTGATTTTCGACTTATATATGCCTGTAGAATCACCCCCCAAAGTATTGACTATAGGTAGAGTAACACCCTGTATATGCGTAGCGTGAGACACATGGTGTATCTATTACGCCACGACTCGCTATTCTGAACCCTGAGATTTCCGAATCTCAATAACGGCTGATCCGATTCGATTTTGAATGGTCTTAATGGATAGCCTGGGTTTGATTTACATAAGAAAAGTGTCTTCGTTTTGTTCCTACGTGTCTTATTTGCTGAGATATTTCGTTGTAAAGTGGCAATTTGCCGAATTTCATGTTCGTAAAATTAAGATCGTCATCGTCATAGTCCTACACTTCTAGGCAAGAGGGGGTGAGGAAAAATGTCTCTCAGGCACGTCGTTCATTGAATGCGGGTTCGGCCAATCGTGTAAAAATTTTGTTGTGACGTGACAGCTAGACACAGATATATTATAACCTACCATGTGCTAAGTGTCAAATGAAGTAAGTTGTCCGAATTTGAAATGTCACGAGTTTTTACACCAAATACGAGACTGAATTATTGTCTTAATTAACAAGGTAAGTCACCAAAATTTTTTAAATCAATTTAGTATGTAGAGTCGCAGACTTGGAAGTTGTCCGGAGAAGCTTCGACAAAGAAGCATCTTCTTTCGTACAAAATAATATATATTGTAACAAATTGCATTGCATTTAAATTGCTAGATATTTTTATACCAGCAATTTAGAGATTTTATGTAAAGCTCATATATATTATATTTAGAAATGAAGAAAACGCAGAGGACTTGGATAAAAATGAAAGGGGCGCACAGGCTTGTATGGACAGAAATGAAGGGGATGCACAGGCTTGGAGGTTGTCCGGAGAAGATTAAATAGATAGACAGAGCATCTTATTTCGCACAAGTTAAGTCACATTAGTGAAGAAAGTACGTTGAAAACACATCTCCCTTGAGGTTTTCCAATCTTTTGTAGAAGACATTCGTAATACTTTAATAAAATCCACAGTAGTTGCCATGCATTCATTAATTCATTAATTTTTTAGTTTCCCATTAACATACTAAACTAATTTTATTCCAAAACCAATAAATTGTGCGTTGAAAATATTGGATCTCTTCGTTCATTTTTGCTGAATTATTACCATTAGCATTTAAAGTTCCAGCAACAAGACTTTCTGCCATACCCTCTCACTTCCTTCGGACATATTTTGTTGTCTCTACACTTACTGTAGCAAAATGCCACTCTATTTCTATAAATAAGTTCTACGTTAAGTTATAACTAAAATAACTAAAATGTGGATTTTATATATTTACAGATAATCGAAGTAGAAGATGATGCTGTGTGATCTACGTCAGACTATGTACGCACAAATTTGCAGGTAGAGTGTTGCATACGCAATTATTTACTCAATGATCTTGACATATGAGCACGTGTGATGATTTATAAATAATTAGTAAATATGTCTTATTTTTCAGTTACCGATGCAGACGAAGAGAATTATTTCAACAGCTGAAAGAGAAACTAACCCTGCTGCACAATAACCCAGCTAATGAAATAAGAAATTTTCATGTGTATATGTAAAATAGAATTAAAATAGACACTGTATATACTAGGGTAGCTCTTACCCAGTAAACAAACTGACTGCAGTCTGACGACAGATTGATGTCAGATTCGAGTATATTCTGACGTCAGATTCGGGTCCTACTATGTCCGCATTTGACTATGGTTTTGTGGTCAGAGCCTGACATCAGGATCTGACCGCAGATTGATGTCAGATTTCGATCAGATCTTGCTGACAAAAACCGCCCGCAAATTGGCGGCAGAAATCAAGCAGATCCTGATGTCGGCCATAGTAAGCAATTTTATATAATAGTATAGATTTAAAAACAGTGCGAAAGTCTTTAGCGTAAATAATATATAGAACACGTTTATAAGACCGACTTGAAAGATCTGATTCCTACCATATTTTATGGAAGAAAGAAAAGTTGGTAAACCATGTATTTAAACGGGTATTATAACATTTTTAATGTTTTACTTAGCAAGTTGTTAGTGAATTGAATGCCAGGTCGGCTCAAAATAATGATTTAAACTTTGAAAGACAGTTCTTCCAAATAAAAAAGAATTAATGGTAACTACTATTTATTCAGTCGTCTTAGGGCGGTATTATCATCAATAGTTTTTTTAGTTTTTAGCATGCGGCATCTTGTACTAGTCTATAGTCGTGTTCTGATTTATTGGCCGGTGAGTTTCCTGAAGGGTATTCTCCCACCACCTGCTGCTTGCCTCGGTGCTACTTTTCTCTAGCTTCTCACCAAGATCCTAAGGAACTTCAACTGCCAATCCACGATCGTCAGGTGGTGGTGGCTGATTTCTCCTTGCGCGCTGCTCGAGAAACCGAACTCACCGGCCAATAAATCTGAACACGACTATAGTAGATTAATAAAGGATGCCGGATGCTTAAGACGATCTTCGTCTTCAGCAACGACTGATAATACCGCCCTTACAGACGGGTATACCAAATATATACTCCGCAGTGGAATGCCGGCAAATACGAGTCGTACTCGAGAGCCCTGAATGATCAAGCCCTCGGCCACTTATTCCCGCCACGGTGCTATTTCGCAATCAAGAAACGCTCGCCCAATCGCGCCCTGGCGGGGTCGTGTCGTGAACTATGTCAGCAGAATCTGCTGTATTTCTGCTGCCTATCTGACGTCAGATCGCGGAGCGCAAGATCTGCTCGATTCCTGCCATTAAATTGTATCAGCAGACTTTCCTTACTTTCTGTCGCCAAACTGCTCGCAGGCTATGTAAGCAGAATCTGTTGTATTTCTGCTGCCTATCTGACGTCAGATCGCGGAGCGCAGGGTCTACTCGATTTCTGCCATTAAATTGTACCAGCATATTCTCTGCAGTGTCTGCCGCCAAACTGCTCGCAGACTGTGTAAGCAGAATCTGCTGTATTTCTGCTGCCTATCTGACGTTAGATCGTGGAGCGCAGGGTCTGCTCGATTTCTGCCATTAAATTGTACCAGCAGATTCACTGCTGTGTCTGCCGCCAAACTGCTCGCAGACTGTGTAAGCAGAATCTGCTGTATTTCTGCTGCCTATCTGACGTCAGATCGCGGAGCGCAGGGTCTGCTCGATTTCTGCTATTAAATTGTACCAGCAGATTCACTGCAGTGTCTGCCGCCAAACTGCTCGCAGACTGTGTAAGCAGAATCTGCTGTATTTCTGCTGCCTATCTGACGTCAGATCGCGGAGCGCAGGGTCTGCTCGATTTCTGCCATTAAATTGTATCAGCAGATCCTGCCGCCAATCTACTCGCAGGTTAAGGCAGCACAATCTGTCGGCTTTCTGCTGTCAGTCTGCTTTCATCATCGAATATAACAAATCCTGTATCAAATCTGTAGTCTTTCTGCCACAAACATTTGTGCTCAGGCGTTGAGCAAAATCTGCAAATACGGATGTGGCTGACTGGGTATTTACTCTTGGTAAAAATTTTTTTCAGGGTTTGCTTCGGGGCACCCTCTAGAATAATTCCAAATAATTAAAAAAAAATCCCTGTAAAGTTTGAGCTCGATGGAACAACGGGAAAGGGTGCCCCTGGGCCCTTAAACATTTAAATCATTATTTAACAGCTCGTGAAGCCGATTTTATACAACATCTTCCAAAGTTATTGATTATCACAAGAAGGTACAAAAAGAGCGTCAAGTATATAATCCCATTTAAAAACATTTTCGTAAATTAATATCCCATGAAAAAGGTTCCCATTTAAAAACATTTTCGTAAATTAATATCCCATCAAAAAGAATCCCATTTAAAAACATTGTCGTAAATTAATATAATATACATATATATAAATATGCATTCCTTTAGCGGCCGTAGCAGCTAAGGCGCAGCGTTGGAGGGAGAACCGAAACATGTGTTTCAGAAGCAGATTTCTCCTACTTGGGAAGGCCTGATATACAACAATTGCGCCAATTAAAAACATTGTCTTAAATTAATAGCTTTACACAATTAATAATATACCAAATTTACACCAATTATAACAATGGCTATTTATACAAAGGAAAAATGTATTAAATAATATTAAGCAGATATATTTTTATACAAATAAATATTTTAATACGAATAAATATTTTATTCAAAATACTTAGTGCTGCGCCCGAAATTGGTGTTGATAAACTGAATAAACATGTATAAATTGCATTAATCTTTTTCTTTCTTTCTTGTGCTTGCGCGCGCGCACGCGTGTGTGTGCGTGCATGTGTTACATATGATATTATATGTAGAATAAATCTAACTTGTTGTAATATGTAATGTATTTGTACTAAGCAATTAACATTTTTTCGGTTGCGCAGCGCCAAGTATTTTGAATAAAATATTTATTCCTATTAAAATATTTATTCCTATTAAAATATTTATTTGTATAAAAATATATTTGCTTAATACTATTTAATACATTTTTCCTTTGTATAAATAGCCATTGTTATAATTGGTGTAAATTTTGTATATTATTAATTTTGTAAAGCTATTAATTTAAGACAATGTTTTTAATTGGCGCAATTGTTGTATATCATTACTTTCGTAAAGTTAAATATAGCACATTCCCATACAGCACACTTCGTTGCAGCTGTATTTCAGGAACGTTGCTGCAATATTGCGTTGTTGCAGGTTGCATTGCAACATTGTAGGAACGTTCCTGCAATATTGCCGTGCATTATTGGAGTGGCAATGATTCCACAATATTGCAGCAATATTGCTCGCACATCGACATGCAATGTTCCAGTGGCAACGATCCTACAATATTTCGGCAATATTGCGCGCACATCGACGTGCAATGTTCCATTGACAACGATCCTACAATATTTCTGCAATATTGCGCGCACATCGCCGTGCAATGTTCCACTGGCAACGATCCTACGATATTTCGGCAATATTGCGCGCACATCGACGTGCAATGTTCCACTGGCAACAATCCTACAATATTTCGGCAATATTACGCGCACATTGACGTGCAATGTTCCACTGGCAACGATCCTATAATATTTCGGCAATATTGCGCGCACATCGACGTGCAATGTTCCACTGGCAATGATACCAGTGATGCCAGAATCGTGGGACGCGGGACCAAACGCTTACCCCCACTATGACCTACCGTCGTCTCCCACTATGGCCTACCGTCGTCCCCCAATTTTTTCCTATCGCACTGCACACAAGCATATCCCTACCCCTGTCCGTGTGTTCGGCAGCCCGACAGGTAGCTCACACGGACAAGAGTAAAAATATGCTTGTGTGCAGTGCAGTGAGAAGACAGTGGGGGACGACGGTAGGCCATAGTGGGAGACGACAGAAGGTCATAGTGGGGGTAAGGGTTTGGTCCCGCGTCCCACGATTCTGGCATCACTGAATGATACTACAATATTTCGGCAATATTGCGCGCAAATCGTTGTGCAATGTTTCAGTGGCAACGACACAGCAAAATTGCCTACATATTGCCGTGTAATACTGTAGTGGAAATATTGTAGAGACAGTACAGCAATATTCTGAAGCAACTATGACTTTAACAAAATTTGAAATATGACGTCAAGTAGATTCTACAGCATGTTTCACTTAACTGGATATGCAAAAATTTCTCGTTGGCCGTTGAAGATATGAAAAAAGTGTTATTGTGAGAGTTGTTTGTACATGCATTTAAATTATAGAAGAGATTTGAAAATGAATTTAATTTATTTAGATACAGTAGATACTATATATTGTAATGTGTGAAATTATTATTATTATTATTATTATTATTATTATTATTAAACGTCTTTATTGCACAAACACGTATATGCAATCAAGCAAGAGAAAAGAGATATGAAAAGACAAATGCAAAGGTTTAGTCTAAAGACTACTTTCCAACCTAACCTAAAATGACACCGGGTTAAAGTTAGAGTCCGCACATACAGTGTTAAAAATCCCTAATAGGTTTGTCAAATGAGCCTCCGTTTTTTAATAATTTGAGTTTAGAGTTTTGCACGGTAGGAGTATAAGTTCGTATACGTAAGCAATCTTTTCAATCAGCGGTTGTAGCTGCGGCGGTAAAGTGTTCGTCCATGGAAATGTGCCAGATTCCTGCCTATCTTAAAAAAAGGCAAAAACCCTAACGATCCTGCTAGTTACCGCCCAATCACTTTAACACCGTGCCTGAGCAAAGTGTATGAGGCAATCATAAACGATAAAATATTGGAGCACTGCATCCCAAACGATGTGATCCCGGATAGTCAGTTCGGTTTTAAACACCGACACTCCACCACCCATGCCATTCACAAGATGTTAGCTGACGTAAATGCGTTGGTAGACAGGAGTCAGCTGGTGGGCACTGCCCTCCTCGATATCGAGAAAGCGTTTGATTCAGTGTGGCTGAACGGCCTATTGTATAAACTCAAAAAAAAAAATGTTTCCGCGTTGGATGATATTCCTTGTATGTGACATGATACATTTTTCTAAACTACCTGCACTCCCTACGCTACTGCCACTGTCCTTCCGACACCTATCCTTCACATTTGTGCTCCCCTTCCATTTCTCACCCCCTTTCCCCTTTCCATCCCCCCCCCCCACTTGCCCTTCTCCCCCACAACCCCCCGCCTCCATCTCGCCACCTTTCCCTTTATCCATGCTCCTAATCACTTGTCCCCGTTCAAGAATTCCCGCCTTCCTGCCTATCTGTCTGCACCTCTACTTCTTCCACTCCTCAACAGGTGTCTCCTCGCTCCGCTCCGTTCTCTACGTGCTTTCCCGCCAAACTTCGCCTACCTCTAACACCTAACCTCCAAGCCTTCCCTTAACACTCCTATTTCCCTGCCACCCACACTCCTATCTCTTTCCCCTTTAGCTCTTTCCTCTCCCCACTTCTCCTTGAACCCTCTACACTCACACTCTATCCTCCCTTTCACCACTTCACCACACTTTCCTACACACTCCAACACCGCTCACTTTCGCACACCTGCCATACACCGCGACCGGAAACGGAAGTCCATGTGACATGATACATGATAAATCATTTACTGCTTGGGACGGAAAAAACACATCTTCACAGATTTTCAAAATAGAGGAGGGTCTACAGCAGGGTACAGTTAACTCTCCAATTCTTTTTAGCATTATCATAAGTGACTTACCTAAGTGTAACAAATATCTGTCATCAAAAGCAAAAACCATTCTTTACATGCTATTAGTCAGACCGATCATAACATATGCAGCACCCATCTGATGGAACTTTAATCATACCACTGGCGAAAAATGTGATGCTTAGAACGCAAATGCTTAAGAACTTGTTTGGGGTTGTACAGATCACAATCCTCGGACTGGCAACATTTCGTGAAAAATAAGACGCTCTATGAAAAAGCTGAAATACCGCGCATTGACTTGTTTACCCTCAGACTCACTAGAGACTACTTTAGCAAACTTTCGTCAATTGACGAGTATTTAAAAACCACCTCTGGGCAGGAAGACGTTACTGCTTCCAGACAGTTAGTGACTGGGTATGTGGCCCGACAGTCGTTTATGTACTGTGATAAGATGGGTCTGATCCAGGACAGCAATAATGTCCCAATCATGTATCACTGGCGCCGCAATAAAGCCAACAAGCGTATTGCGGTTGACCAAAATAGAAATATATTTGATAGAGATAAGTACAGATACTCTACTGTAATACTGAACAGGGACTACTATGACTTTAGTAGATTAAATTTTAAAAAATACTGGTGGTTGAGCGACACCAGTACCGACATGGCCGAGCATCTTGCTCGCCGACAAACCCAGGTGCGGACGGTTTAGATTAGAGCTCTTACTTTTTACCCGTCGGGTACCCGGGTAGCCGGAAATTACCCGAAATAACTTCAAGCCATTGAATGTGGTATTGTTCGATCATATTTGGCTAACATCAGACTATACCACAGACAATCACACACAATACTACATTCAATGGTTTGAAGTTATCTCGGGTAATTTCCGGCTACCCGGGTACCCGACGGGTAAAAAGTAAGAGCTCTAGTTTAGATACTTATTATTACTGAATTTATCCAGCATATATGTTGAACACCCCCCCCCCCCCTTCCTTGGGGGCAACCTTTGTACGTAGTCATTAGTATTTAATTAGTTGTAAGCTTTAGCCGTTAAGTCATTGTTTGTTTCTTCAGAGCCATATAGGGGTTTTTTGGACATTTTTCTCCCCATGTTCCTATTAGTGCTTTGGCACATAATGTTACCGATATATCGGTTGTACCTGAGAGTTTTATTTTTATTAATGGAGCAGTAGGGTGGACCTTAGCTACTCTTGACGAAAATTTTTTTGTGAAATTTTTTTGGTCCCGTACGCCAGAAATGTGACACTTGGTGGGAAAATGAACTAAAAAAAATTTCAGCCCGATTGGACCACGGGAAAAGGACGCGCAACGAATTTGAAAATTTTGAACTTTTGAAACCTTGACATAAATATACATTATTATATATCGTTGAATTTGTATTTTTTTCTGTTTAAGAATATATACACAGCATATATGATTGTTAACAAGAAAAACATCCGTGACCTTGAAAACTCGAAAGAGTGACCTTGAAAAAAAAAATTTTTCCTTCCATTATATTCGCCTCTTTATATGCTACAACTTTTGTCTGAAGAGTTTCTTCATATATCCATAAACGATGGCGATATTAAACATTTTTGATTTTCATTATATCGCTCCATTATACAGAAGAAAAGCAGTTTTAAGACTGAAAATAAGTTACTATAGTTGGTATGTAAATTACGAATAGAAATGTTATCAAAGTATTGCGTCCCAGATCTGCTAGTGAACTCGTCAGTAGGACCTAGCAGAACCTGTCTCAATTCCCGATACAACGTCTTAATACGCTCACCTTGCATTTAAGCTATCATGTAAGTTTCTAAATTATGGATACTCTAAGCCAGCGCTGCACAAGGAGCAGTTTTCGGCGCCTAGCGGCGAGCAACCCACCTTTCCTGTTGCTAAGGTTAGAATCGGCGAGGAGAACTGCAGTAGTGTATGTGCGTGTTCGTAGGCTCGTAGCATAGGGATATATGACTGGGTTCCTTGTAGGGGCACCAGTGCAGAACAGGTCCCGTAATAAAATTCGGGGGGGTCATGAAATTTCCAAAATATTTGCTACTGCCGGCATTTGGTATGACTTGAAGGTTCAATTTTACTGATAATGACACATTTATTGCGATATATATCGCAAGGATATATATCGAAGGATATATATTATATATCCTTCATTAAAATTTGGTTTTCTTCGAGTCCGAGCTATTTATTTGTATAGTATTAACTTTATAAATATATTACGTGTCGGATGAAAAAATAAGTAATATTAGCAATAAATGTGTCATTATCAGTAAAATTGATATATAATATATATCCTTCATTAAAATTTGGTTTTCTTCGAGTCCGAGCTATTTATTTGTATAGTATTAACTTTATAAATATATTACGTGTCGGATGAAAAAATAAGTAATATTAGCAATAAATGTGTCATTATCAGTAAAATTGAACCTTCAAGTCATACCAAATGCCGGCAGTAGCAAATATTTTGGAAATTTCATGACCCCCCGAATTTTATTACGGGACCTGTTCTGCACTGGTGCCCCTACAAGGAACCCAGTCATATATCCCTATGCTACGAGCCTACGAACACGCACATACACTACTGCAGTTCTCCTCACCGATTCTAACCTTAGCAACAGGAAAGGTGGGTTGCTCGCCGCTAGGCGCCGAAAACTGCTCCTTGTGCAGCGCTGCTCTAAGCGTTTCGTCCCAGACCTGCTCGTGGACGTTCGATAAGACCGAACAGATCTTACCCTAGACGCGACTGTGTTAACAAACACAGTCTTAAAAATGCGTCTTAAAAATTCAAATAGCCATAGAGGTATTTATTAGGGGTTCGTTTATGTATGTTAAAAATGCTTTAAAAATCCTTCGATAAATTCTTCTTTGTGACGTCAGGATACTGCTTTCTATATTCCATCACATTCTGCAGTATAAATTGTTTCTCCTCTTCATTTGTAGATAATATTTTGTTATATTCTTCCATAAGTTTAACGCCACGCTCAGCGGTGTCATTTACCACTTTTAATCCATTCACGATGTTTCGTCCAATTTGGAAAGCCTCGTCATCATCCCATGTAGAAGGGTCTTTTTCAAAAAATGTGATAGGTATTAAAAACCTTTCAAAGAATCTTTTAGAATCAGGAGAAATAAAATTTTCCATATTTTTGTTGATCAATTTTTCCACATCCTTTGGAAGAATTTTATATTTTTCAAGGCATTCGTTGTCGTCACTGTCTACACTGGCATTTGTTGCCTCTATCATTTTTCTTTTAGTGTCATTCCCAATAGCACTATCGAAAAATGATAATGCGGCAGTTTCTGGTGTCAAATACCACAAATGATTGATCATTTTGCTTATTGCAGTGCGGCTTATTGTTTCGTCAATTTGACGATAAGCGAATAAATTATTTACAAATTCCAAATCTTGTCGCGGGGCTTCTGTTGCCACTGGAGCTTGTATCCATCCTTTTAAATACAAATTGGCGAGGAAAATACAAATGTCCCGAATTCCAGTGGCCTTTTCGCTAGTCAAGCTAAATTCTTTTCGAAATAAATATATTTTTATACAATATATCGCCTTGGCCATCCATCGAGCGTGATGAAAAGCTCCTGGAACTCGAAATGTATAATTTTGTCTAGGAATTCCGCCTAAGAAAAGAACTGTAAGCTCCAAGAATTCTTTATAATCTTCTCGTGGTTGTTTTTTGTTTTTCAATGTTTGCATTGCAAACTCCAGCACATCTGTAATATTTGCAACTGTAGATTGGTGGACGTACTCGTCTTCAATTCCTGCCACAAAATTCGATTTATTGATCTCGGGCCAAGCCTGCTGAAATTGCTTAAAAAGTGGAACATTTGGACCCGATAATTTCTCTAATTTCACATCAAAAACACTACGTAAAATAATTTCATATATGTGATGCCGGCATGGAAAATATAGCAAATCTCTTTGAAATTTTTGTTCGAGAAGGATACATGCGCCTTGGAAACGTCCCATGTTCGATGACGTTGTGTCACAGCAAAGTGCTTGCACTTTGTCATCTAAATCCCATTTCTGCACTAAATCGTATACCGCAGAAGCTTGTTTGTCCCCAGTACCCGATAGAATTGCAGGGATTCCAAGCAGCTGCTCAATACCTCTGCAAGTTATTAATACAGGTAAACGATCCATTTTCTCATTGCCTATTAAAGCTGGCAACAGCTTTCCGTCCCAATGTAGTGTAATAGCACCAAGCTCACGATCTTTGAACGCTACACGATACTTATCGGCAAGTTGTGCTCGAAGATCTGTGCGATGACGCCGTATAGACGTTCGATTAATAATTAAATCGTCTAGGTTATGACCAAGAGCTTGAGCTGTTGCTGTTATTATACGAACAGCATCACGATCGCTTACTTTGCATTTGTCAAGGGTTGCAACAAGTTTTGGCGTAATTATATCAATTTGAGCACGTCTTTTTTAGGGTTGCTTGGACCAGCTTCATCCACGGGAATAACAAACTCAATATTTTCACCCTCACTTGATAGGTGACTATCTTCTTCGTTGGATGATGCTACTATGTCTATTGTTCCGTCTTGAATTAAACGATATACAAGTGTCAGTAAAGACCAATATATCTGATATTATATATCTAAGGTAACGATCAATATTTTTAGTTTTAAAAATAAATTGCATAAAGAATTCTTACCTTGCATAGCTTCTACTTCACACTGCGCCTGTCTCGATTCTTCTTGCTTCTTCCGAAACGCTTTTTTCTGTTCTTTCCGGTACAATCTATTATCGATTCCAATCATGGAACCAGGACGTCCTTTTTTCGTTGACTTAATAGGAAAAGTTTGTCTTCCTCTATTTTAATAGTTTCTAACACATCGGCGGGTGCAATATCAAAAAGGTCATCTAGCTTGTCTATAAACTCCTTCTCCCGATTTTTGTGTGTTTCAGTACTACGTTTGCAACTTTTATGCAAAGTCACCCATTCCTGATACAATGCATCTAGTTTGTCAATGCAATGTTGTGGTCTTTTCGTTGGAATTCGTGCTTTGTCCCAAAATATTTGAACTTCCCTAATAACTAAAGAAGCACTAGACTTAAGATTTAATTTCACATTACGTAGATTGTGAAATAGGACTCTTAAGACTTGCCCGTTGGATGGCAATATTGCACCGATAATTTGACTTTCGTCATGATCGAGTAAATATAATTTTTTCCTTGTACCTTCCATTTCACTTTCACTTTCACTGCGATATTTCACTGTTACCTCGCTGAACGCTCAGAACATAATGGCCAAACTATGAGTTTTCGGGCCTTCTGTCCCACCCCTTCCTGCGCAGGTAGAATTCTAACGGTTTCTGAGGGGTACAAACTGGTTACCTGAGTCAGCTGTAGCTGCATTTCGAAAGCTTTCGAAACTCGCAATTCCATACATGTACGAATTAAATATTTAAAAAACTGCACTATTGTCAAAAATGCAACTATTTTACACGAAATTTAAAATGTACCTGTATATACCATTGTATACCTTTTTCCTACAAGCTGTATGGGCCTTTAAATGAAAATGTTTAATATCTCCATCGTTTATGGATATACGAAGAAACTCTTTAGACAAAAGTTGTAGCATATAAAGTGGCGAATATAATGGAACGAAATTTTTTTTTTTTCAAGCTCACTCTTTCGAGTTTTCAAGGTCACGGACGTTTTTCTTGTTAACAATCATATATGCTGTGTATATATTCTTAAACAGAAAAAAAATACAAATTCAACGATATATAATAATGTATATTTATGTCAAGGTTTCAAAAGTTCAAAATTTTCAAATTCGTTGCGCGTCCTTTTCCCGTGGCCCAATCGGGCTGAAATTTTTTTTAGATCATTTTCCCACCAAGTGACACATTTTTGGTGTACGGGACCAAAAAAATCTGATGGTCGAAAAATAAGGTCCACCCTAATGGAGCAGCTACCCAGATAGCCACGTCCGTATTTGCAGATTTTGCTCAACGCCTGAGTACAAATGTTTGTGGCAGAAAGACTACAGATTTGATACAGTATTTGTTATATTCGACGATGAAAGCAGACTGACAGCAGAAAGCCGACAGATTGTGCTGCCTTAACCTGAGAGCAGATTGGCGGCAGGGTCTGCTGATACAACTTAATGGCAGGAATCGAGCAGACCCAGCGCAGCGCGATCTGATGGCAGATAGACAGCAGAAATCGAGCAAATTCTGTTGACATAGCCTGCGGGCAGTTTGACGGCAGATACTGCGGCGAATCTGCTAATCCAATTTAATGTCAGAAATCGAGCAGACCCTGCGCAGCGCGATCTGATGTCAGATAGGCAGCAGAAATACAACAGATTCTGCTTACATAGCCTGCGAGCAGTTTGGCGGCAGAAAGTAAGGAAAGTCTGCTGATACAATTTAATGGCAGGAATCGAGCAGATCTTGCGCTCCGCGATCTGACGTCAGATAGGCAGCAGAAATACAACAGATTCTGCTGACATAGTTCACGACACGACCCCGCCAGGGCGCGATTGGGCGAGCGTTTCTCGCTTGCGAAATAGCACCGTGGCGGGAATAAGTGGCCGAGGGCTTGATCATTCAGGGCTCTCGAGTACGACTCGTATTTGCCGGCATTCCACTGCAGAGTATATATTTGGTATACCCGTCTGTAAGGGCGGTATTATCAGTCGTTGCTGAAGACGAAGATCGTCTTAAGCATCCGGCATCCTTTATTAATCTACTAGACTAGTACAAGATGCCGCATGCTAAAAACTAAAAAACGATTGATGATAATACCACCCTAAGACGACTGAATGAATAGTAGTTACCATTAATTCTTTTTTATTTGGAAGAACTGTCTTTCAAAGTTTAAATCATTATTTTGAGCCGACCTGGCATTCAATTCACTAACAACTTGCTAAGTAAAACATTAAAAATGTTATAATACCCGTTTAAATACATGGTTTACCAACTTTTCTTTCTTCCATAAAATATGGTAGGAATCAGATCTTTCAAGTCGGTCTTATAAACGTGTTCTATATATTATTTACGCTAAAATCTATACTATTATATAAAATTGCCTACTATGGCCGACATCAGGATCTGCTTGATTTCTGCCGCCAATTTGCGGGCGGTTTTTGTCAGCAAGATCTGATCGAAATCTGACATCAATCTGCGGTCAGATCCTGATGTCAGGCTCTGACCGCAGAACCATAGTCAAATGCGGACATAGTAGGCACCGAATCTGACGTCAGAATCTGCTCTGTATCTGACACCAATCTGCCGTCAGATCGCGCTGCGCAGGATCTGCTCGATTTCTGCTCTCAATCTGCGGTCAGCCACGGCAGCAAGATCTGATCGAAATCTGACATCAATCTGCGATCAGATCCTGATGTCAGGCTCTGACCACAAAACCATAGTCAAATGCGGACATAGTAGGACCCGAATCTGACGTCAGAATAAACTCGAATCTGACATCAATCTGCCGTCAGACTGCAGTCAGTTTGTTTACTGGGTATGCACCAAAGATCTTTTTGACTGTAAGTTTCAGAAGCGATGAACAACCAGTCAGTATTGTGATATTATGGTGGTATTTGTATGTTTTTGACGCCAAAGTTTGTATGATAGAACTGTATGTCTTCTCAATAAACACTTTTTGAAAAAAAAAAAGAAGTAAAGTGTTCGTCTACGATGCTACAGGTCCTGGGTTCGAATCCCCCTGGGGTAAAAATATTTTCTATGAGAATAAGACACACGGGCGTTATACTACTACGATTCTGCACACATTCATGTCATCGCGTCCCTCACTGTCCGAAACGTTGCGGTGGGAGGACCATTGCTGTAAAATTTCCGAAACGCTGCGGAAATATACTCCTGCAATATTGCTAAGGCGGGCGTAGGAGTGAACCTGCAACTTCCCTGCAATGATACGGTGCAACATTGCAATCTCGCACCGCAATATTTGCAATTTTGCCGTTTTGTTGCAGAATCATTGCCGAAACGTTGCAGGATTACATGTTTGCAATGCTGCTGCAACATTGCAAAAATACACACCTGCAATATTGCGAAAGCGGACTGAACCTGCAACGTCTCTGCAATGTTATGGTGCAACATTGCAATCTTGGACCACTATATTGCAGAGACGTTGCTGCAATGTTATGGTGCTGTATGGGTTAAGGAATGTATATTTATATATATATATATTAAGTTACGACAATGTTTTTAAATGGGATTCTTTTTGATGGGATATTAATTTACGAAAATGTTTTAAATGGGATTCTTTTTGATGGGATATTAATTTGCGAAAATGTTTTTAAATGGGATTTTTTTGATGGGATTATATACTTGGCGCTCTTTTTGTACCTTTTTGTGAAAAGGTAATTTTGTGGGGATTTCACACATTTTGTAGTGTTTACTGATATATTAATTTACGACAATATCGTACTGTGTAGGTTTGATTGATTGATTGATGATTGATATGGAGCCCAAATGGCAACATTTTTCTTTCAGCTATTCCATAGCGTGGTAATTTTTGTTGGCTTATTTTTATTTATTATCAATTTTTTGTAAGAACAAAATATAAAGATCTTTAGCCCCTTTGGGCCATTGCCTTTTTTTTAATTTGCACGTCATCAGCTTCAATCCAACTACTAGTCATTCCTTCTTCTTTACATATACTGGTGTAATGGCCATCCTCAATACATGAACCACTATGAAATATAGCATTCATAACTTTATATGATTGTCCAGCTATTAATACTTTGGTTGTGGGAATAGTACATATATTAAATTTGCGTATTGCTTTGACTATTTTATCATCTTGTAATGAAAATAATATTAAATGAATAATAACTATATCTTTCGTCAATATTAATAAATACATACATACGTATAATCAAGAGACACGGTAGTGTCTCGCGCCAAGTATATATATGTATATATGCGCAGCGCGAGCACAGAGTGTTTCTGTTACGCGACGACTCGCTATTCTGAACCCTGATATTTCCGAATCTCAATAACGGCTGATCCGATTCGATTTTGAATGGTCTTAATGGATAGTCTGGGTTTGATTTACATAAGAAAAGTGTCTTCGTTTTGTTCCTACGTGCCTTATGAGCTGAGATATTTCGTTGTAAAGTGGCGATTTCCCGATTTTCATGTTCTAAAAAATTCAGCATCGTCCTGGTAAAGTGTAGGCAAGAGGGGAACATGAAAGGGAGAGAAATGTCTCTCAGGCACGTCGTTCATTGGCTCGTGGTGTAACTTGATACACTCTGTTCTCGCGCAGCGTGTATATCTATATATTGATGCGGGTTCGGCCAATCGCGTAACAAATAGTCACGTGACAGCTAACAGAAAGCACGTCTGTAGAGATATAAACGTAACCTAGCTAGTATTAAAGATATTAAAGAACCATAACCTGCCAAGTGTGAAATAAGGAAATTGTCAAAATTTCTGAAATGTCACGACTTTTTACACGACATAGGACACCGAATTATTGTCTCAATTAACAAGGTAAGTCACCAAAATTTTTTAATAGACCATTTATGTAAAGCTTATAGAAACGGAGGGGACGCGTAGACTTGGAAGTTGTCCGGAGAAGGTTCGACAGAGTAGCGTCTTCTTTGACACAAGTTTTTACAAAATAATATATTGTTTTCATACCATCAGACTATTTTTACATTAGAGTTTTTATGTAAAACTTGTAGAAATGAAAGAGATGCACGGGCTTGGATAGAAATAAAGGAGACGCACAGGCTCGGATAAAAATGAAAGGGACGCACGGGCTTGGACAGAAATGAAGGGGGTGCACAGGCTTGGACAGAAATGAAGGGGATACCCAGGCTTGGAGGTTGTCCAGAGAAGGTTATTACATGGACAGAGAATCATCTTGTTTCGCACAAGTTTTTTGAAATTTGTCAAATAAGGTAAATCGACAAAATTTTTCAAATTAGCGTAGCATTGATATTTAACCCTTAACTGGTATCCTGGGGTCACTCATTACACCCGGCACGCAGAGTTCGCTGTGAAACTTTTAGTTGTCTAAGTTTGTAAACTGAATTTATAATTAACTTTGTAGTAATACTTTAAATTTCTACGTTTCTATTATTTTATATATTACCTAAGAACAAAATATTCATAGAGGTTCTTCTAGTGTCGACTTTACAAGTTTCTGTGCCCTTTTTTATTTGAGGTCTGCCACGACCCCAGTATACCAGTTACGTTTGAAAAAAAACAGTATACCAGTTAAGGGTTAAAGGGTTAAACCACTGTAGAATTTTCAAAAAAAGAAATTTTTTTTTTTTATTTAAAAGGTGTTTTAGGGTCTTAAAAATAATATACCAAAAGATGGAGGGCGGCAAAAATGTCTAAATGTCCAAATTTTCAATTCTACCGCAACGCTCTCGTGTATGCCCCGAGCGGCTGTTACCATTGCGCGTCTGTGTAGCGACAAACAGTTTGGGCGATTATCAACACCAACAACCTATGCACAAAGAAGTTTTCGAAGCTATAAAGCCAGTGTACGAAGAATTGAGTAAGGAGGATCTTCTCACTCGTTGCATCGGTCGATTTACACAAAACAGCAACGAGAGTTTCAACTCGACCGTATGGGGGATGGCTCCAAAATCAATATCTAGTGGAAAATTAATATTAGATATTGCCACAAATATTGTTACTTGCGTGTTCAATGACGGATTTTCCTCAATTTTGCACGTAATCCACACTATGGGCATGACAATTGGCCCAAACAGCTATAATCTATGCATAGAAGTGGACGCGGAGCGCATCAAAAGAGCAGAACGATCCTTAAGTAAAGGTACAAGAGAGGCTCGAATCGCCTTGAAAACCTTAAGAAAGGAAAAAGAGGAGGAAGATGTGAATCTAGAAGGCCAATTGTATGGTGCAGGCATCGCAGATTAAAGGTATATAAGAATATAATATGATTTTACAGTACTTAAAACTTTAAACGCGTTTTTCTCGAAATCATTTTTTTTAACTGGCCGGAAACATAACTGGAACAAATATTCACCGATCGATCTGAAAATTTAACAGTATATTCAAAATTGCTTTCTCCAGCGACGTACGTAGGATTTTTTTTTATATTGCATACTTATTTTTTTATATACACTTTTCTGACGATTTTTTCATGAAATTTTGAACTTTTTTTTCAAACATGCACCATTTCGCGTAAAATCAATATATCGAAAAAAATCCTACGTACATCTCTTGCTGTTGTTTTATAGAATCGAAAAAACTTTGGTTTTTTGTTCCAGGTTAAAAATTGCGGGAGTTAGGTTTCCGGCCGTGGACCCTTTAAAAAAACAGGCACCGACGGAGAAATGCTGTGCAGCCACCATTTTGTTATGAACGAAGTTGAAAAAAATATTTTTTGTACTTCATTACTAGAATTATAAATCCCATTTTACAGAATTTCGATTGTTCTCTTTATTGCGCATAAAAAAATTCCCGAAATATGCCTATTTTTTCGTGCTCTACAGTGGTTTAACCCCTTAAGAAAATTATGGCGTACTGCTTGCAATGTCGAGTAAGTCACATTAGTGTAGAAAGTACGCTGAATATGCATCTCCCTCGATACTTTCCAAACTTTTGTGAAACATATTTTCACATAAGATTTGAAATCTCTGAAGTATTATGAATATAATATTTTATTAAAATCCACAGTAGTTCCTACGCTATTCATTAATTTGATGAGTTTCCCATGAACAATATTTCAATTCACCAATAAACATACTAATTTAATTTTATTCCAGCACCAATAAATTGTGTGTTAAAAATATTGAATCTCTTTGTTCATTTTTCGATAAATTACCATTAGTATTTAACTTTCCTCCAACAAGACATTCTGCGCTCCCATTTCCTTCGAGCACATTTTGTAGTCTCATTTACTATAACAAAGGGCCACTCTATTTCTATATGTTCTACGTTAAGTTGTAACTAAAATGTGGATTTTATATATTTACAGATAATCTACGTTAGAGAAAAAAATTTATTGTGACATAGTATTATATTAATTAAACGATTTTATTCAGCTTCAATCCTCTGTTTGCTTCTTGTATGTTTGTTTCATGTCTGAAAACTTAAATTTAAACCAATTCCACCAATCCAATTGTCTGGTAGCTTTGCAGGCGTGCGTAGTTTGGATGGCAATATAATATTTCACTTAATATTAATAATTCACCCGAGGGGTGAAAAAATTATACAGCCATAATAAACACTATAAAATGTGTGAAATCTCCACAAAATTACCTTTTTTAAAAAAAAGGTACAAAAAAGAGCGCCAAGTATATAATCCCGTAAAAAAGAATCCCATTTAAAAACATTGTCGTAAATTAATATAAATTTATTAATGTTCTCTATTTAACTTTACAAAAGTAATGATATACAACAGTTGCGCCAATTATCACACTGGCTATTTACACAAAGAACAAAATGTATGAAATAATATTAAGCAGATATATTTTTATACAAATAAATATTTTAATACGAATAAATATTTGATTCAAAATACTTGGCGCTGCGCAACCGAAAAAATGTTAATTGCCTTAGTATTAATTAATAATTTACAACAACTCCATTACAATATAAAATACATATAGATACACATATTAGAAACGCAGTCAGATTTATTCTACATATATTTAATTCTAATACCATACGTAGCATATGCACACGCACGTACGCACACACACACGCATGCACGCACGTACAAGGAAGAAAGAAAAGGATTAATGCAATTTATACATATTTATTGAGTTTAGCAACACCAATTCGGGGCGCAGCGCCAAGTATTTTGAATCAAATATTTTTTCGTATTAAAATATTTATTTGTATAAAAATATATCTGCTTAATATTATTGAATACATTTTGTTCTTTGTGTAAATAGCCAGTGTGATAATTGGCGCAACTGTTGTATATCATTACTTTTGTAAAGTTAAATAGAGAACATTAATAAATTTATATTAATTTACGATAATGTTTTTAAATGGGATTCTTTTTTACGGGATTATATACTTGGCGCTCTTTTTTGTACCTTTTTTTTAAAAAAGGTAATTTTGTGGTTATATTGACCGTATTACAGTATCAACTCGTTAGCAGCTCAAAGAACGGGGCTCCTAAGGCGACTGGACACTATTTCGCGCCGCCACTGGCGCGAATGAGAAAACCCAATGAGCGAGAGGAAACGAAAGAGCCTAACGCGTCGTAGAGACGGGCTGCTAACGAGTAGATACTGTATTCTGGATACTATCATTTATTGCTGCCGATGGGTAGGGTAGACCGGGGGCAATAGTAACAGGAGGACGATTGTAACACGTTAAATATCTCAGAACATATGATAGATATTAACACAAATTTTGGATATATGATGACGAATGACGTTTGGAATACACACATCCATGTCCTAGCAATATAGATACACAATAGGCATGTATAGTGGCGAAAATGATTTTTCGGTACCCTAAAGTAACTTTTTTTTACTGAATTAAAGTTGTAATATATATACTCCCTTTGCAAATACGTGTTTTTTCTTTTTTGTAATATATAATCTGGACATTTTTAAAGTAGTACTGATCGTTAGTTATCAGTTTTAAATGTCTCGTTAATCAAAATTTATAATTTAAGTTCAAAAGCCTGACTGGGGTCGATTGTAACATCGGCAGTCGGGGTCGGTTATACCGCGACAGAACCGATTAGTGACAAAGAAGATGAATAATATTGTCTTGTTGGCATGGAATAATATAGCATAGCACAGGCAAACAATTGGAAAATGGGTGGAATGTACTGAATGTAAGGATTAATCACATGAAGAATGTACCAGGCAAAACGTTTTCTATTTCTGTCACAATTGAGATACCGCATAATTGGTTATAAATTTTCCTTTTTTCCATTTACTATTATAATTAAAATTAATAAATATTTTAATTTTGTAAAGTGAAATTTGTGCTACTATCGACTCCATGCAGTGTTACAACCGACCCAGGGTCGGGGACGGTTGTAACACTTTGTCCGCTTCTCATTTTTTATTAATAACCTGGATATTACGTGACAAAAGGCGAAGTTGGTGTGGGTCAATAAATGTCAGATAAGTAAGTAACATTTTCGTATAAAAACTTTTGTTGTAACTTTAACAGTTTTTGCATAATCGTATTCCAAAGTCAAAGTGTTACTACTGTCCCCGGTCTACCCTATTGCTAGGGTGACTCTTATTTTCGATTTTTGTGTTTTCTTCGGGACACACTCCAGATTAGTTCCAAAAAATTAAAATAATAAAATAATAATAATAATAAGTATTATTACAAATAACAAATAGTTTTTCGGACTATTTTCGATAACTCTTCGTCGCGCGAAGAAAAGTAATAGAACATAAAAGATTCTTCTTGTCCGGATTTAGAACTTTTTTTTGACATATTTTTTTATTTAATCAATAACTTGGAGAATATTATATAAAATCGACTTCGCAAGCTGTTAAAGATATAGACTCTTTATTTTTATTTTTTTGCAAATTTCGTTCCCACAATTTCAGGAAACATTCATGACATATCAAACACTGAAAATAAGAAAAAACAATTTTTATCTCTTGCATATTTCGGTATATGCCCCCCCCCCTTAAATGTTTAAAAAATAGTCCTCAAAAATAAAAATTCCATTTTACGTTCACTTTCATAAATTTATTTTATATATATGTATTATATATTATACAGGGTGTTTCTCTACCTGTGGTCAATACTCTAAGGGATGATTATACCGGCGAAAATAAGACGAAAATCAAGAGTGACGAAATTGCAGTAAACGCTTCGTTTTCGAGGTGCATCGTAGGCGCTTGAGGGACACGCGGAGATGAGTGCAGTGATGCCAGAATCGTGGACACGGGACGGGACGCTTACCCCCACTATGACCTACCGTCCTCTCCCACTATGCCCTACCGGCGTCCCCCACTTTCTTCCCATCGCACTGCACACAAGCATATTTTTACTCCTGTCCGTGTGAGCTGCCTGTCGAACTGCCGAGCACACGGACAGGGGTAGGGATATGCTTGTGTGCAGTGCGATGGGAAGAAAGTGGGAGACGACGGTAGGCCATAGTGGGAGAGGACGGTAGGTCATAGTGGGGGTAAGCGTCCCGTCCCGTGTCCCACGATTCTGGCATCACTGGATGAGTGGAATGTCCTACGGGCAGCTGGCGCTTTCCACTCACCTCCGCGTGTCCCTCAAGCGCCTACGATGCACGCGTATTTAGGTGAAATTCAAAGCAATTTCCTCGAAAACGAAGCGTTTACCGCAATTTCGTCACTCTTGATTTTCGTCTTATTTTCGCCGGTATAATCATCCCTTAAAGTATTGACCACAGGTAGAGAAACACCCTGTATATATGCACATAAAAATTGCTTATTTATCGTGCAGCCAGCACGGTTAGTTTTCTTTCAGCTGTTGAAATAATTCTCTTCGTCTGCATCGGTAACTGAAAAATAGGACACATTTACTAATTATTTATAAATCATCACACGTGCTCAAGATCATTGAATAAATAATTGCGTATGCAAAACCCTACCTGCAAATTTGTGCGTACATAGTCTGACGTACATCACACAGCATCATTTCCTGCTTTGATTATCTGTAAACATATAAATTCCACATTTTAGTTATTTTAGTTATAACTTAACGTAGAACTTATTATATATAGAAATAGAGTGTCATTTTGCTACAGTAAGTGTAGAGACTACCAAATATGTCCGAAGGAAGTGAGAGCGTATGGCAGAAAGTCTTGTTGCTGGAAATTTAAATGCTAATGGTAATAATTCAGCGAAAATGAACGAAGAGATCCAATATTTTCAACGCACAATTTATTGGTTCCGGAATAAAATTATTTTAGTATGTTAATGGGAAACTAAAAAATTAATGAATTAATGAATGCGTGGCAAGTACTGTGGATGTTATTAAAGTATTACGAATGTCTTTCACAAAAGATTGAAAAGTATCAAGGGAGATGTGTGTTCAACTTACTTTCTTCACTAATAATGTGACTTAACTTGTGCGAAACAAGATGCTCTGTCTATCTATTTAATCTTCTTCGGACATCCTCCAAGCCTGTGCATTCCCTTCATTTCTGTTAGAGTTATGCAGGTCGGGTGAAGAGAAAAGTACGTGGCGATAGCTTTTACTGTATATAATGCGATAAACCGATAATAAAACTGCAGAACATTGGAGCGCACAATACGCGCGTGTCGCGATAGACGTTAGTAGACCGAACGAAGGTGGCGCTGTTGGTCGACAGCAAGGCAGCGTTTCCACGACTGCCGGCGCGTCCGCAAAGCGTGTTGCTCTATCTCCAACACTCCCCCTCAACATGCGGCGGAGGAAGATTCCGCGAACGGAGTCCTAGCTTCGAAGTGCATTGGGCGTGTTTCGTCCTCGGCAATCCCTTGGTGAGGACGTCGGCGATCATCCTTTCTGTAGGTAGATACTCGAGCCTGATAGGATATTTCTGTAATGCAGTGCGAATATAATGATGACGAATATCGATATGTTTCGTCTTTGAGTGAAAAACAGGGTTTTTCGCAAGCAGCCCTGCGCCACGGTTGTCGTTGTAGAGGACCACCTCGGCGAGGTCTGGGCACCCGAGCTCTCGGAGAAAAGCGATCAGGTGTACGGCGTCCCTGGCGGCGTCGCTGATCGCCATGTATTCCGCCTCCGTCGACGAGAGGGCGACCGTTGGCTGCTTGCGTGACCTCCACGGCACGGCAGCGCCGCCGAGAATGAACGTCGACCCAGTGTAGGAGCGCCTGTCTATGGGGCAATTCCCCCAGTCAGCGTCAACGAAACCCCGCAGCGGCTGTTCGTCCCCTCCGAAAACCAGCTCATGGTCCAATGTTCTCCGGAGGTATCGGAGCACACGTTTGGCAGCCCCCCAGTGCTCCTTCTTGTAGCAGGAATTGAACTGACTAAGCGCACTAACCGCGTGCGCAATGTCAGGCCGCGTTCCTGTGGCAGCGTACATCAGGGCACCAACCAATTCCCTGAATGGATAGGGGCCCTCGGCATCTCCCCCGTCGTCCGGATCTCCCGATAACCTGGTGCCGACAGCAAGTGGAGTGTCGATGAATTTGCAGTCCCGCATCCCGAAACGCTCCAGAATGGCATGGATGTAGCCCCGCTGAGAAAGGTGGATGTTGGCTCCATCGCGTCGAATCTCGAAGCCCAGGCAGAGCTCCGTCGGTCCGAGATCTTTCACTTTGAAAGACTCGGCGAGCCTCTTCTTAATTTGGCCCTCTCTATGCAAATCGTTTGTGAAGACCAAAATGTCATCAACATAGACGAGAACAAAGGTCAGCTTCCCCTGGTCTACATAAACGCAGGGGTCAGCGTTCGTCGGAGTCAGCCCGACGCCCTGCAGTACGCCGTGCAATTCAGTGTGCCATTGTCGACCCGCCTGGCGTAGGCCGTATAGCGCCTTGTTGAGTCTGCATGCTATGTCGGCTCCCTTGACCTTCTGGAGCATGGATTGCACTCGTCTCAGGATTGAATCGTCAGTCTCCCTCTCAATCATGGTCCGGAGAATCCTCTCCAACATGTCAGGCGGCTCCATATGGATTTCAGCGTCTATTTTTCCGTTCAAGTACGCCGTCTCGACGTCCAGCTGCGACACCCTGAGATTGAACTTAGCGGCCAAAGCCATTAGTAGACGAAAGGAATCAAGCCGGGCAACCGGCGCGAACGTTTCAAGGAAATCGACGCCATAACGCTGCGTAAAACCCTTCGCGACAACTCGCGCCTTTCTTCTGTCCAAGTCTCCGCTGGCGTTGTATTTGTTTCTCAATACCGTGCGGCACTTGATGATCTTGCCATCCTTGGGTCTCGGCACGATGTCGAAAGTGTCGTTGATGATGAGGCTCCTGATTTCTGCGTAGATCGCGTCATGCCACTCAGCCTTCTCGGGTCCCGTAATGGCCTGGTGATACGGGATCTCGATGGCGGACATCACCAACTCGGCGTCCTCCCACGTCGAAGAGTCGTCGTCGCTGGAGTCATCCAGGTCTTCTGGCTCGTGTGCCGTAGTGTTGGCAGTGGGCACCATGTTGTACTCCCTCGTGGGTCGGCCTGGTGGGCCGGTCATGACCTTGCGCAGCCTCCCAGGGCCCCGTCGCATCGGATGCGCGGCGGCCTCCGGTTCTGTGGGCGCCGCAGGTTGTGGCGCGCCCTCGCCGCGCATCTCGATGTTGATTGGTGGGACTTCACCTTGCACGATCGGGGGGTTGATCTGTCCTTCAGTTGCTTGCCGGTCCACAGGCTTCGCCTTGTTACTGGGACCGATCTCCGTTTCGCGCATCTCGGAGTCGTCCGAACTATCTGAAACAGATGGTTGCTCGCCACACTTTTTGAGAACTGACTCCTGATTTCCCCCCTTTAAAAGGAATTCGGTGGAGAATTTGATGTCCCGTGTCACGATGACCCTCCGCTGCGACGGTGCCCAAACTCGGTACGCTTTTGAGGTATCGGAGTATCCGACGAGAGCTCCCGTGATTCCCTTTGGCAAGAGTTTATTCTTGCCGGGAGTCTTGTCCAGGACAAATGTCTTGACACCGAACGTCTGCAAGTGGCTCAAATCCGGACGTCTTCCTCTCCACATCTCGTAAGGAGTCCTGGTTCCCAGAATTTTCGTCACACAGCAGTTCCTCACATGATTTGCTGACGCGATTGCTTCGGCCCAGAATGACTTGGGCAGTCCCGACTCATCGAGCATGCAGCGGGCAGCCTCGACCAGCGTTCTGTTCTTGCGCTCCGCAACGCCGTTCTGCTGCGGCGTGTACGGCGCGGTTAGTCTGCGTTGAATCCCGGCCTTCTTCAGGATGTTGTCCATCTCCGAATTGCAGAACTCCCCTCCATTGTCCGACTGGAGAGCCTTTATTTTCTTACCAGTTTGCGTTTCGACGTTGTTCTTGTACTCCAAGAACTTTGAGGTTACCTCCGATTTTTGTTTGAGAAAGTAAACCACCGTTCAACGACTGTGGTCGTCAGTAAACGTCAAAAAATAGCGAGCTCCCCCTGACGAAATCGTTGGCATGGGTCCGCACACGTCCGCATGGACTATTTCGAGCGGAACTGACGAGGCTTCCTCGCGCTTGGAGAAAGGAAGGCGATAAATCTTACCGAGCGCGCAGACGTCACAGGCTGGCAGGACATCGTCAGTCCTGAAGTTGAGTCCGGTCGCGGATCCCCTTCGTCGCATCAGCGACATGTCGCTCCAGTTCAGGTGGCCGAGCCGCTGGTGCCATTCCCTGGAGCTTCCCTGCGCATGACTGGAGACCGCACACGTCTCCTCGCTTCTTTCGCGCAGGCAGAACAAGTCGCCCTCGCGGTCGGCAATCAGTCGGAGGTCCCCACTGGCATTATTTACGTAGGCGCATTTCCTAGTGAATAAAACCTCGTAGCCTTTGTCGACTATTTTTGCGACCGACATCAGATTGGTTCGCAGGTCCGGAACACACAACGCGTCACACAGCGTGATCGGTCTGTCAATATTACCGTTCGAAGCAATTATACGCACGTCACCCTTGGCTGTCACTTTCGCGGTCGCGTCGTTGGCCAATTTTACACCCCTGTCGGTTGTCTGTAATTGTGTAAAAAGTCCCGGATCCTTGCACAAATGCGACGTGCATCCGCTGTCGATGCACCACTTCTGGTCGATCACGGACTTGCATGCGTGGTTCGCAGAGATGCTCGCGTCTGGTTCCGCACTAAATAGTTCACCCGCAAAATAAGTGTCGTTTGCAACATTGGCACTTTGTGTGTCCTCGTTTGCACCTTGTGTGTCCTTTTTTCGTTTAAAACAGTCCGCGGCTTTGTGTCCCTTTTTCTTGCAGTAGTTACACTTGATTCTTGATCCGCTTGAGGCAGCACTGTTGTCGCCTTGTGAACTGACGCCGGTGGCGCCATCCGATTTAGCTTTGGCGCGATTTTGTTTCACGAACATGGCGCTCGCACTTGTCTCGGTCGCCCTATGCACCTTGCTGTCATGCTCCTCGATGATTTTGATTATCAATGCCTCAATGTCCGGCAAAGTGTCTCGAGATTTGATTGCGCAGCAGAAATTATCGAAGCTGTCTGGCAGACTATGAAGTAACATTACAGAAAGCAAGTCGCCGTTGATTTCGATTTCCATGGCCCCCAGTTTGTCGACGATATCCATGAATTTAGACAGATGATCTCTGACATCATCACCCTCGACCATCTTCTTGGACAGCAATTGTTCCAGAAGCGTAGCTTTCCTCATAGGTCCTTGGGATGCGTAAACAGACTTCAGTTTGTCCCATACTTCTTTGGATGTTTCGCAATTTCGAAGATGTCTGAGCTGCGAAGGGCTCATAGACAGAATTAGATCGGATTTCGCCTTGCGGTCCTCTGTCGTCCATTTTACGAGCGCGGCCCTCGTCGCGACAAGTTCGTTATCGTTTCCGGTCACGATGGGTTTCGGAACGTCACCAGCGACATATTGCCACGCATCGTTCTTGATCAAAATTGCTTCGACTTGGATTCGCCATGTATCATAGTTTTCCTTTGTCAGAGGCTCGATACGCGTCGAATTGACGGTCGTGGTCGCCATTTTGAATCGTTCGCACGCTTCAGCGATCGTCTTCGCTTAGAATGGCGGTGTCGTCACGCGTCGAACACACAACACACCAAATCGCGAAAACGCGTTTTTCGCAGCCTTTGCTGTTCACCGCGCTAGCAGGGACTCGTCGATTCTCACCCTAGACACTGACGGGTGCTCGACACTGAGCGGCACAACGGAACCGGAATCGACTGAGTCGTTCGTTCGCGATCGCGTCGCCACGTGCTTCGCCGGCAGTTAACCTCGCGGCGAATATTTTACTAATCTTCCTCTCTCGCGATAGCTGGTCACAACACAAAATATTTGGTTACACGATTGGCCGAACCCACATCCAATGAACGATGTGCCTGAGAGACATTTCCTCACCCCCTCTTGCCTAGAAGTGTAGGACGATGACGATGAAGATCTTAATTTTACGAACATGAAAATCGACAAATTGCCACTTTACAACGAAATATCTCAGCTCATAAGACACGTAGGAACAAAACGAAGACACTTTTCGTATGTAAATCATACTCAGGCTATTCATTAAGACCATTCAAAATCGAATCGCATCAGCCGTTATTGAGATTCGGAAATCTCAGGGTTCGCAATAGCGAGTCGTGGCGTAATATAATAATATATAGCCACTCGGTGCACGCGCTGCGCATATACTATATATATATACTTGGCGCGAGACACTGCCGTGTCTCTTGAAATAAAAAAATATGTTAAACAAAAGTTATAGATCCGGACTAGGAGCATCTTTTTTGTTGTATTACTTTTCTCGTGCGACAAACGATTTTGGAAAAAAATCCGAAAAACTAATTATTATTTGTAATAATACTTATTATTATTATTATTATTATTATTATTTTAAACACTACAAAATGTGTGAAATCCCCACAAAATTACCTTTTCACAAAAAGAGCGCCAAGTATATAATCCCATCAAAAAGAATCCCATTTAATAACATTGTCGTAAATTAATATAATACAAATATAAATTTCTTAATGTGCTATATTTAACTTTACGAAAGTAATGATATACAACAATTGTGCCAATTATCATAATGGCTATTTATACAAAGATGAAATGTATTAAATAATATTAAACAGATATATTTTTATACAAATCAATATTTTAATACGAATAAATAGTGTTGCGAGCACCCTATGGATGGAATCCATGGCCCGCTGGTGCTCGCAGCAGAAGACAAAAAGTGACAGCAAGAAGAAGGCGATCTGATCGATTGCCTGTCAAGCTGTCACTTGAGATCCGGAAGCCATTGCGTGCAGACACATCGAAACCAAAACCACAGCCTATTAGAAATTATATACGTTACTGTTGTTCCTGTTCTTGTTCTTGTTAATGTTCTTTTGTGCTTGTACATTAAATTTACATTATGTTGAACGGAAAACGTAACAATATTTTATTCAAAATAGTTGGCCCTGCTCTCCGAATTGTTGTTGCTAAACTGAATAAATATGCATAAATTGCATTAAAATATTTTTCTTTCTTTCTTGTCGCTGTGGTGTCTTGTTTTGTTTTATTTATTAACCAAGACAATTAACATTTTTTCGGAGAGCAGCGCCAAGTATTTTGAATAAAATATTTATTCGTATTAAAATATTGATTTGTATAAAAATATGTCTGCTTAATATTATTTAATACATTTCATCTTTGTATAAATAGCAATTATGATAATTGGCGCAATTGTTCTATATCATTGTCACGTCCTGGGTGGCGGTTTTAGGACAGTGACATTGTGGAAGGGTAACGGGAGTCGAACGCGAAATCCTGTTTCGCTGCTCCGAGAGGTAAGGAGGATTTTAAGCCCGAAATTTTGTTTCGCTGCTCTAAGCGATTGCAAGGTTCAGGCACGGAATCCTGTTTCGCTGCCCCAAACGGTTTGCAAAAGTTAGGCACGAAAATCTTTTCGTTGCTCTACGGAATAGGAAGGATCTAGGCACGAAACCCTGTTTCGCAGTCCTGGTGAATAGGAGGGAATTTAGGCACGAAACCATGTTTCGCAGACCTGGTGAATAGGAGGGAATTTAGGCACGAAACCCTGTTTCGCAGTCCTAATGCGTAGGAAGGTTTTTAAGCACGAAACCCTGTTTCGCAGCCCTAATCGACCAGGGGAGGTTGGGTAATAAGCGCTCACCCGAGTGACACCCGTTAGGTTATTCGCGAAGGAAAACGGTAGTAGAAAGGCCGGTTATGATTTTAAACGTTTTGAGTAATAGAACCACTATTTATTGGTAAGCGAGTGAAATAGCAGTGTGTTTCTGATGATATAGCAGTTTACAATAATGCATGAACATAGAGCATTGGGACAAACATTTATATAACGGTGATTAAGAATATAATAAACATGTGACGACTTAGTAACGCTAATAATGATTTAGTATAATTAATGAAATCAAGCAGTAGAATAATTAACCAGAAAGCAATTGAAAGCTAGAGAGAAAGCAATACAATTGAGCGATGTACATATAAAGCAATAAGCAAAATCAAAACGAATAATATAAAGCAATACAGCGATCAAAGGAAACAATGAAAATATAAAGAACTAAACAATATCGTTGCACATGAGCAAAAGAAAAATTAGAATAATGAAAATAATAATGGTAAAGGCTTACAGTGATATAGAAGAGGTGTAATCCTTATAACACTTCACTAATAATACTGACACGTGGTGTCGCGAAAGAATCTAGTAACTGAATGGTCGATAGTAACTGACTGAACGATTGTAACAGACTGATGATCCGCGGTCCATGTGGCGCTTGTATTTATACAAAATCAATGGAATGTCTGGTATGCGAGGAATTTACGTTATGCGTGGAATCTGTGGTATGCGTGATGAGTCATATGCGTTATGTCAGCGCTGTCCAGCGTAGGGGCCCCTGACGCGCCTGCTTCCCCTTCCAATCTTTCTCTCGCATAGCGTGCCTTCCGTCGTCAAGGAGACCGCGCGACGCTAAGAAGGCTGCCACGTCCGGCGTGTCACTTGGATATGGGTCATTTCAGGTTAATTCGTTGACTTTCGTACGTATGTGTCAGGCTTGTTTATGATATTTCTAGTTTCAGAATTGTTTGAAAAGTACAGGTCACCAAGACTGACAACTTATACCGGGAAGTAGTAGCATTGGCTGGCTGCGACGCCGTGTGTCACTAATCACATGTCGTATCGGGCGTTCGAGCTCGCTCGGCGACGGACACGCTGGTCTGTCATGGTCGCCTCTTTAGCGTCGCGCGGTATCCCTGACAACGCGGACGAGAGTGGGAGAACCCCAATCTCCCGCGGGAGCGACCTTGAACAGCGCTGCGTTATGTAATCGACGCGTGCCGATGACTCACGCGTAAGGTATGCCTGGAATTGCGGATTTCGGCGGTTCTTTCGGGGTTTTTAGAGATGGGTATTCCACCCGTTGGATGGATTTAGAGGATTTTGATTGGGGTTTTAAGGTGGAGGCTTGAGTACGTTTGTAGAAAGAGGGGGGGGGGAGAGGGGGTACATGGTCTCGAGATGAGCGAGCTTTGGCGAGGGGCTTGTATTAGATTTGAATGGGGAAGAGTTCGCGCCTCTAAGGCCGAAGAGGGGAAAGGGATTCGAAATTTGGGCGTCTGGAGATGGGGACCGCTAAGGTACATCGTCCAAACAACCCGGAGGTTGGAAAAAGGGGTTTAGCATTTGTGGTTTCGAGAATAGTTGAGTGGATTTATATGGAGGATGCCATTTAGGACCGGCGAAAAATTATCGGGACGTCACATCATTACTTTCGTAAAGTTAAATATAGCACATTAAGAAATTTATATTTATATTATATTAATTTACGACAATGTTTTTAAATGGGATTCTTTTAGATGGGATATTAACTTACGTCAATGTTTTTAAATGGGATTCTTTTTTATGGGATTATATACTTGGCGCTCTTTTTGTACCTTTTTGTGAAAAGGTAATTTTGTGGGGTTAAAAACTACACGAGTATAGTAACTGTTGCTCCGCAACATAAACAAGTCGAGACCTCCTTCAAATGAGAATAACTCCACGGAAAAAGTAAACAGTCGAACGCTAGGGATCATGTTTCAAAACATACGAAATCATCGGTCGAAAAGACCAACATGCGCTTATTCCCGGGTTAAGAAGTGAGAAATCTTAAATTCCGCATTTCTTAATGATATCGTTGCGAAAACGACGCCAATCGAATCTTTATGTTTCTCCGATGAAAATAACGCCAAGAACGACGTAATTTCGACCATAATGAAGAAAATGATATAAAAATTGATTTGCAGCATTTCAAGCTACCTTCGATAAAAATAGTTCGATTTACATACATGACATTTGATCTGATTTTCGTCGGAAAAACATAAGGAATACATTGATGTTACTTCCATATAGATACGATAAAGATAAAGAATTTAGTCTTTCAAAAACACATATAATTCATCGGCCGAGCCCAGTGAATCGAGGTTGGCACCCCGCAGTTGAGAGTTTCACAGGGTTAAATCCCCCGTACTTTCACTTAACTTTATGACCTGAAATATTTTTGCTGTATTTGAAACCCATAAAAACTTCAAAAAAGTAAAAAAATTACGCCAAGTACATGAAAAAGTCAAGGACGGAAAAGAGTATTACAATATAAATTACAAAAAATATAAGATAATAATAATTACAATTGTCACGTACTGGGTGGCGGGGTTTAGGATAGTGACATTGTGGGGAATACCGGGAGTCGAACGCGAAATCCTGTTTCGCTACTCCAAGAGGTAACGAGGGTTTAGGCACGGAAATCTATTTCGCTGCCCTAAGCGGTTGCAAAGGTTTAGACACGAAACCCTGTTTCGCTGCCCCAAGCGGTTGCAAAAGTTAGGCACGGAAATCTGTTTCGCAGCTCTAAGATTTAGGTACGAAATTTGTATTTCGCAGCTCTAATCGGGACGAAAGATTTAGGTACGAAATCTGTATTTCGCAGCTCTAATCGGGAGGAAAGATTTAGGTACGAAATTTGTATTTCGCAGCTCTAATCGGGAGGAAAGATTTAGGTATGAAATCTGTATTTCGCAGCTCTAATCGACCAGGGGAGGTTGGAGAATAATCACGCACCCGTTAAAGTATTCGCGGTTAGTTCTTCTAACACGATAATTGGCTTAACTACTGCATTGGGAAAAGAAAGGCGCGGATGGCAGTTCTTCTAAATAGACGTACTAATGGCCATACGGGACCCTGGGTGAAAGAAAAGTTGTAAACACAGATAAGGACTCCCGAGATTCGCGAAGGAAGAACAGCTGTTACAAGGCCGGTTAGGATTCCCGGTATACGGATGATAATATCGAGAATTCAAACGTTTAAGTAACAGAACCGCTATTTATTGGAAAGCGAGTGAGTAAGCAATGCACTTCTGGTGCTATAGCAATTTACAATAATGCATGGACATAAAGCATTGGCACAAACATTTATATAACGGTGATTAATGATATAATATAAAGATAAGATGAATTAGTAATGCTAATAAGCGATTTAATATAGGCAATGGAATTAAGCAATGGTATGATTAGGCGGTAAGCGTAAGCAATTGAAACAATATAAAGCAAGACAGTAAGCAAGAATAAATGGTATGAATGCAGTTAAACGATATATACAGGGTGTAAACAGTATACGTAGCAATATTTTAGGGGGTGGTAGGGGAGGTCCAATGGAACATAAAAGTCCTATGACATAATGTCCGATCTGTCTCCATTTTACAGTAATAATGCCTCAAAGTTAACATGTCTATATGCTAAACTAATAGTCGCAAGATTCCATTATTTTGCATATACATTGGAGACCACCAGTAAAGTAAAATGGTCTGAATACATTTTGTTGTATCTCGTATAGTTTCGCTGTTATAAAGGTTTAAACATCGGAGATGTTTGTGGAAAAGATCGTCGCTACACGCATACAGATGAGCCGTAGCACAAAGACCGCCCGTTGTGAGCTGTTCAAGATGACCCAGTAAGCAAGTAACTATGGGCCCCTTACAGTAGCGGTCCCATTGAGGATCTGTTTGGAGTGGAGGCGCTTAGGGTCGTCAGCTAGAAAATAAGAAACAAGTGAACGAAAACTCTACACGTGTTCTTAGGCCAGGCGTGCAGTGGTGGCAATTTGTTGCATGACAGTTTTGATGCTCATGAAAAAATGCATTGATTTACATGGAAGTAAATTCCTTTGACGACGTGACTGCAAAACGTGTTGTTTTTTTTCAGAAAGTGATAAAACTGTTTCTTTCCTTTTAGTGTGACTAAACTGTCACGCAACAAGCTACTGTCAATGCGTGGCTACTCTGACCTGAATTTAACGTAAAAAGACGAATACGCAGTTTTTTTTTAGAAGATTCGAAAATAATAATTATTTGAAGTGGGAGGATAAGGAATACGTAAATTTCCATCTGTTAATAACGTAGCCACGAAAAGGTAATGTAACAGGAAATTAACGAAAGGTGATAGGCGTTAGTAACTAAAACTCACCCTTGTTGGAAATTCACCTGCAGCTTGAAAATCTGTGTCACAGGGTCACCGAACCGATCCTGGTCATCGATGGACGTGCTCCGTGCACAGCTGGTCCCAGGTATCCTTACATTCCCACTACCCAAAGTTAAGGGTCGCAATGTCAGGTGCGTCCAGGTCAACGTACCGAATATTCACTTCACTGCACAGCTACTAACACTGATCACTTTATTTATCCTGAAGTATTCTTGGGCCGTGTACATTTCTGCGACGCGATTGCTAGCTGACTGACAGAATTTTTTCCAAGCAACTTCCGCTACCCCCAAATAGCTTCTCTGGTTCCATTATGAGTTAACTCCCACCAGGGCAAGAGGCTTTAGGTAAAAAGAAGACAACACATTTTCGGAACACGAGTTTTGCAGAAGTGCAACGAACACTTTCACAAAAGCCCGCGCTCCGTCCTTCTACTGCCAATGTACCCATTGCTTCGAGATAGAAAACAGACACCACGTGTATCGGTTCGAAAGGGTCCGAAGGGAAGAGACAGTCTTCGAGTTGCTATAAAGAAGAAAATGCATACCATTCCTGTTTCCCCTTTCCGATACCCTGAGTTCACGACTGCTACGAGGCGGAACCAATTAAGTCATAAATTATCCGAAACTGTAGGAAACCGTTCTCTACCGCCGACTCGCTGGACAATAAACCGCGACCCTGGCGAAATGCTCTGGCTGATCAGCCTGATTAATTTTGAAGAACTAGAAATTACAGAGTATTATCCAACATCAATACGCCTCGCGGAAAGACACAGGAAGAGAAGAGGTAGTCCGCTGACTGCGCGTAGTCCCGCCTGCTTCGTCCTACCTTCAAATTAAAGACGGATCCCTTATCTCTCGAGTATAAACACGCGCTCGAATTTCAAAACAAAAGCACGCGTCGACGTATTCCGTGCTAGAGATGTTGGGCCTTGAGGTCCGATTGGTCCCAAACTAACCAATTGGGCCTGCTTATCTCTCGTGTCTAAACACGCGCTCAAATTTCAAAACAAAAGCACGCGTCGACGTATTCTGTGCGAGAGACAGTGGGCTTGAAGTCCGATTGGCCCTAATCTAAACAAACTGCCCTGCATCCCTCCCAAACGGCCACTGTTCTGAAGAGGCCCTCTTCACAGTAATATCTCCTCCCCAAGGCCCACCTTCTCTCGCACGAAATACGTCGACGCGTGCTTTTGTTTTGAAATTCGAGCGCGTGTTTAGACACGAGAAATAAGCAGGCCCGATTGGTTAGTTTGGGACCAATCGGACCTCAAGGCCCACCATCTCTAGCACGGAATACGTCGACGCGTGCTTTTGTTTTGAAATTCGAGCGCGTGTTTATACTCGAGAGATAAGGGATCCGTCTTTAATTTGAAGGTAGGGCGAAGCAGGCGGGACTACGCGCAGTCAGCGGACTACCTCTTCTCTTCCTGTGTCTTTCCGCGAGGCGTATTGATGTTGGATAATACTCTGTAATTTCTAGTTCTTCAAAATTAATCAGGCTGATCAGCCACAGCATTTCGCCAGGGTCGCGGTTTATTGTCCGGCGAGTCGGCGGTAGAGAACGGTTTCCTACAGTTTCGGATAATTTATGACTTAATTGGTTCCGCCTCGTAGCAGTCGTGAACTCAGGGTATCGGAAAGGGGAAACAGGAATGGTATGCATTTTCTTCTTTATAGCAACTCGAAGACTGTCTCTTCCCTTCGGACCCTTTCGAACCGATACACGTGGTGCCTGTTTTCTATCTCGAAGCAATGGGTACATTGGCAGTAGAAGGACGGAGCGCGGGCTTTTGTGAAAGTGTTCGTTGCACTTCTGCAAAACACGTGTTCCGAAAATGTGTTGTCTTCTTTTTACCTAAAGCCTCTTGCCCTGGTGGGAGTTAACTCATAATGGAACCAGAGAAGCTACTTGGGGGTAGCGGAAGTTGCTTGGAAAAAATTCTGTCAGTCAGCTAGCAATCGCGTCGCAGAAATGTACACGGCCCAAGAATACTTCAGGATAAATAAAGTGATCAGTGTTAGTAGCTGTGCAGTGAGGTGAATATTCGGTACGTTGACCTGGACGCACCTGACATTGCGACCCTTAACTTTGGGTAGTGGGAATGTAAGGATACCTGGGACCAGCTGTGCACGGAGCACGTCCATCGATGACCAGGATCGGTTCGGTGACCCTGTGACACAGATTTTCAAGCTGCAGGTGAATTTCCGAAAGAGTGAGTTTTAGTTACTTTATTGGTGATTATTAGTTATTAAATTTAACGCAGGCTATGGCTTATTTCCGGCGATATTTATCTAAATTTCCGTACGTAAATTTTGTCTTCGGGGCTTTTAAACAGACTTATTCATCATCAGCAACAGTGTTGGCCGTTATTAAACTACGGATTCTTATCAGAATAACGAACTACGATCACGTTTTGTTTATTTCCTGTTACATTACTTTTTCATTTAAGCGATATTTGAAAACGAAATCTACGTATTTCTTGTCCTCTCACTTCAAATAATTATTATTTTCGATTCTGTTTTAAAAAAAATGTGTATTCACTTTTTTACGTTTGATATGATTTTCCTCGATTTATCTTTTACTCGTAATTCACTTTAAATGACAACCAAACAATGACGAAAGGTATCGATTGGCGTCGTTTTCGCAGAGATCTGATGAGAAATGCGGAGCTGAAAGAGTTTGGTTCTTAATAGGTATTCAAACCCCTTCAAGGGTCGGAAGCCATAAACTTGCGGTGAAGCATCATGGTGTGTTGTCTTCGCCACGGGATATGATGCGGCATCTCCTTGAGTCGAGTCGCTGGAGGATCACTCTTAAGAGTCTTTCCTTCCGAAAAACACACCACTTTGGGAATTACATGAAAGATCAGAAGTCAACACCCTGTTTCAATGTGTTGGTCTCACCAATATGCGCGAGCTACTACCCGTTTCAAACGCATGGTGCAAACTTTAGGGCATTATTACTGTAAAATGGAGACAGATCGGACATTATGTCATAGGACTTTTATGTTCCATTGGACCTCCCCTACCACCTCCTAAAATATTGCTACGTATACTGTTTACACCCTGTATATAAAGCAATAAGCGAAATCAAAGCAAATAATGTAAAGCAATATGTGACGAAGTCACGTCACGAGGACCGCGCGAGCGCGCGAAAACAAAACAAAGGGCGAGGTACAGTACGCACCCATGCCGCTAAGTGGCCACTGGGCCCGCGTATTGCCTCGCTTGCGAAGATGCACGGCTCCTGCATAAAAGGCCGCAGCGAGCGGAATCAGGAGCTCTTGTGCGTGTCGCTTATGCGCTTCACGCGGTACGGCAAGATGCTCATTTTTAGCTCCTATGAGGTGTGTCAGTGGTCGGCCATCGCCACCACTGTACCATAACCAGCCTCCTCCGAAATAGGCCGAGAGAAATCTTGCGCCCTGCCTACGTCAGAGAGGTGTCTCCGCGCCCATTAGGCCAGAACCCTACTGCACTCTGATACGAGATTATACGACTCTCAACGGACGTGCCTCATAAGGCCATCCTGAGCAGAACGTTCAATAAATCCGCATCCCATTTTCCTAACCGCTCGCCGACAAGCCGACGCCGCCGTGCACCGACGCGCCGCTACGAGAAACCGCTCGAGCGCCGCGCTACCGAAACGTATTCGCCGGACGTACCGACGCGCCGCTAAGAAATACCGCTCAAGCCCGCGCTGCCGAAACGTACGCACCGGAAGAACCGACGCGTTCGCTAAGAGATACCGCTCAAGCATCGCGCTAAATACGGTAGTTACCGGACCGCTCGCCAAAACTGTGAACGGCACGGGACATATGTAAACCATACAGCCACTATACAGACTTTTACCAATAAACACTGTTATTGTTAACAACGCATTTTACTCATTCGCCGAACCCGGACACACCGACTGAGTCGGCATCACAATCCCTTCTCCGTCCCACCGATAATCGTCTCGCAACCGGAGACCATTACAAATAAGCACAACAATACAAAGCAATATATGTGGCTGTGCTAGCGGAGGATGAGGAGGGGCTGAGGGGAATGATAGGAAAGTTACAGAAATATATGGATGGGAAGGGGCTACAGGAAAATGTGGAGAAGACGAAGATTATGAGGTGTAGGAGGGGGGGGGGGGAGGTGGCAAAATATGATATGGAGATGGAAGGGTAAAGAGCTGGAGGAGGTGAGGAGTTACAAATACCTAGGATACACGATAATGGGGGGTGGGGGGCAGGATGAGCATGTTGAGGAAAGAGTGAGGAAAGGGGCAGCGGTGATGGGGAAGGTGTGGGGGTTGGGGAAAGGATTATTCGGGAAAGACTGGGGCAGAAGGATATGGTTATTCGATAGGTTGGTATGGGCGGTGGTGGGATATGGGGTGGAGGTGTGGGGGTGGAAGGAGAGGGGGAAAGTGGAGGCGCTGCAGGACAGATTCTTGAAGTGGGTGTTGGGGGTGGGTAGGCACACGCCAGGATATATGGTAAGGGAGGAGTTGCAAAGGGGGCTGTTGAGGGGTAGGGCAGGGATGAGGGCGTGGGGGTTTGAAAGAAAATTGGAAGAGGGAGAAGGAGGGGAGCTAGCGAGGTTGTGTTGGGAGGAGATGAAAGGGAGATTTAAGAGGGGAAAGGTGTTGGAGGGATGGGTAAAGGAAAGGGAACAGTTCTTCAGGGAAAGGGGGTTGACAGTTGAGGAGGTAGAAAGGGGGAGGGAAAGGGGGGAGGTAAGAGGTGAGGAGATAGTGGACAGGGAAAGGAAAATGCAGGAGGAGGAGAGGTGGATGAAGATAGGGGAGTCGAAGTTTAACAAGTGGTATGGGAGGGTAAAGGGCCCGGGGATACCGGGATATTTGAAGAAGGGCTGGGGGGAGAGTAGATGGCAAAGGGTGGCCAAGTTTAGGTTGGGAAATGGAATGAGAGGGGGGGGGTATTGAGAGGAGGGGGAGAAAAGGAGGTGGAGGGTATGTGGCTGGGGTGAGGAGTTTTGGGAGCATGTGTGGGAGGTATGTATGGGGTGGGGAATAGAGAGGGGATGGCAAGAGATGGTGGACGAGGTTTTGGGGGAGGGGGGCAGGGAGAGGAGTAGTTAAGAAGTTTAGAGGAAAGAAGGGAGGCGTGTGGAGGAAAAGAGGGGTGTGTGGTGAGGTGAATGAAGAGATGGGAGTGAAAGGGCGGCGAGTGGAAGCGGAGGTCCGGGAGGGGGAGAGGAGACGGGAGAGCGAGAGTGCGAGCGAGCGATAAAGATAGATATAGAGTAGAGTTAAGAATAGGTTAAGGTTGGAAGAAGGAGGGGGAGAAGAAGTAGGATAAGGTAGATTTAAGTGATTATGTATGGGAAGATTATAGCCCCTAGGGGATTAATAAAGTTTATAAGGTACAAAGCAATATAAAATGAAAATGTAAAGAACTAAATAATATCGATGCAAATGAGCAAAAGAAAATAATATAAACGAAAATTAGAATAGTAAGGGCTTACAGTAATGTCGACCGGATGTGCTCCTTCAGTGGTCGCAACACTTCACAAACTTTTAAACTTGGAAAAATAAATACTGGTAATAATCGGTAAGGTAACGTGTGTCGCGGATGTCGTTCGGCTAACTAACTGGTGCGCGGTCCATGTGGCGCTGATATTTATACAAAACAATGGAATGTCAGGTATGCGGGGAATTTGCGGTATGTGTGATGATTCATCTTTAAAATTTGTGTTATGTAATCGGCGCGTATTGATGATTCATGCGTAAGATATGTGTCATTATTGTGTGTTTCGGCGGTTCTTTCGGGGCTTTGAAAAGGGGGTACTCCACCCGTTGAATGGGTTTGGAGGGTTTTGATTGGGGTTCGAAGGTGGAGGTTGAATACTTTTGCTGTAAAATGTGGGGGGGGGGGGGGGGAGACATGGTCTCAAGATGAGCGAGCTTCAGTGAGGGACTTCAGTGAGGTCTAAGATTCAAACGTGGAAGGAGTTCGTGCCCCTAAGGCCGAAGAGGGGAAGGAGATTTTAAATTTGATCATCTGGAGATGGGGACCGCTAAGGTACATCGTTCAAACAACCCGGAGGTTGGGGAAAGGGCTAAGCATTGAGGTTCCGTGATTAGTTGTGTAGTTGTGGAAGGGAATTTATATGGAGGGTGCTATCTAGGACCGGGCGAAAAAATAGTGGGACGTCACACAATATAAAAAAAGATGTGAAATCACAATGAGCTGCAAGTACATAAAGGTGCTTTGTAATAATCACGGACATTTTAATAATGTGAAGATAAAATTTAACATCTACACATTTGCCTAGATCAGGGTTGACTAACTGGCGACTCACGAGCCGCCGGGGGCCCCTCCGCCTTGCTGCCACGCTGAACGGCTCCCCTCCATACCGACCAGACTCTGACGATCGCAGTCACTGATATATAACACTGGATGCAGCATCGCCTCCTACAGCGTCTGAAGCCAAAAAGGGGGCAGCCATGTTTGAGAACAAACTACATGAGCCGCCTGAACGGCGTCTCAAGTACTACGATTCTGGATGCAATTGGATGTTATTTTCTTACATACTTCGTAGATATAAATTCTACGTCGTAGAGCACAACGTCTCGAACAAGAATGAAGAAAGGAGTCCTTTCAAAGGACGCCGAGGAGGACGCCTTCGAAAAGCCAAGTAGTACTTGAGACCCCATTCAGGCTGCGCATGTAGTTCGTTCTCAAACATGGCTGCCCTCTGTTTGGCTTCAGACGCTGTAGGTGGCGATACCGCATCCAGTGTTATATATCAGTGATCGCAGTCGATTCCTGCTTCTTTCTTACTCATTTCGAATTCGATCGTCAGAGTCTGGTAGGTATGGTGGGGGCTGTTCAGCGTGGCAGCAAGGCGGAGGGGCCCCCGGCGGCTCGTGAGTCGCCAGTTAGTCAACCCTGATCTAGGCAAATGTGTAGATGTTACATTTTATCTTCATATTATTAAAATGTCCGTGATTATTACAAAGCACCTTTATGTACTTGCTGCTCATTTTGATTTCAAATCTTTTTTTATATTGTAATTATTATTATCTTCTATTTTTTTGTGATTTATTTTATAATACTCTTTTCCGTCCTTGACTTTTTCATGTACTTAGCGTATTTTTTTACTTTTTTGAAGTTTCTATGGGGATCTCACTTTTTTTTACAAAGATAATTCGCAAAGGGAATGACTTCACATAATTTTTAATATTATAAATTAGAAAGGTTCACCATCAACAGCCATAAACAGCCTTATCACAGGACAGAATTAAGGATCAATTCTACGCAAGTTTAACAACTATGAAACAAACCATGTGCACCGCATTGCCAATCTGTATGTATTATGTATACAGGGTCATCCGCTAAAACTGCAACCTACGCGTGCGCGAACAGATAAAATGGCAACAGCGCCTCACGGACGCGTTCCACTACGACCATGCACCGGCCCGGCGTTCGGAGGGTTGCCAGCGACCGCTAAAGGTGGCATTTCCAATGCACGGCTCGCCGCGGCGGCGCGCCGCGGTACACTGGTACGATGGGAAAGCATTCATCTGTTCTCCTATCTGCGACTTCGACCGCGCACGGCTGCGGCAGATTGCTATAGTGTATGCAAGTCTGCTCCACGAGCAGCCTAGACTACTGGAGAAGCAACACAATGGGGCGAGTGTCTGCTTTCCGTCATTTTGGCAGAATCTACTAGCCGCTCGACGACCCGCGGCTGCCAGTCGCTACACTGCTCCAGAAGCAGTGCTGCGCGGCTGACCGCCCCGCGGCCCATCGCCACAATGGGACAGAATCCCCAGAAATAAGGAAACAAGTCAGAATTTAAAAGTTATGGAATTATATTTTTATATATTTTTGTAACCTAATAATATAAGGTCTTAAAAACGTAAAAATATCATGGCAGCTACTTCTGCTGTATGTGTAAACATGTGTCAGTTTTTTTTGTGCAGAATTTTAAATCGAGTCGTTTAAATTTCGGTGATATAAAAGGAAAATATTTTTTGGGAACCAAAATGAGTAGTACTTATCGATACTGCAAAGTAATAGCGAATAATTAGTTCCATATAGTTCTTTTTCCATAACAAACTCATTGAAGAAATATTAGTATTGTCTGTTTAGTTTCTTTCCGGGAACTTCCAAGCCTTTTCTGTTGTATAATTAATATATATTTGTCCTTGTATTTGGAAATATTTGCTAATGATGAAGTAATTACCTGTATTCTATATCGTACAGTGGTGCTGAATCCCAAGTAATAGGGGGAAAATGCAACATCCCATTTTTCGCACTGAAAATGCCGAATATTATTAAGGAAGTTCATAAAAGAGTGTTAATATACAACTCATACGAAGGTTTGACATTATATAAAAAAATAACAGCACAATTCCAATAAAACTAAAACAATTTGTTAAATATATAAATTTATATTTTTTAACGAACCCCGCCGCCGGGGTGTGTTGACTTATTCGTCTCACTACTCTGAATACAATAAACACCAGAACCTAGAATCAATTAAAACGATTTTAAAAATTAAGCCTGTATACCTAATGAAATTTGTAAACTTTTGGTATACAGCAAGTCAACAAAATTCTAATGATCTATTTATAAAAATTTGAAATGTAAAAAATTAATCAACTGGCCCCGGTCTCCCCTATAGAAAAGATTGTACGCTCAAAAAATATTCTCATTGCAATACACACGAAAATGTTTTAAACTTTTCATCGACTTCTTCAAATCTAGTACTAGTGTTACGTATGTGGAATTTTCCCATACGTCGCTCTCAACCGTCTTTCGAGCTCGCGTCTGCGAAGGGAAAACGCCCTAAAAGCCTTTCGCTTATCAACCCCACTAATGGAGGTCAAGATCTCTACCAGCTGCATCGCGACCGTGAGAACGAGAGTGACACGACGACGACCCCGAAGGATTTTCCTTATATGGAAATTCATAACGCATCCCCACTCATTTTTGGGACTATATAAACCCTTCGGTTTCTACCCTCGGGGGTTAATAGCTATAGAGTCACGCGTAACGTCACGTCGTGTCACGCTCGTACAGAGTTGGTTAGATTCAGTTCGATCAGGCTAAAGTCTCTGTCGGAATCAAAGTTAATCTTGTAGAATCCGCGAGTCGGTTTATATTCTATTTGGAACTTTGAAATATCCACTCGTACGCCCCGCATCGCCAGTGCGTCAACACCGTGCAATTAGTGGTAACATATACACATCTTTTATTTAACCAATTTATCGCGACACTTACATTTGTATTAATTGTTTATTCAATATACTTATGGTGTTCACGTCTAAATCGAGTCGATTTCGTTAAACCTATCTTTTACCCAGCGATCCTTATAATATTAGTAGCACTCACCCACAGATACAACTTTACCGCTCGAGTTGTATCAAATTAAGAGTTACGAGGCATTACTAACATTTCCCGCGACTCCCCGATTTAGTATCGGGTTCGTTCGCACCTCTTTACCAAAACAAGTCATCTTCACCAACCCAGTGGCTCCCTGATTTCGCATCAGGTTCGTCCACGAAACCTAACCCTTCCTATGGCTCCCTGATTTCGCATCAGGTTCGTCCGTATCCTACAGCTCCCTGATTTCGCATCAGGTTCGTCTGTAAATCTACCTACTTCCGAACAGCTCCCTGATTTCGCATCAGGTTCGTCTGTGAATAATCCAACCTCCTAGCAGCTCCCTGATTTCGCACCAGGTTTGTCTGTGAACTTTATCCTAGTGACTCCCCGATTTCGCATCGGGTTCGTTCACGACGTTTCACCCTCCTACGGCTCCCTGATTACGCATCAGGTTCGTCCGTGTCTGACTCCATTCCTAGAGGCTCCCTGATTTCGCATCAGGTTCGTCCTCGCCGTCAATAATCCTAGCGGCTCCCTGATTTCGCATCAGGTTCGTCCGCGCACCTAACTAACAAATTCATATCCGTATTCCTGGGGAAATACCCCTCTCGCCGGCCTCTCGCGTTGCCGCAGCCCCGGCTCGTAACAGAACTGGTGACAGCGGTGGGATGCTACTGCATTAGAATCGCTGTAAAAATTTGGGTTTTTAAATACGTTAAATCACTCGTAATTTATTATCGACGATATACTAGTTTTCTCTAGTCAAGTCACTTATTTATTTTAACATGGCAACTACACAGGCGAACGTTTCTTCTAACGACATTATGAACTTGACAGTTTCAATTGCAAACTCAATGTCACTCTTGACGCAACGGACATGTATACAGAATATTACTATGTTAATTCCAACATTCGACGGTGAAAGTCCAACCTTGTCGCGCTTCGTACAAAATGTGGAAGACGGGTTAACTTTGATTCCTAAGGATACGGAAGCCGAGTATCTTGCAATAATTTTAACGAAACTGATCGGTCCAGCACGCAGGTGCACGTTAGAGCATAAATTCGAGTCTATTAAGTTATTAGTCCAACATTTGAAAAAGAGATTCGCGCCGGCAAGAAGTTTGTCTTATTTTCAAGTTGAAATCGCGAAACTAAGCATTCGCGAAGGAGAAAGTCTGCGACAGTACGTCGACAGGACTAGTCATCTCGTTTATTGTGCGCGCGGAGCTATTCGGGAAAGGTATCTGGATCACGCTGAAGATTTCGTCAAAGAAATGGAAAAAGACGTTAAGGAAAACTTCATCGATGGTTTACCGGATCGCATTTCCTGGAAAGTGTCGGCTCAGAGTCAAGACATTAAAACACTTGAAGAAGCTTACGACGCCGTGCTACAGATAGACAGAAAATTAAGGAATCGGCGACAGTCGCCCCGTAATGAATCACCCTCCAGGTGGTCTCGCCGAGATCATTACACCGAAGATTCTCGTCGGCACGACCGTGAAGTGTCATACCCACACTCTCCGAGTAGATACGACCAGAACAGGGATCGGTTTACAAGAACGTCTGGTTTTGAAGAGGACCGAGAAGGACGAACACGCACGACGGCCTGGACTTTACGTCACCGGAGCCCCTCGAAATCGCCTTCTTATCGCTCCGACTCATCGTACGCAGATGATGGACAAAAACACTATTCTATTTTAAAAAATCCCGATAAAGATCGCAAGCCGAGTTTATATTGTTGGCATTGCGGTACAGCCGGACATGACGGAAAATCCTGTAGGAAACAACCGCGTAGTCCGAGATATAGACGAGACTCGCGAGATTCGTCCGTCGAATCAAATAAGTCTTTAAACTTCGATCGCGCTCAACGTATAGGCGACACGATGAGCGGAAACAAGGAAGCTCGCCAAAGGACAGTCCGCTTCGAGGAAGAACTCTCATCAAGGAAGCACCTGCCCCACGCATCAACATCAAGGTTCCAGAACTGGAGTCAGGAACGGGAGAATTCTTAATCGACGGTGGAGCATCCGTTAACTTAGTAGTCATTAACGCCCTGGGAGAAAAAGCCGCGATAAACTCTCGGGAAGAAATCGAATTAACCGGAATTACTACTAATCCAATTCATACTTTGGGAACAACAATTCTTCACATTCACGAAGCTCCCGCACTTTTCTATGTAGTAAAAGAGCTTGCAATAGAAGCAGATGGACTTATAGGAAGCCCATTTTTAAAACAAGAAGAGGCCGAAATTTCCTATTATCATAAGACTTTGGTGTTGAAGAACAAACCAACCCGAGCTTTACGTTTTTCAAATTATCAAGACATATCTCAAACAAAAGTACTACTGACGTCGACCAAACATCGTATCGAACCTAGGACGTCGCAACAGATTGCTATAACAATAGCAAACCCCAGGATGAAGGAAGGATATTTACCACGTATCAAGACCCTCGAACATCTTTACATAGGGGAAGCAGTTGTAAGAAATAATAAGGGAAAATGCTACGTTATGGCAACAAACACCAGCGATGTACCCCTAGACGTAGAGATAGAACCACAAACATTAGAGCCATTCGATATCTTCAGTTCGTCAGATGAAGATTTTCACCCATCTGTAGAACACCCGTCAAAATTCAAAACAAACGAAGATAGAATACAAAAAATTTTAGAAACCTTAAACACCAAACATTTGAACAAGGAGGAACTAGATTTCGTTACCAATTTAGTTAGAGATTTCCCCGATCGCTTTTATCTTCCTGGAGATAAACTCGGAAAGGCCCGCGACTTTAAACATTCAATCCATACATCCAACGATATTCCAATCAACACAAGACAATATCGTTATCCTCTCATACATCAAAAGGAAATTAAAAAACAAATCAGCGCGTTATTATCAAATGGTATAATTACACCTTCAAAATCTCCATACAATTCACCTTTATGGATCGTACCGAAGAAAGAAGATGAGAACGGAGTGAAGCGTTCGCGTCTGGTAATAGATTTCCGTGGCCTCAACGATATAACTATTTCCGATAAGTACCCATTACCTCAAATCACGGAGATATTAGATCGATTAGGAGGAGCTAAATATTTTTCAGTCTTTGATCTCGCTAGCGGATTTCATCAAATAGAGATGGATCCGAAAGATAGAGCAAAAACAGCATTCACTACTCCAAATGGACACTACGAATTCACTCGAATGCCTTTCGGATTAAAGAATGCACCACCCACCTTTCAACGCCTGATGGATCAAGCACTCACTGGACTTCAAGGAACAGACCTCTTTGTCTACTTGGATGACATAGTGATTTACGCATCATCGTTACAGGAACATAATATCAAAGTCAAAAAGTTGTTGAACCGCCTTCGAGAGCATGGATTAACCCTCCAGACCAACAAATGTCAATTCTTGCGAAAGGAAGTGGCGTACCTTGGACACATTATTTCAAAGGAAGGAGTAAGACCTGACCCTAGGAAATTAAAATCTGTTCAAGATTTTCCAACACCCACATCGCAGAAGAATATTCAACAATTCTTGGGACTTGTAGGATATTATCGAAGATTCGTACCTAATTTCACCACAAAAGCTAAACCTTTAATCAATTTACTAGGAAAAGGTATCAAATTCAAATGGACAGAAGAACAAGACCAGAGTTTTACGCAATTGCGTAGCGAACTTTGTCAACAACCCATATTGCAATACCCAGATTTCAGTAAACCTTTCATTGTAACAACGGATGCATCTGATTACGCTATTGGAGCCGTACTCAGTCAAGGAGAGATAGGAAACGACCTGCCGATTGCCTACGCATCTCGCAGCCTAAATAAACCTGAGAAGAATTATTCAGCTACGGAAAAGGAATGTTTGGCCATGGTTTACGCCGTAAGATACTTTAGGCCTTACATCTACGGAACTCCATTTACCCTCGTTACACTAGATACGTTTATAGGCATCTTTGCCAAAAAAAAAAAAAAAAAACCTTTTGTTATAAAGTAGCTTCATACGATTCGACATCTTGATTGGAAAAAATATCATGATGAATTTTTTCTCTATTCTTGGGATTGACGAAGATTCAGATCCATATGAACATTTTTTCTGACATTTTGGTCATAAAAAACGCTCCGAATGAATGCGACGTTGTCAGATCTGCTGTTCCAATTCACTACGCTAACCAATTTAATATTCCATTTTCGTATTACAATTATTTATGTTAACATTGCACTTTTTAAAATATATATACATGATGTTAAAAATTATTATTATTTCCATATACTGCAGCTCATTTAAGAAGTAACTTGCCGACCGACGAGTTTAGATCAGTTCTGCGCATGTTGGCGCTCATTGGCTATGCCACCACCAATGGTCTTTCGGCTGCGCATCCGTTCTGCGCCGAAAACATTGGCGTGGCGCCACTTTCGTATATACCGCGTGTTTCGATTTTATGTCGGATTTGATTGTCACTTTTTACTGCAAATGACATATATAGAAAAAATGGCTAACGTAATGTTTCGTGCGAAAAAAAGAAAAAGAAAATGGATTTAAACGAAAAACTAATAAATAAATTCTTTCTTTAATATGGCACGAATTTAGTAGAATACACATTTTATTTGGTTACCCGGTATGTGAAAGAGAATCGGAATGGTGCAAGGAGAGAGGAAAGCCCGGGTGGTAAAGTGGGGGAACAGAGACCTGGCGACAGTCGAATAGCTCATTCAACATGCGCGAAATAAGTTACTTCTTAAATGAGCTGCAGTATAGTATCATACAATCGTTTATTATCCAACTCTAACTTGATTAGCATAGTTGGTTAGGAACTACCTTAAACAAACAACCAAATGTCACTGACTTTTTCAATCCGGCCCACTGTGCCGTTGTAAATCGGACTACTTTTATACAAGCAATAAGGTAAAAAAATGCCTACTCTTTTTATGATTTGTATTGCTTCTGTAAAAGTAGTCCGATTTACATGACATTTGGAATGATTTTCATCAGAAAAACATAAGGAATCTATTGCTGTCACTCCCTTATCGATACGATAAACAATAAAGAATTTCTTAATACGCTGAAATGAATATTTCACCCTCGACTGTAGGTCGCTGATCTCGATTCGCTGGGGTCGGCCGAGGATTCATACCTGTTTCAGAAATAAAATATTTATTTATTCTTTATCGTATAGACATGAAAGTGACACCCATATATTCCTTATATTTTCCCGATGAATATCGTACCAAATTTCACGTAAATCGGACTATTTTTTACGAAGCTAGCGAGAAATCATATAAATTAAGTTTTCATCCAGTTTCCTTCATTATGCTCCGAATTATGTCGTTCTTGGTGTTAGTATCATCGGCGAAACATACGGAATCGATTAGCGTCGTTTTCGCAAAGATCTGATGAGAATTGCGAAAATCATGGACATTTCTCATTTCTTCTTGATGGTATTCAAACCAGGTCGAAAGGAGGAGGGTCGAAAGCCATAAAATTCGGTGTTGACGACGGTCCTCGAGCCCTCAAACGATAATAGACCTTTTCAAGTGCTCGAAAAGGGCCAGCGCGGCGCGGCATAGGGCCCTGGCGGCGACGGTTAGGTATAGGACATACACTCTGCGGCGTGCCGCGCATTGGAGATACCACCTTAAGAGGGATATGCGGGCACCCGACTTTTCGGGCTCGGGACGGGCCGGAAACTTTCGGGCGAAATCGAGCGGGATCCCGATACTTTCGTGTTGCTCGAAATCCCTAGGCTCGATTCGGGCTACAAGCATAGCCTTCTTTCCGTCTCGGTCTCCTCGTAATAGCTGGCTTTCGAGCCGATCGCGTCCGAGTTTTGCCGAGCCGACCTGAAATCAAATTGCCCGCTCACGGCGGTCATGCTTGTAGCCCGAAACGAGTCTCGGGATCCCGAAAACTTCGAGCAATACGAAAGTATCGAGACCTCGCCCGATCCCGCCCGAAATTTTCCGACCCGTCCTGAGGGCCGGGAACTCGAGCCTCAGGACGATCCGCACACCCCCAACCGCTAGGCAGCAGTGATGCCCGTGCTTCGAAAATTTTAGGATGGTCTCCTTCAAATTGTCGTCGCAAAGAGTTATTTGAAATTTTCCGGGCCGGGTTGAAGAATTTGGGGCCTTTTTCGTATAACTTTGGAACAATAAAAGATATCGAAATACAATCTACACCGCAAAATGAGGAAAAATTATTTCCTCTTAAGGGGGTAGACACGCCACGTGACACGGGAAATGCAGCGCGCTGTAATACCGACAAACTAACCTGAAACATGTGTCTGGGATTTTTCGTTTTTCGTCCTTATATGAGCAGATTTTGGGCTGGGCGAGGTCTCATTCGAAAGAGAAAGATTCAATGCGGAGCGCTCTGCTCAGCGTTTGAATCACAAAACTCTTTTAGTGACCCACAAATACTTGGAATCTGCAAGTGTATTTTGCCCATTTTTTCTCTACTTTGGACACTCATATTATTACATATCAACACAATCTCTTTGAACCATGACCAGAGCGGGCTGTATTGAACCTTCATCTTTCGAATGAGACCTCACCTATCCCAAAATTTGCCCATATAAGGACAAAAAGCGTCAGCGCGCAAACCCATGTTTCGAGCCTGATTGTGTCGGTATACAGCGCACTGCATTACCCGTGTCTACCCCTTTAATGATGCATAATTTAAAATATTTGGCGTTTACTTATTTTTTTTATCAATTTTTTAACCATAATTGTTGTGAAAAGCTTTTACAAATTGTTTAATTGATACTGTATTTAATGCTCTTTTTAAAATTCATGGTGTTGATAAACAATAGGCTAGTTTTTTTATGTATCATTACTTTCATAAATTGAGAAATTAAATTTTTATTCAATTATGTGTTAGTTCTGCAAGCTTCAGAATCTATTGTTTTGGTTTTTATTTTTATAATTTTATTCTTAATGCAGTGCATGCATAGATCGGACGTAACGAGTAACTAATCGGACGTGTCTTTGATTGTAGCGGTGTTTGAATTTTTTTCTAGAATTTTTGTGTTTGAATGTTTTATCCTTTTAGCTACTCAACGCCACGCCCATACTGGCTTCCATTAATGTCATTTCTTGAAACGATGCGCCATTATTGTGGCTGTTACACGCAAGTGACGAAAAATCTCTGCATACAAAGGTATAGCGCCGCGGTCAACCCTGTCGTAGCTAAAATTTTTTAAATTGAGACGGGTATGAGATCAGTCGACATTATTTTCAAACCTCATTACAGTAATCTGGGGTGCGAGTGATAAACCGATCATAAAAACGGAGCGGGCGACTCGATTACCTGGGCCAGAAAATTCCCAATACCTAGCTCGTTGCAACGTTAATTTGAAGGAGACCATCCTAAAATTTTCGAAGGTCGGGCATCACTGCTATCCAGCGGTCGCTGGCAGCTCTCCGCTGGGCCGGTGCATGGTTGTAGTGGAATGCGTCCGTCAGACGCTGTTGCCATTTTACCTGTTCGCGCACGCGTCGGTTGTAGTTTTAACGGATGACCTTGTACATTAGGGTGGACCTTATTTTTCGACCATCAGATTTTTTTGGTCCCGCCCCCCAGAAATGTGACACTTGTTGGGAAAATAATCTAGAAAAATTTCAGCTCGATTGGACCACAGGAAAAGGACGCGCCACGAATTTTAAAATTTTGAACTTTTTAAACCTTGACATAAATATACATTATGATATATCGTTGAATTTGTATTTTTTCTGTTTAAGAATAGATACACAGCATATACGATTGTTAACAAGAAAAACGTCCGTGACCTTGTAAACTCGAAAGAGTGACCTTGAAAAAACATTACCTTCCATTATATTCGCCTCTTTATATGCTACAACTTTTGTCTGAAGAGTTTCTTCGTATATCCATAAACATTAAGCAGAAAAAAAGCAGTTGTAAGACTGAAAATAAGTTACTATAGCTATTATGTAAATTACGAATAGAAATGTTATCTAAGTATTGCGTCCCAGATTGTCTTGTGGACTTGTCAGTAGGGCCCAGCAGAACCTATCTCAATTCCCGATACAACGTTTTAATACGCTCACCTTGTATTTAAGCTATCATGTAAGTTTCTAAATTATGGATACCCTAAGCGTTTCGTCCCAGACCTGCTCGTGGACGTTCGATAAGACGGAGCAGATCTTGCCCTAGACGCGACTGTGTTAACAAACACAGTCTTAAATGCGTCTGAAAAATTCAAATAGCCACGGAGGTATTTATTAGGGGTTCGTTTATGTATATTAAAAATGCTTTAAAAATCCTTCGTTAATTCTCCTTTGTGACGTCAGGATACTGCTTTCTATCTTCTATCACATTCTACGGTATAAATTGTTTCTCCTCTTCATTTTAGATAATATTTTGTTATATTCTTCTCTAAGTTTAACGCCACGATGTTTCGCCCAATTTGGAAAGCCTCGTCATCATCCCATGTAGAAGGGTCTTTTTAAAAAAATGTGGTAGCTATTAAAAACCTTTCAAAGAATCTTTTGGAATCAGGAGAAATAAAATGTTCCATTTTTTTGTTGATCAATTGTTCCACATCCTTTGGAAGAATTTTATATTTTTTAAGGTATTCGTTGGCATCACTGCCTACACTAGCATTTATTGCCTCTATCATTTTTATTTTAGTGTCATTCGCAATGGCACTATCGGAAAATGATAATACGGCAGTTCCTGGTGCCAAATACCACAAATGATTGATCATTTTGCCTATTGCAGTGCAGCTTATTGTGTCGTCAATTTGACGATAAGTGGTTAAATTATTTACAAATTCCAAATCTTGTCGCGGGGCTTCTGTTGCGATTGGAGCTTGTATCCATACTTTTAAATAAAAATTGGCGAGGAAAATAAAAATGTTGCGAATTCCAATGGCCTTTTCGCTAGTCAAGCTAAATATTTTTATACAATATATCGCCTTGGCCACCCATCGAGCGTGATGAAAAGGTCCTGGAACTCGAAATGTATCATTTTTTCTAGGAGTTCCGTCTAAGGAAATAACTCTAAGCTCCAAGAATTCTTTATAATCTTCTCTTGGTTGTTTGATGTTTTTCAATGTTTGCATCGCAAACTCCAACACTTCTGTAATATTTGCAATGGTAGATTGGTGGACGTACTCGTCTTCAATTCGTGCCACAAAATTCAATTTATTGATCTGGGGCCAAGCCTACTGAAATTGTTTAAAAAGTGGAATATTTGGGCCCGATGATTTTTCTAACTTCACATAAAAAACACTCCGTAAAATAATTTCATATATGTGATGCCGGCAAGGAAAATATAACAAATCTGTTTCAAATTTTTGTTCGAGAAGGATACATGCGCCTTGGAAACGTCCCATGTTCGATGACGTTGTGTCACAGTAAAGTGCTTGCACTTCTCATTGCATATTAAAGCTGGCAACAGCTTTCCGTCCCAATGTAGTGCAATAGCACCAAGCTCACAGTCTTTGAACGCTACACGATATTCATCGGCAAGTTGTGTTCGAAGATCCGTGCGATGACGCCGTATAGACGTTCGATTGATAATTAAGTCGCCTAGGTCATGACCAAGAGCTTGAGCTGTTGCTGTTATTATGCGAACAGCATCACGATCGCTTACTTTGCACTTGTCAAGGGTTGCAACAAGTTTTGGCGTAATTATATCAATTTGAGCACGTCTCTTTTTAGGGTTGCTTGGACCAGCTTCATCCACGGGAATAATAAATTCAATATTTTCACCCTGACTTGATAGGGGACCATGTTCTTCGTTCGGTGATGCTACTTTGTCCATTGTTTTGTCTTGTTTTAAACGATATATAAGTGTCAGTGTTAGAAAGCTTATTAACGGATCGGCGCAAGAAAGCTCTTACACAATTAGCAAAACACAGAGTTTATTGGAAGCGATTATGAGAGCACGAAAACGTATATTTTACACAACACGTTTGACTAGTTATTACACAAACCAAGCAACACTTAGAAACTAGTATTAAGCTCAAGCGTAGCGATTATTAGCTGGCGAAGCAGAGTCGCGAAGCATAGAGATTCGAAGCAGTTTCGAATAAAGCGCAAGCAAGGAGCGAGAGAGCGAAAAGTGCGTATTGTGATTAAAAGCGTGTATACTGTAGCAAAGTCGCGAACAGAGTCCCCAAAACCTCTCTAGGAAATCGGCTTTGATCCTGGAAGGAAGAGAGTCCCCCTTCCATCGATCGCAAGTTGATGGAAGGGGCAGTGATCGACGCTCCGCATGAGTCAGCGTGCCGCTGCCATTGCCTAATTACCGGTGGGCGTAGAAGATGGCGTAAGAATGCAGAATTTCTTGAACATTCTCCTCGGCATTCATCGCCCGATGAATAATTTAGCTGGCGTTTTGGGCGCGGACATAGCATAGGCCGATGGTGCAGCAGTGGCGCAGCTGGGCTCATGCGGAGGCGTCGGTCAATCCGGCGGAGTTGAAGCAGCTTGTCTCGAGGCAGCAACTGAACGCGAGGCGCGGTTTTCATGGTCACACCCAGCACGCGGATGGGAACGAAGTGACTAGTACACTCGAATTCGCGACGTGAAAGCCCGCATTTATTTGCTCAAAGTATGGAAGGCGAATCAAACGTTTAGCGGTCCTAGCCCAAAGCAGACAGGGCGCGGTTTAGCGATAAACTAGTTAAAGCGTGTTCGCGGTCTAGCAGGCGACGGCGAACGAACTAGTTTAGCCAAGCAGAGAGGGCAAGTCTCTCAAGCAAGGTCGCGATCTTGTACGCGATCGCGAACAACAGTGAGCAAATGTGACGACGAGACAGAGACTTTCAACGTGTTCGCGGATAAACAGATGAACGCGTGAAGGCTGTCTTAGTCAGCTGTGGCATCGACGAAGTATAGAATAGACTTATCACCTTATGGGACTAGGGGAAGCCCGGGCAAAGCGGTTATGTTAAGGTTTAGTGAGAAAAATAACATAGTTACAATTAAGATGAGAAATATTTTTTATATTAATAATCATTTAAAATTAATCAGCTTTCTGATACAATAACGAAAAAATGGGTAACTGAAACATTTAAAGCATTTTAAAACGAAAAACGTAAATAAGTCAATCAATCCGCTTTGCCCTACCCCCCTGGGCAAAGCGGATCAGGGGGTCGGCAAAGCGGATGTTATTAAATAACGCAAAGTCAATCTTGGCATTCGTCACAGAAGTCACTGCCAGATCCTTCATATACAGTGCAGCATTCATGGGCCCATCTGGTACATTGGCTGCACTGGATCCAGTCTTCGGATGGGGGGGGGGTGGGAGTATGGCTCAAAACACACATATATGACAATAATATTTATCAATATCAATATCAATAATAAAAATTTATCAATATTATATGACAATAATAAAACAATAATAATATGAGCGAGATTAGCAGGGCAGAGGATTGACGATCCGCTTTACCCCGATCCGCTTTGCCCAAAGAACCCACTTGGTGGAAATTGTAATGTTTGAGAAAAGTATGAACAACAAATTAAAAATGTTAACCTCTAATAGAATCTTAAAGACACAGAGTTCTTATAAAAAATATTTACTGTGGTAAATACCGATAACTATTAATAATCAAACCACGTACCTACCTGAGCGAAATGTGTAAGAAAACGCACAATTTTCGTTTTTTCTTCAGAAACGACGCACCACAGTAATTAAATACTTTATTGCATTGTCATGGCCTCTAAAATCGGTCGCTTTCTAGATCAGGAAAAACTCGTGGGACCATCTTTGATAGCAAAGCAAAAAAAAAGACGATCCGCTTTGCCCAGGGTATTCGCTTTACCCGGGCTTCCCCTACGTGTCACCACCCAAACTGTATTACCGACCCATAATTCGAGGACTGAATTTAGCGGCCTCTGTTCATGAACAGCGTCCAACTCTGGAACTACTGTGAAATGTGTTGAAATGCTGAAAGGTGTGTACGTGCTTGTATACGTGTGACTTGTTTAGAGTGAGAGTTTCACATAGAGGGCAGGGTTTCGTTACGCTACGCTTTGGCTCGGTTTGCCAGCGACTTACGTGGATTCACGTACATTTTTCTCCGAAAATCTATTTCGGTGATTTGGAGACTATATGACGCCGAAATTATCTATCTTCTTGAAAACTTATACAAGCTATAAATTGCAAGATGACATTGATTGTTAGTACTTTGCGTGTAGTGGAACAGTTAACTAACATTTTCGCGTGTCGTAAGTCGAAAAATATTAAAAATTGACGCTGTTACTAACATTCCCGCAAATCTCTGCACTCCGTATGTCTAAATAGACGGTGCCCATCATACGACGCGTATAAATCATTGAGAACAAGGAATCCAAGCATTTTTATAAAATTTATATTCGTAGTTTTCGGGACCCGAGGACATTTTGCATTAGTTTATTTATTATTTGGGAACGGTAGATTAGTAATTAAAACTGTACGTTTCGTTACAAATTGATCGGCCCTTTCTTTATTAACTATTGTATGGATTTAAAAATTGTAAAACACATCTACGATGTAAATTCCCGCTTGGGTTAAGGCCTGTTGTCATTATTTCTAGATATGTACATATGAGAAAACAGTTATTGTGCTTTTTAAAGCACAAGTTAAAAAAGGTTTTTGTCTTACGGATGTCGCGACCCGCGAGTGAGATAAAATGGGAGGGAAACGGCACGGAGGTCCTTCACGCGACAAATGATCAGTCTGGCACAGTCTGGCAGCGACAACAAAGTATGATACCTACATTGTCTTCTTGCATTCTCCGTGAGCCTGATTTTCGCACGTCGATGTCGGCCCACGGACGAGCTATGCCAAAATGCCCTTATTGAAGCAGATTTCACTTTCTTCTATAAATTTTGCAAAAGCCGTAATCAATAGCTAAAAGCGGAAAACATGTATGTACACATGCTAATTGTAAGATGAAATTTTTACATTCTCTGTTTCATCTTTGTTCGAGCATTTATGGTAAATTACAGAGATTTTTTTAATAAAAGGAAAATCAAACACGATATCATTCGGGCAAGTAGGTATGTACATATGAGATGGTGGTGAAAGAAACTGTTTTATATATGAAATGTCCCCTTTTTATTTATTTATTAAAAGCTGTCATACAAAAGACAAAAATAATATAACTGTATAATATTTGTGAACTCCTTTTCTTCTCACGGTCATAATTTCTTACTTATATAACATCCTAGGCTGTAAAAAGAATACAATGTATAAAGTATTAGGGAAGAGATCTTTTAAATAACAATATTAATAGCGTTAGTTCGATATAAGTAATGTATTTGAATATATAAAGTAGAAAGTTTATGTTGGTGTGTTTGTCTGTTGCCTAAAAACTTTCGAACGATAAACTCTTACAACACAAAATGTGCCGCCGCTCATTATGTCTGACTAATCCAAATCAATGTAACTAGAATTTAAATTCCTGGCGAAGTCAAGTATGTAGTAAAGCTAATGCATGTACAGTGGCTCACAGCCATAATCGTACACTTTTTAAAATCGCATAACATTGTTAAAATTGGTCCAAACGACTTGAGTTTGTTTTGAGAAGCTAGAAGGATTAATTTGTTAAGTGACGTGTTTCGTCGCGTCGTTTTGAAAAAGATTCAATTGATCGGAATAGCACAAAAAATATTGTAAAGGTCGTTTTTTCAATTTTTTTCGCTGTTTTCGTGAATTTTGCGATTTTCGATCTTATTCTGCGATCTTTAAACGTTTATAGCTGAGAGCAATGTTAACCGATTTTGATGAAATTTTACGCATTACTTAAATCTACAATCGGGATTTTTAAATTTTCATTGCACGCTCAATTCAAAACGTTAAAAAACGACTTTTACTATTTTTTTCTTCTATTCCGGCCAATTGCGATTTTTTTCAAAACGACGAAATACGTCGCTTAGCAAACTAATCCTTCTAGCTTCTCAAAACAAACTAAAGTCGTTTGGACCAATTGTAAAAATGTTATGCGATTTTCAAGAGTGTACAAATATAGCTGTGAGCCACTGTATGTATATTCCGAACTGTAGACAGACCTGGTGTAACGTGTGGAGCAAAGGTGTTTGAACCGTAGGCTGCTAAGTACATGATCATTTCTTTAAAGTTGAAATCGATTGATATCGTGTACGGATTCAAGTACCAATGTACCCTAATATATCTTATTCGCGGAGCGTGAGACCATTACTAAAGTTCTATCAAATATTGTAACTCAATGTCCACAAAAGCTCTGCCTTTCTTTCATCTTAGTTCCTCTATCGCTTTACAGTTTGTCACGTTAATACAGATTTAAAAAAATAAAGCAATAGAGTTAACGGGGTGGGTCACGCGAAGGCGTGAAAGAAGGTCTTCGCCATCCCAGAGTATGTTCAATGTTAATACAAATCCAAACCATTCACCGAAAAAAAGGAAAAAACAAGAAAAAGAATACCTTATTTTTTAGAAATAAAGCCTTCCACCGAATAATATAACACTGAAAATACTCGAAATCATGCACAAGCCAATATATACAGCATAAGCAAAAATATACAGCAAAAGCATAAGGTGAAAGATACAGAATGAGCATGAATGAAGATAGAAGCAAAAAGGTAGGGCAGGGACTTGTTAAAAAAAGACAAAGTTTTCAAACATGCTTTAATGTCGATAATTTTGAATGGTTTTTACTTAATGATGCTCCCACACATCTTAATTGCTCGCCGAGCCATACTGTATCTTTGTGTATTTTTACCGTTAAAGTTATATATACCATTTCTTTACGATGAGCAGCGCATTCACCTTGAGTAAACCAATTTGGATATTTTTCCTCCACTACGCGGGAAATAATCGAAAATAATTTGTCCAATATGAATGCTTCGCTGCGTAACGCGGGATAATGAAAGTCGAAAACTTTAGATATAATACAAAAAATAAACGAAAAATGTTGCGTTGGAACGCAAAGGTGTCCAAAATCAACATTATCTGCAACAATATATGCCCGAAAAGATATCAGTATTTGCTCGTTGCGACAAAAGCTACTGTTACTATCAATGAATGTGACATAACATTTGTCACACCGCGACTTTTCGACACTTTTTTTAGCAATGTACCCAGCAAAATATTCAAGCGCACATGATTCTAAGGAGCACACCGATGTTGATAGTTCATCAATATTAATATCAATGTCTACATCTGTACTGATACTATCATCATCGATGTACTCTTCAATATCATGTAATGGAGCATCAGGTGACAACGTGGCTGGTTCACATTGTGATATAGAATCTCCCGGTAATAACGGTGTGTCGTAATCTCGCATGCAATTTCCTGTATCTAAACTATGATCTAAACTTAATAAAATATTTTTTCTGATCGCAAGACGCACCGCTTTTACCGAGGGATTATGGTTGTGAGTGCCACCATGCATCCGCAGAACAGAGAAGAAGTTTTCAATGGGATCCGTATTAAGTCGCGACGTTAGTAAAAATGTAATACCTTCTTCTCTTAAATCATTCCACAGTTGCAGAGTGGCATTTATAGATTGCCGCAACCCCAAGAAACATGGAGGTGCTTTCAAACCATTAGGAGTCATCGTAAACCAATTGTTCATTTCATTTAATTGTGAAATTAAATTATTCTGAACATTGTCATAAAGTCGCGAAAGTGCACACTTGTTTGGGTTGGGATCACGGGCTGATCTACTATTTAAATTATCGAACAAATCATTTAACGTTTCAAAGAAACTAGCCGTGTGTTGAACGGTTGTTGTTTTTAGAGCAGACGATACCCTTTTGCTGAAAACTTGGAGAGCTAGCTTACATTTGATTTTATCGAAAGAATTTGGCCTTACATGTTTCTCGGACAATTTGTAAGCTGCTCGAGTATTTTTGTCCTTTTATAAATTCCACAAAGATATTACATTGGACCACGAAACAATAGATCCATTAATTAAAAAATCATGTTTCAATAAATTATTTCTAATATTTTTAAATAAATGTAAAAAATCAAATAAAAAATTAATTTTTTGGCCATTTCGTTCAAAATACGGTTTTTGTATAGATGATCGGTCGTCTGCTATGCTCTGATTACTGCTTCCCTGATCGGAAACAACCGCTCTGACTTTTAAACCGGTTGCATGCAAAGCGTCTAAAATCTCATCTAAAATTGCAGACAAAGCGTCTCTCTTGACTCCTGATTTTGAAACAAAGAAAGCCAGTGGTTGTTTCCAATTAGTGAATAGCCCGCGTAGCATAAAAACAAGAACCTGTGTACCCACCGCCAAATTTCTACCCAAAGATCCCAAGTCTTCGAAACCTTCGATGATTTGTTTCGTTGGATGGAAATCTAGACATTTTTTTATTGCCATTTCATCAAACAGGAGTACGCAATTACGATCTGCGGCTTCCATATACGCAGCTTTAATTTTGAGCGCGGTAAACAAAGGTTGGCATATGCCAGGCCAGATATCTATTTTCCCGAACCACCGAATAATTGTAACTGGACTTGGAAGATGAAAAACCGAAAACTACGCGCATCTTATTATACAAAGCTGGCGAAGTGTAGTGCATTGTCATGCAAATCTGCTGTTCGCTACGTGTATAAATTTCTTTCTTCGACTTAAATAATAGTAAACATATAAAAGTTAAAATAAACCCAGAAACTTTATTCGCGATCGCTTTCTTCAAGCATGTATCATTTATACTGCCTGAAGAAAGTTTATCTTTTAAACGATTGATTGCTCTGGACTTCGCCCTTACTTGCAAGCGAAGAATATTAGATTTATTCTTCTCTTGCTTTAACTGTTTTTCCATTTCCATCAACCGTTCCGCCAAATTATTGCGTTCTTCTGATGATGAACTGGCTTCAATTTCCATACTTACGTCGCTATCGATATCGTTAAAATACATTTTAGGCACGGCATCTTTCCGTAATTGCCCGGATACGTGAAAACTACTTCTCAAGAAATGCCGGCTACAAATACACTTTTTTCTCAATTCCGCGTTAGTCATTTCCACCCAATCATCTAAGCCACAGTTAACCAGCCACGTTATGCATCTATCATTGTCATTTACCGGGAATGAATGGAATGTAGTACCGTCAGTTACATTACGGTTTACTAAATTGCAATTGGAATATACACATTTTTTATAATGTGTTTTACGAGTCTGATTCTCCATTACTGATAAGTATACAAATTAATGAATGAAGGAAAGAATGATGCGAATGATAAAGCGTAGAGAAGTTTTACTTAATACTTACTTGGATATTATTTGACGCTATTAACAATACTTCTCCGAGTACCAATCTTCAAGACGGCTTGTAGGAAACTGATTTTGTTTCGACTGATGATCGTTGAACGATCGTTTCATTTTCGGGATATCGGCAGACGAAATTCAGGGAGATCTGACTTTTGAGGCGCGGTGTTTAAACTTTAAATCCCAGTCAGCCAGGTCAGCTGAGCGCGCGGCCGCGCGTACGCGCACTCATACGCGAGAAGCACCGCCCTGCGGCGTGCAATTCAGCATATTCTTACACTGCTTTAAATCATTCTTCACACAGTGAAACCACACAATTCTTTTACTATCATTATTTCACACATATTAATTACGCAATAATATCACAGTGGCCTAACATATAATCAGAACCACATTTACCTTTCAGGGGCCCTAGGCTGAATATTTGGTGGGTTCTCGGTTAAATGTAAAAAATAAAATGACGCTGATTCGATTTATTTTATCATAATACTCGTTTTTAATCGTGAATAATGCAAAGAAAACATTGCCCTCAATAGTTTGAGATCTTTGTATGAAATTTCGTAATACATATGTAGAAATAAACTTCGACTTGTAGAGGTCGGAGTTCTTCTAAATTCGAATTGTAAAGGTAAAATACATAACTTAACATGCAAAATATAGTTCGAGTTAAGGAAATTTTATTTCGAGTTACAGAGGTGTTTACAGCGGAGCAGAAGGGAATGAAGAAAACTTTCGTCTTATAGAGCTTTTCGAGATGTCGAAATTCGACTGTATTAGCAAATACCCTGTCTCGGGGATATCAGTGTATTGTAATATTTACAAGAAATATGTGAAAAAGAATGTTTCTATTTGTTCATTTTGTAGAATATCTAATAAACACTGTTTTCGGGAATTAATCTACACTTTTGGTTCGGTGGACATTTGTAAAAAAATTATCGCAGGATTGGTTACGACATTGACAATTAATGTTAAATTCTTTTTACATCAACATGCTCCATTCAATAAGAGAAAAAAGTTTTAAAAAAAGTTATGTGCCGCACCATTGCGACGGAAGATATTGTTAAAGTTTACGCAAAAACTAAAGTGCGTATATCGTTTTCTTCTCGCCTTTACAAAAACAAAGGCGAAATGGTAATCCATATAGTGATCCGCAGAAATATAGCTGGCTTCGATATGAGTATGTAAGTTCTAAAAAATTCTAACTTCGTTTCCTGGGGTGTGCGTTCATGTTGCACGGTTTAATTTTATCATTGGTTTTACTCTTTAAACTAATTTTTTACCGTTTAATTGTTTTTGTTCAATGTACCTATATCAACAACAAGCATACAAACAAAGCAGAAATGTGTTCTTGAGATACCGTTCTTACTAGTCTCCAAATGTACTTTAAATTCTAATTGTAAGTTATTTAAATAAATTTTTACATTATCATTTTATAGCACAAAGAGGAGGAGAATGTATAAGCTACGGATTCATGCGCAATCGGAGTAATTGTAGGAAGGGCATCGTGTTTGGCTTTCCTTTCATACGGAAAATTTCATACAATATGTTACAAATACCGTGATGAAAATAAAACAGAAAATATAAAAATTTCATTTTTCAATAGTATAGATGATTTCGTCTAACATGCGTTCCCGCCTTTGGCTACTGATTACTAGCTGGCCGCGCGAGCTAACTGTGGCACGAATAATTTTTTCGTATAAATAAGCGATTAGGCCCGCCGCGCACGTAAAGGATGCAGTATCAGAAGTCCGAAAGACGGAGCAAGACAAAGTATTAACGCATTGTCTGTTTCACGTCTATCAGCACTCAACCGATGCACCAAACTCATCATTAGGAAATACATACATACATACAGATGTACATACTTAAGAATGTTAGAGACGGTGAAATTTCAATTGTTAACATTCTATCAAGTTTTAGCCATTTGCTTGCAAAAGTGTTATTGGCATATTTTGTTTGACAAGTGCTACGAACTGGTAAAGATTCGTTAAAAGCAAACACCTGATTTAGCGAGCTCTGCTTGCAAGACATTTCAAGTCGCATCGATTTTTACCTTCAGGGGCATCACGTTTCTGGGAACGGCATCTGTTTAAAAAAAAAGACGAACTTTTCGGGGGCCTTGACCTCAACAATATTTCCTCTTTCTATACCAATTTTTTTCCGTACTTTCCTCATGCCATACTGCGCCGTAATTGGTTTCATTTTAATAGAAACATCTGACATAAAATATAGATGTTAGCATAATGATAAAAATATTAAAAAATTATTTTTTCATTAGGGGATACTGCATATTAATACCCTGTATTCCTTCCAAGCGCCGACAAATATATTGTTATAAAGAGTCTATAGCTTCTGAACAATTTTAGAAATCTATGTAAGCCTGATACCTGTTTCCATATTTATATAGAAGAGTGATAGGAAGTAGAGGAAATACTGTATTGCGTTGTTTCAAGCGTAAATGTTGTAAATGTTTATAAGACCGACTCGAGAAATCCGATCTTACCATATTTTATGGAAGAAAGGAAGTCAGAAAAGCATGTATTTAGCCGCGTAATACAACATTTTTAACAGTTTTCTTGGCAGGTTAGTCAATTAAATGTTAGGGTGGCTTAAAGTAATTATTTAAACACTTAAAGACTGCAATTCTCACGGTCAAGTAGATAGCGGAGAGAAGCCCCAGCGAATATTCCGGCGAACCTCAAGCAGGGAGGGCGAATAATGGTTTAGCGATCCTAGCCCAAACAGATAGGGCTAGATACTGCGATAACTAATTAAGCGCGTTCGCGGTGTAGCAGCGACGACGACCGAACCAGTTTAGCCAAAGGCGAATAGCACAACGCAAAATGTCCGCGGTCCCGCGGTGATCAGCGGTCCTAGCCCAAGCAGATAGCGCTAAACTTAGCCCTATCTGCTTGGACTAGGACCGCTGACATTTTGCGTTGTGCTATTCGCCGTTGGCTAAACTGGTTCGGTCGTCGTCGCTGCTAGACCGCGAACGCGCTTAATTAGTTATCGCAGTATCTAGCCCTATCTGCTTCGGCTAGGATCGCTAAACCTTTATTCGCCCTCCCTGCTTTAGGTTCGCCAGGTACAGCATCATCGCGTTTTGCAAGAAGAACACGAGGAAGAGAGTGCCAATGTGGCAGAAGATCAGGTTGATGAACAGCACTGCCAAGATCGGCATCTGTAGACGGCAGATATAGCTCGTCCAACACGTCGTGACCATCATCAGACAGATGATCACTCGCGTAGGTATCCATCGTGGGAAAATCCTCCTGTAGATTCGAGTGTAGTACTGCTTGTAGTATATTCTGAGAGATCGACGTTGTAGCATGTCGAAAATCCGTTTATCCAGGCCCTTGTGGCTCTCCCCCAACGACTCTACGGTGATGACTCACGCTTCCAGGAAGTCCCTCAGCTCGGTGAAGGTCGGAGGTATTCGCGAGAGTGCGGCCTTCGAACGGGCGGCCCCAGCAAGGGGGGCGGATGCAGAGTCCATCGATATCCGCTCCACTATTCGGCTTGCGATTCCCTACGTCTTCAAATTGTCAAAAGCACGAGTGATTCGACGTGCAAGTTCGTTTAACGTGTCCATTGTTGTCAGTTACGGAGGTCACGGACGACGGTTATGAAGACACTGGTAAACACTCCCGAACTTTCTAGAACCTTGCAGACTCCGAAGGCGCGGATCTGGCTCGGAGGACCAGGAATTATCTTAGCTGCTGCGGAGATTCTGGGAGCAAGAGGAAGTCCAGGCTCCACCCACTCTTTCACGCTGTGACCAAGAAGCGGAGGATCATTTCCGGGCCACTTATCGGCGTACGAGCGAAGGGCGCTTTGTGGCAAGGCTTCCATTTAAAGCTAATTCAGAACTGGGTCCCTCGAGGCCCACGGCCCTTCGCACGTTAGATTCCATGCAGCAGCGCTTTCATAAGAATCCGGAATATCGACAAGCCTACTATGACTTTCTACAAGAATACGAGGACCTCGGCCACATGGTAGCGGCGCGTGCTCCCCCTGAGGGTCAACACTTCTATTTACCTCATCACGGAGTACTGAACGCCACGAGCTCCACTACTAAACTTCGCGTAGTATTCAACGGCTCGATGACTACCGGCAATGGAAAATCCCTAAATGACGTCCTGCACACGGGACCCAACTTGTTACCAGCTTTAGCCGACTTGCTGCTGAAGTGGCGCCGTCATTCCATCGCCTTCGTAGCTGACGTCGAAAAGATGTATCGACAAATCGTGATACATCCAAACGACCGAGATTACCAGCGTATACTCTGGCGAAAGGGGAAGGATTTTAAATTAAAGGAATATAAACTTTGCACCGTCACTTACGGTCTAGGTTGTGCTCCTTACCTGGCTCTTCGATGCTTGCGGCAGTTGGCCACTGACGAGGCCGAATCATTTCCTTTGGCGTCAAGGACCATACTCTCCGATGTCTATATGGACGACATCCTGACTGGGGCATCGACGTTGGAGGGGGCTTTGATTCTACAAGGAGAGTTGGACCAGCTCGCCAAGGCGGGTGGCTTTCAACTTCATAAGTGGGCGTCGAACTCCCCCGAGTTCATAAAGTCGATCCACAATAACGTCGACGGCACCGCACGTCACTGGGATACGGACACGCAGCACAGTGTTTTAGGTATCCAGTGGTTTCCCGATATGGATAATTTCCAGATCAGGATTCTGAATGGAAGCTCGTCTCCAACGACCACGAAGAGGAGCGTCTTAAGCCAGGCCGCACAAATCTTCGACCCACTGGCATGGCTCGCCCCTGTAACGGTATGGGCAAAAATATTTGTCCAGGCACTCTGGACATTTACCTTTGACTGGGAAGAGCCGTTACCTGCTAAATCTGAGGATGAGTGGCGACAGTTCCTGAGAGCGCTTCCTGCGCTTCGCCAAATTCAGATTCCGCGCAGTCTGGGCTTGACTTCCTCCAGTCAAACTGTGGAAGTCCACGGCCTTTCCGACGCCTCGGAACGAGCATACTCTGCTGTGGTATACCTTCGTGTCCAGAATGCATCAGGTGAGGTTCACGTACACCTCGTTTCAGCAAAGACGAAGGTGGCCCCGCTCAAACAACTGTCGCTACCACGTCTGGAGTTGAGTGGCGCTCATTTGCTCACGACTTTGGTGGCGCATCTGCTGTCGACTTTGGATCTTGCCTTCGACAGCGTGCACTTGTGAACTGATGCTTTGGTGGTCCTTGGTTGGATTAAAGCTCCGTCAATACGGTGGCAAACATACGTGGCAAATCGAGTAGCAGATATTCAACGCACTCTACCACAGGCACACTGGCATCACGTTCAAGGTCTGGATAATCCGGCCGACTGTGCGTCAAGAGGGTTGACACCGGCTGAGCTTTCCGAGCATTCACTGTGGTGGTCAAGTCCTCCTTGGCTGGTCTCGCTCAAGGGGTCGAACCATCACTTGCCTTGGGCCGGTCGAAATCCCTCAACTCGAACAAAGGCAAACCCCTCACATCCAACGCTCCTCGGATGATAAGGTGAGCCTATATTTAAACCAATTTTCAACTTTCCGTCGATTGATCCGAGTTACAGCATGGTGCTGTCGATGGCTTCCAACGAGCAAGGAAAAGGGTCTGCCTTACCTGACCGCCAGCGAGCTACGAGCTGTCCAAACGCGGTTGGTCCTAGGGGTACAAGCTGCCGCATTCGCTTCAGAATTAGCTGCTCCCCAAAACCGCCGACCCCTGCCTCAACGCAGTCGTCTACTGCGACTTAACCCCTTCAAGGACGAGGTGGATGGCACCTTACACGTTGGCGGGCGGCTACACTATTCGAGGATCAACTATAGTCAACGACATCTGGTGATTCTTCCTGATGAATCCCCATTGGCCACGCTGTGGATCGCTGAGGCACATCGTCGCTGCCTACACGGGGGTGTGCAACTTACCCTCTCAATCTTCGCCAGCATTGCTGGGTACTGCGAGGTCGTCAACTGGTGAAGTCATCCATTCATCGGTGCCTCACTTGCGTGCGGTGGAGGGACAAGACGGCGGACCAGCTGATGGGAGTGTTGCCCACACCACGAGTAACTCCTTGTCGTCCGTTCCTGCGCGTGGGCGTTGATTATGCAGGACCCATTTTAATAAGATCCAGTCGAGTAGAGCTGTACGAGTACCCGGAAAAAGCAAGCCGAACCTGGCTCGGCTCGAAAAACCGAGCCAGGTACCCGAAAAAACCGAGCGGCTCGAATAGAACCGAGTACTCGAATTTTTCCAAGCTGCCCGAAAGAAACCGAGCGGATTGGATAGAACCAAGCGGCTCGAATTTTTCCAAGTAGCCCGAAAGAAACCGGGCGGCTTGGAAAGTAAGCGAGCGGATCGTAAGAAACCGGGTGGCATGGAATGAAACGAGCGGTCCGATAGAAGTTCGAGCAGATCAAAAACTATTTGTCCGATTTATTTCAAGTTTGGTATATATGTTCTTAATGATATTATCTAAAACGTAGCCTATCATTTTTTTTATACGATAACCCATTCGTATGTAATAAATGTTTTAAGTTTGCCTTGTTAGGTAAAAAATGAATAGTGATATTCACCTTGCTCTCATTTGTAGAATAAATTTTTTCTTCTCAAATCCGTATGCTACATTGTATATATTTTATTAATGAACACTAGAATCATGGTCTTTCTCATGTTAGATAAACCTGGGCATCATAATTTGATACATAGCTCGCGCGCATAATATTTATACAACATATGCCTTAATACATGCTCTGCACATAAGAATTAACGAAATAATTTTCAATCTCATAGTATCTGTAAAAAGAATTCGTCTAGTTTAGTATTGTTTCGAGCGTCTCAGATTGGCGTAACACCTTAATAAAGGGTGTTGCCTGTTAATGGCTAAATAAGTATAACTGAATAAAAAAAAGAAATAGGTATAATATAGACTGCGGAATTTTATGCAAATACATGTTTTTGTAGTAATGGATTAAACAAGTGGGACTTTGACCGATCTATATTTCAGCATTAAGAGTATTTTAAAAATATATTTGTAATTTTGCATATTTCGGGTATTTTTCATGGTTCTCGCATATACGGAATTTGTTTACAAATTAGCTCAAGTAATTGTTAAAAGTTGCTGAACCTCGCTTTTAAAGTTTAATAGCTTCATACCTATGTTAAAAATTTTATGTAAGTGTAATAGTTACATTATATTCAAAAGTTTAGTAATTTGTATTGAAGGGATTGTTGTGCTCTGGAACGCGGCATATCAGACTTGCATGAACTTCCGCAGTCTAGGTGTAAATAAATAAACGAATAACTTTTAAACAATAAACAACTAAAATAACGTCCATTTTTTTATTTAATTAATACAAGGACGCAATACCAATCCGTTTGAATGAGGATGGGGAATACTTCTGCAAGAGCGTATGAAATTACAAGAAATAAAATAATTGTATTTAACCAACATTTGCACAGCTTAATTATACGCTGTAGCATATTTCGTACATTGGATTACATACATGCAAACTACTGATACACCCTTTCTTTGAACGGTACAATGCTCGGTGCAACTATTACAGTGCTGTACAATCGAAAAAAAATGATTTTTTTCAAAAAGGGAGCTACCTTTAAAATTGGTTTTCTCAATTTTTTTCGCAAACGGTTCCAAATTTTTGAAAATTCTCGACAGTACAATGCGGTACAAAAATAGTACAACAATGATTTTTTAATTTCTCAGAAAATGTGGGGCTAACTTCATACACATGAACTATTGTTGTAAAAAATAAAAAATTGTTCTAATAAATGTTAGAAAAACATTGTTCGATATGCAGCCTAAGGCACGTTACAATGGGATCCAAAAGTTCTTCGATTGTCGAGGAGCACAGTTCCGCGATACAACAATAGTTGAAATTGTTTGAAAAAAATTGGATTATGCTGTTTCATAATTATTTAAACCACTGTTACGTGCCGGCTATATTTTTCAAATTTCACGCGAAACAACGAATTGTAAAAAACATTATTAATATTTTTGTTTATAACTTTTTCTAATTGTTTAAACAATTGATTTAACTTTTACTATTTGATAGATCTAATTAAAAGAAGTAACTTTCGTCTTGAGATTCTTTTTCTATCTCTTACAGTTCGCGAGTTATAACACAAAATCGAAAAAGGGTCGAATCTTCAGGGGTTAATTTCACCCCCTTAGAGTGATTTTGGGCAGCAACAAAAAATTGCGTTGTAATCAGGAGGAAATCCCCTACATATCCACAAAGTTTCAGAATTTTTTGAATTTCCGGGTTCGGGATCTTCCCTTGTTAGTTTCCTTATCAACAATTTAAATATTGTCGAAATCAAGTCTATGATCAAACTCTAATGAATGCTTAGTTAAAGCAGTATGTTGTATAGGGGATACGAAAATATTTCTTTTATGTTCATAAACTCGTCTCTCTAAAAGTCTAGATGTTTGTCCAATGTAAACTTGATTACAACCCAAACAAGGGATAGAATATACAACGTTAGATTGTTTTAAAAGAGGTATTTTGTCTTTAATTAAAGGGAACAATTGTTTCGTGTAAAACGGTAATTTAAAATTAGTATGAATTCCAACTTTTCTAAAGATTCTTCTTATGTCATTGGAGATATTATTACAAAATGGTAAAACAACGGTGTTTCTCCAATTAATTGATCCTATTTCATTTTTCTTTAGTTCTTTCTGTCTTTCTGTTAATAATGGATGGTAAATTTCGAAAGTACGTTCTTTAATAATAGAAGAAACCATATCTATAGGATATCCATTACGTTTTAAGGTGTTTTTTAGAAGAAGCAAATTAGCTGGTCGGAATTCTGGATTCGAAAGTAAAATCGCATGATCAATTAGTCCTTTAATAAGTCGAAAGCTTTTATTATCTATTGCTAAATAGCTTGTGTTTTAATGATGTAAAATTGACCGAACCTGTGCGCCGAAATCAAATAATCATACTAAATATTACGGTCGAAATTGACTTCCGGTTCCGGACGCGTGGGAGAAAGGTTGTGTGTTTGGTGCTGCGAGGTGGGTGAAGGAAGAGTGAGTGAGGAAGTGAAGGAAGGGAGAGAGAGTGAGTGGTGAAGGTGGGGCAGAGGTGAGGAAGTGAGACAGATAAAGGGAGTGTAAAGGGAATAGGGCGCGTGAGGAAATAGAAGGGAGAAAAGGATAGATTTGGAGGTTAGGAGGGGAGATAGGCGCTGCGTGGCGGGAAGAGAAAGACAGGAGGTAGAGAGATCTGTCGGACGGAACAGCAACTAGGAGCGGAAAAAGGCGGGAGGTTTGAAAAGGAGTAGGAAGGAAATAGAAGAATGGATAAAAGGATAAGAATAGGAGGTCAACGGTGGGTAGAACAGGAGGAAGAGGTCAAATGGAGGGGAATAAGGGAGAGGAAGGAAGGGTAGGGGGGAAAGGGAATGGAGATGGAATAGGGAAGGAAAAAGGAAAATTGGAAAGGGAGGAAAGAAAAAGGAAGGAGAGCGTGAGTAGTGTGAGTAGTGTGGGGAGTAATGCAGGGAATTTGGAAAGTTACTGGGGGAAAAAGAGGAAAGAGAGGGAGAAGGAGGAAGGGACGGGGGAGGAAGGGAAGAATACAGAATTCAAAAGAAGTGTGATGACGATGCGGTCACCGGAGGACAGGAAAAAGAGGGGGGGGGGGGGGAGCAGGGAAAAAGATGAGATGGGAAAGATGATGGAGATGATGAGGGAACTCATGAAGGAGGTGAGGGAGGAGAAAGAGGAGATGTGGAAGGAGATGAGGGAGATGTTAGGGGAGATGAAGAAGGAAGGGGAAGAAAGAAGACAGGTGATGAAGGAGTGGAGGGAGGAAAGGAGGAGATGGGAGGAGGAGAGGAGGGAGGAGAAAAAGAGGAGGGAAGAGATGGAGGAGAAGTTAGAGAGATTGGAAGAGAGGGATGAGAGGGTGGAAGAGATGATAAGGAAGGTAGAGAGATGGGAGGAGGAAAAGGGAGGGATAGGTAGCAGGGTGAAAGAGGGTGGAGGGGATGAGGAAGAGTGTATGTTGAGATTGAGGAGAATGGAATTAAGACAGGACAAAAAAGAGAGGGAGGAGAGAAGGAATAACGTAGTAGTAAGGGGGATGGGGGGGGGAGAAGAGGTAGAAAAAGAAGTGAAGAAGTTGTGGGCGAGGATGGGAATGGAGGATGAAGGAATAAGGGAGGTGAGAAGGGTAGGGAGAACGGGAAAAGAAGGGAGAGGACTGGTTTTGGTGAAGTTGGCGGGGAGGGAGGAGAAGAGAAAAGTGATGGAGGCGAGGAGAAAACTGAAGGGAAGGAGGGAAAGGATAGAGGACGACTTAACGGAGGAAGAAAGGAGGGCAAGGTGGAAGGTAGAAAGAGAGGCGGAGAAGGAAAGGGAAGGGGGGAAAAAGGTGCAAGTTGGATATCTGAAAATGTGGGTAAACGGGAAGATGAGAAGGTGGGACGAATTATGGGAAAGGTGGTGTGATGAACAGGGAAACGAATGTTAAGGGAAAGGGGGGAGAAGGAGGGGAGGTTGGGAGGGGAAATAAAAGAAGGAAAAGGGAGGTATAAGGTCGCATTTTGGAATGTGGCGGGGATGAGAAATAAAGACGAGGAATTTTGGAAGGGTTTAGAGGAATGGGAGGTGGTAGTGATGAGTGAAACATGGGTAGAGGAGAGGGAATGGGAGTATGTAAGGGGCAGATTGCCGAAGGATTATGTGTGGGTAAAACAGTGGGCCAGGAGGGAAAGCAAGAAAGGAAGAGCGATAGGGGGAATGATAATGGGGGTGAAAAGGGGAATCGAAATAGGGCAGGGGGAAGGAGGGGGAGGGGAAGGGGTAATGGTGAGGAAAGTGAAATTGGGGAGGGAATGGTGGAGAGTTATAGGGATATATGTGAATAAGGACTTGCAAAGGAAGTTAGAGGAACTGGGGGAGTGGATAGAGGAGAGAGAGGAGGGAGTGAGAATAGTAATTGGAGGTGACTTTAATGCGAGAACAGGGAGGGAAGGAGGAAGGATATGGGGGGAGGGAGAAGAGGAGGGGGGAGCAGGGGGGAGCACGAGGTCGAAGGATGGGGTGGTAAATGGCGAGGGGAGGAGATTATGTAGATATTTGGGGGAGAGGGGGTGGGGAATTATGAATGGAAATGTAGAGGGGGATGAGGAGGGAGAATGGACATATACAGGAGGGAGGGGGAATTCGGTTATAGATTTTGTAGTGGGGAATGAGGAAACAAGGGAGAGGGTAGAAAGGATGGAGGTGGCGGAGAGAATTGATTCAGATCACCATCCGGTAGTAGTATGGCTGAGGGGGGAAATGGAGGAGAAGGGGGAGAGGAGGAAGAAGGGTGTGGGGAAGAGAGGGGGGAGAGGAAACTGGACGGCGGAGGGAAGGGAGGAATTTGCAAGGAAGTTTGGTAAAAGAGACGGGGGAGGGAGAGGAATAGAGGAGGAATGGGCAGAGCTGAAGGAAAGAGTGAAAGGAGCAATGGGGAAGGCAGAGGAAGGAGGGCAGAGGGGAAACATGAGGGGATGGTGGGACAGAGAGTGCAGAGAGGAGAAGGGGAGGGTGCGGAGAGAGCTTAGGAGGTGGAGAAGGGAAGGGGGGATGGGAAGGATTATAAGGAGGGGAAAAAGGAATACAGGAGGATATGTGAGGAAAAGAAGAAAAAGGAGGTGGATAGGTGGCAGAAGGAGGTGGAGGGGATAAGAACGGAGGAACAGGTTTGGAAGGTGGTAAATAGGGAGAGAAAAAGGAGAAGGGGGGTAAATGAGGAGATAAAAATAGAGGAATGGGACGAGTACTTCAGGGAGTTGTTAGGGGGGGTGGAGTGGAGGGTGAGAAAGGGGGCAGTAACAGAGAGGGGTGAGGATGAGGAAGGGGATATAGAAAAGGAGGAGATAAAAAGGGTAGTGAGGGGGTTGAAGGATGGGAAGGCGATGGGAGGGGTCGGAATACCCAATGAAGTGTGGAAGTATGGGGGGGTAGAGGTGGAAGAATGGTTGGGGGAGGTCTGTAATAGGGTGTGGAAGGGGGAGGGTTGGTTGGAAGATTGGAGAGTAGGAGTGGTGGTGCCGGTGGTGAAGAAGGGGGTGGGGAAAAAAGTAGAAGAGTACAGAGGAGTGACGCTGACAGAGACTGCATATAAGGTATATGCGTCTGTGTTAGCTGAAAGGTTGAGGAAAGAGGTAGAGGAGAAGGGGATCCTACCACCAAGTCAGGCGGGGTTCAGGAGGGGGATGGGATGTATAGATAGCATATACGTGTTGAATTATCTCATCAACAGACAGGTGGAAAGGAAAGGGGGGAAGCTGGTAGTGCTGTTCCTGGACATGAAGGCAGCATTTGATTCAGTGGACCGGGAGGTTTTAATTAGGGCAATGAGGGAGAGAGGAGTGAGGGAGGGGTTAGTGGGAAGGTGTGAGGAGGTGCTGAGGGAGACGGTAAGTAGGGTAAGGGCGGGAGGGGAGGAAGGGAAGGACTTCTGGACGGCAAGGGGGGTGAGGCAGGGGTGTCCGTTAAGCCCCAGCCTATTCACCTTGCTGCTGGCGGACTTAGACGAGGAGTTGGAGAAAGGGGGGTGGGGAGGGGTGAAGGTGGGGGGCAAAAAAATATATACATTGGCATACGCTGATGATATTGCGGTGCTGGCGGAGGACGAGGAGGGGATGAGAGGGATGATGGGAAAGATGGAGAGTTACCTGGATAAGAAGGGGCTGCAGGTGAACGTGGGGAAAACAAAGATGATGAGGTGTAGAAAGGGGGGAGGGAGGTGGAAGAAGGTGACGTGGAGGTGGAAGGGAAAGGTGGTGGAGGAGGTAAAGGAATTTAAGTATTTGGGGTACACGCTGATGAGGAATGGGGGGCAGGAGGCACACGTAGGGGAAAGGATAAGGAAGGGGGCAGCAGTGATGGGTCAGGTGTGGGGGATAGGGAAGAGACGGTTTGGGAACGATTGGGAGAGGAGAGTATGGCTCTTCGAGAAGTTGGGGTGGGCTACAGTTAGCTATGGAGTGGAGATATGGGGGTGGAAGGGTAGGGACAGAGTTGAGGGACTGCAGGAAAGGTTTTTGAAGTGGGTGCTGGGGGTGGAAAGGTGTACCCCAGGATACATGGTAAGGGAGGAGATGCAGAGGGAGATGTTAAGAGGGAAGGCGGGGATGAGGGCATGGGGGTATGAAAGGAAGCTGGAGGAGGGGGGTGGGGGGGAACTGGCAAGGAGGTGTTGGGAGGAGATTAAGGGAAGGGCGAAGAGGGGGAAAGTGTTGGGAGGGTGGGAAAAGGAAAGGAAGGAGTACTATGAGGAAAGGGGGTGGACTATAGAGGAGATAGAAAGAGCGAGGGGAGGGGGGAGCTGAGGGGGGAAGAATTGGTGAGTAGGGAAAGAAGAATGCAGGAGGAGGAAAGGTGGAAAAGAATTAGTGAGTCAGAGTTCAACAGGTGGTACAGGGTGGTGAAGGGGAAAGGGGTGCCAGGATACCTGAAGAAGGGATGGGGGGAAAGCAGGTGGCAAAGGGTGGCGAAATTTAGACTGGGGAATGGGATGCGGGGAGGGAAATATTGGGAGGAGGAAGAAAAGAGGAAGTGCAGGGTATGCGGGTGGAAAGAGGAAACGTGGGAGCATGTTTGGGAGGAGTGTATGGGTTGGCAGGAAGGAGGGTGGCAGGAGAGGGTAGGGGAGGTACTGGATGACGAGGGTGGGGGGGAGAAGTGGATGAGGAGGGTGGAAGAAAGGAGAGGGGAAGGAGTGGAGGAATGGGTGAGGAAGGAATGAGAGTGAGTGGCGGCGTGCGGAAGCGGAGGTCAAAGGATAGGGAAGGGGGGTGAGGGAGGCGTACGTGACGGAGGAGAGCGGGCGAGCGGGCGAGCGAGCGAGCGGGCGAGCGGGCGAGAGAGGGAGCGAGAAAGAGGGTATAGGATAAGAGATAGATGTAAGGAATAGAATAAGGTTTAGGTTAAGGTACAATGTACAGTGGGAAAAAAGGATTGTAATCCCCAAGGGGAAACAAATAAACAAGATACCTATTACGGTCGAAATTATAATTTAAAAAAGTCATCGGAAAGTGAAACAAATACCAATACTGTATGTCCCCCTCATGTAATATAATGTAATAGTATATAGTAGCATCTAGTACGTGCGTAGGGCTAACAGTACATTGTATGCCTATACTGTATGTTCCATGTATATAATAAGTAATGTATATGTATAGCATGAATATAGTGTGTATGTAGTATGTACATAGTATGCGTGCATCATGTATGAAGTATGTATGTAATCCAATGTACGAAATATGCTACAGCGTATAATTAAGCTGTGCAAATGTTGGTTAAATACAATTATTTTATTTCTTGTAATTTCATACGCTCTTGCAGAAGTATTCCCCATCCTCATTCAAACGGATTGGTATTGCGTCCTTGTATTAATTAAATAAAAAAATGGACGTTATTTTAGTTGTTTATTGTTTAAAAGTTATTCGTTTATTTATTTACACCTAGACTGCGGAAGTTCATGCAAGTCTGATATGCCGCGTTCCAGAGCACAACAATCCCTTCAATACAAATTACTAAACTTTTGAATATAATGTAACTATTACACTTACATAAAATTTTTAACATAGGTATGAAGCTATTAAACTTTAAAAGCGAGGTTCAGCAACTTTTAACAATTACTTGAGCTAATTTGTAAACAAATTCCGTATATGCGAGAACCATGAAAAATACCCGAAATATGCAAAATTACAAATATATTTTTAAAATACTCTTAATGCTGAAATATAGATCGGTCAAAGTCCCACTTGTTTAATCCATTACTACAAAAACATGTATTTGCATAAAATTCCGCAGTCTATATTATACCTATTTCTTTTTTTTATTCAGTTATACTTATTTAGCCATTAACAGGCAACACCCTTTATTAAGGTGTTACGCCAATCTGAGACGCTCGAAACAATACTAAACTAGACGAATTCTTTTTACAGATACTATGAGATTGAAAATTATTTCGTTAATTCTTATGTGCAGAGCATGTATTAAGGCATATGTTGTATAAATATTATGCGCGCGAGCTATGTATCAAATTATGATGCCCAGGTTTATCTAACATGAGAAAGACCATGATTCTAGTGTTCATTAATAAAATATATACAATGTAGCATACGGATTTGAGAAGAAAAAATTTATTCTACAAATGAGAGCAAGGTGAATATCACTATTCATTTTTTACCTAACAAGGCAAACTTAAAACATTTATTACATACGAATGGGTTATCGTATAAAAAAAATGATAGGCTACGTTTTAGATAATATCATTAAGAACATATATACCAAACTTGAAATAAATCGGACAAATAGTTTTTGATCTGCTCGAACTTCTATCGGACCGCTCGTTTCATTCCATGCCACCCGGTTTCTTACGATCCGCTCGCTTACTTTCCAAGCCGCCCGGTTTCTTTCGGGCTACTTGGAAAAATTCGAGCCGCTTGGTTCTATCCAATCCGCCCGGTTTCTTTCGGGCAGCTTGGAAAAATTCGAGTACTCGGTTCTATTCGAGCCGCTCGGTTTTTTCGGGTACCTGGCTCGGTTTTTCGAGCCGAGCCAGGTTCGGCTTGCTTTTTCCGGGTACTCGTACAGCTCTACTCGACTGGATCTTATTAAAATGGGTCCTGCATAATCAACGCCCACGCGCAGGAACGGACGACAAGGAGTTACTCGTGGTGTGGGCAACACTCGCATCAGCTGGTCCGCCGTCTTGTCCCTCCACCGCACGCAAGTGAGGCACCGATGAATGGATGACTTCACCAGTTGACGACCTCGCAGTACCCAGCAATGCTGGCGAAGATTGAGAGGGTAAGTTGCACACCCCCGTGTAGGCAGCGACGATGTGCCTCAGCGATCCACAGCGTGGCCAATGGGGATTCATCAGGAAGAATCACCAGATGTCGTTGACTATAGTTGATCCTCGAATAGTGTAGCCGCCCGCCAACGTGTAAGGTGCCATCCACCTCGTCCTTGAAGGGGTTAAGTCGCAGTAGACGACTGCGTTGAGGCAGGGGTCGGCGGTTTTGGGGAGCAGCTAATTCTGAAGCGAATGCGGCAGCTTGTACCCCTAGGACCAACCGCGTTTGGACAGCTCGTAGCTCGCTGGCGGTCAGGTAAGGCAGACCCTTTTCCTTGCTCGTTGGAAGCCATCGACAGCACCATGCTGTAACTCGGATCAATCGACGGAAAGTTGAAAATTGGTTTAAATATAGGCTCACCTTATCATCCGAGGAGCGTTGGATGTGAGGGGTTTGCCTTTGTTCGAGTTGAGGGATTTCGACCGGCCCAAGACAAGTGATGGTTCGACCCCTTGAGCGAGACCAGCCAAGGAGGACCTGACCACCACAGTGAATGCTCGGAAAGCTCAGCCGGTGTCAACCCTCTTGACGCACAGTCGGCCGGATTATCCAGACCTTGAACGTGATGCCAGTGTGCCTGTGGTAGAGTGCGTTGAATATCTGCTACTCGATTTGCCACGTATGTTTGCCACCGTATTGACGGAGCTTTAATCCAACCAAGGACCACCAAAGCATCAGTTCACAAGTGCACGCTGTCGAAGGCAAGATCCAAAGTCGACAGCAGATGCGCCACCAAAGTCGTGAGCAAATGAGCGCCACTCAACTCCAGACGTGGTAGCGACAGTTGTTTGAGCGGGGCCACCTTCGTCTTTGCTGAAACGAGGTGTACGTGAACCTCACCTGATGCATTCTGGACACGAAGGTATACCACAGCAGAGTATGCTCGTTCCGAGGCGTCGGAAAGGCCGTGGACTTCCACAGTTTGACTGGAGGATTGGTTCTATCCAATCCGCCCGGTTTCTTTCGGGCAGCTTGGAAAAATTCGAGTACTCGGTTCTATTCGAGCCGCTCGGTTTTTTCGGGTACCTGGCTCAGCTCGGAAACCGAGTCCCGGATTGGTTCCGATTTCAAGCTACCCGAATATTCAAGTACTCGTACAGCTCTACAGTCGAGGACGTGGCCAGCATGCTCGGAAAGGCTATATTTCCTTGTTTATCTGTTTAGTCACCAAGGCTGTGCATCTGGAGGTGGTGTCGGACGGGACGACTGAGGCCTTTCTAGCTGCGCTGAAACGCAGACAAACGATTGACTTCTCGCCGTGGCCTCTGCTCCCAGATCTACAGCGACTGCGGTGCCGCGTTCGTGGGTGCAGACAAGGAGCTTCGAGTTCTCCGGCAAGCTGTCAGCCTTCAGAACAAGCAACTCTTGGACCGCATGGCGTCTGAGGGAATCGAGTGGAAGTTTAACCCTTCTTCCGCACCTCATTTCGGCGGAATCTGGGAGGCCGCGGCGAAGTCCGTTAAGCACCACCTCCGGAGAGTCATTGGCGAACATCGCTTGACGTACGAGGAACTGGCCACGCTCCTCGCTGAGATCGAAGCGTGTTTAAACTCTCGACCGTTAATACCTCTATCGGACGATCCGGAAGATCTCGACGTACTGACGCCGGGTCATTTCTTAATCGGTGGGGCGGTCACTTCGATACCCGAACCAACCCTAGAAGACCTCCCAGACAGTCGTCTCTCCCGGTGGCAGCTGGTTCAGAAAATGCAGCAGCATTTCTGGCACCTGTGGTCCCGGGATTACTTAAATACGTTACAGACGAGGGGTAAGTGGAGTCGTGTTCGGACGGCGATTCGGGAGGGCGATCAGTGCTTAATCAAAAGCGAACTGCAGCCGCCCACACGATGGCCTCTGGCCCGAGTCCTCAGAACCCATCCGGGTCCCGATGGTCTCACGCGAGTACTAACACTTAAGACTGCTACGTCGGAATTCACTCGTCCGTTAAACAAGCTGATTCCCTTACCTTTTACTGCCACCGCGGAGATGGATGCTGGGAGCTCTCAAAGTGACATTGCCGATGACAATGTCCGACATAACCTGGTCACTGCACTTAACTCCACATCTTAGAGTTTGCCCTGCTGCTCTCCTCGTGTTCTATTGTTGATGCGATGTTTTTAATTAATCTCATGTCCAATTTTTAACTGTCTTCAATTTTTAATCATGCGATCACTTGTAACTACTTCACAGTACTGCTAGATGGTGAGCTGTCTGTTTCGTCAGAATATGACGAGACGGGCGGGAATGTTTGGAATTGGTCGCGGCGATGCGACCAACCTTACACTAGCGCTCTTCCACGAAGGGGTGCGAAGTTTGAACGCGCTAACGTTACCGGTACTGTGGCTGGGCGATCGTGGTGATGGCCTGGTCGGGCCATCTCTCAGTTGAGATACCTACTAATTAGCTATCGTCTCTCCCACCTAGTTAGCATTGTCGCGCGATTTGACGTGGATCGCGTTGATTGGCTGACTGGGTGGGAGAGATGGCGATTTGGCCGTGCGGTCTCCGCGATCGCTCTCTCGCCTGTGAAACGCGTAACGATAAACATCGCTATCCTCTTACTCGTAAACAAGAGCTATCGGTGCTCCGGTAATACCGAAGCGAAAACTGCTCCTTTCCTTCACTGCGTACTTACTCGGTTACTATTTTCTTAATTAAGTGTTAAATAGAATAACTAGAATAACTTCTGTGTTACCCATAATAAACGCGCTCGTTTATTGTACCGTCACTACATTACAATTAGCAATTAACTACACTTAATTCTGTAATACATCGCGACGCGTAATTCAACTCCTTGCGCGTTAAAACAAGTTCGTTGGTGCTCCAAGGTTCTTGCGCAAACTGTCAGTAAAGACCAATATATCTTATATTGTATATCTAAGATAACGATCAATACTTTGAGTTTTAAAAATGAATTGCATGAAGAATACAGGGTCATCCGCTAAAACTGCAACCTACGCGCGCGCGAACAGGTAAAATGGCAACAGCGCCTCACGGACGCATTCCACTACAACCATGCACCAGCCCAGCGTTCGGAGGGTTGCCAGCGACCGCTAGGCAATAATGATGCCCGTGTTTCGAAAATTTTAGGATGGTCTCGTCCAAATTATCGTCGCAAAGAGTTATTTGAAATTTTCCGGCCCGGGTTGAAAAATTTGGGGCCTTTTTCGTATAACTTTTGAACAATAAAAGATATCGGAATGCAATCTGCGCCGAAAACTGAGATAATCATTTAAAATATTTTGCGTTTAATTTATTTTTTATCATTTTTTTAACCATAATTGTTGTGAAAAGTTTTTGCAAACTGTTTATTTGATAATGTATTTAATGCTCTTTTCAAATTCATAGTGTTGATAAACAATAGGCCAGTTTTTTCGGTATCATTACTTTCAAAAATTGAGAAATTAAATTTTTATTTAATTATGTGTTATTTCTGCAAACTTCAGAATCTATTGTTATCAGACATAAGGGGTAACTAATGGGACGTGTCTTTGATTGTAGCGGTGTTTGAATTTTTTTTCTAGAATTTTTGTGTTTGAATGTTTTAGCTACTCAATGCCACGCCCATACCGGCTTCCAATAATGTCATTTTTTTTAATGATGTGCCATTATTATAGCTTTTACAAGCAGGTAGCGAAAAATCTCTTCGTACAAGGGTATAGCGCCGCAGTCAACCCTGTCGTAACTAAAATTTTTTAAATTGTGATGGGTACGAGATCAGTCGACATTATTTTCAAACCTCATTACAGTAATCTGGGGTGCGAGTGGTGAACCGATCATAAAAACGGAGCGCGCGGCTCCATTACCTGGGCCAGAAAATTCCCAATACCTAGCTCTTTGCGACGTTACTTTGAAAGAGACCATCCTAAAATTTTCGAGGCTCGGGCATCCAGCCGCCACTACTATCCAGCGGTGGCTGGCAACTCTCCGCCGGGCCGGTGCATGGTTCTAGTGGAATGCATCCGTGAGGCGCTGTTGCCATTTTACCTGTTCGCGCGCGCGTAGGTTGCAGTTTTAACGGATGACCCTGTATTTACCTTGCATAGCTTCTACTTCACTGCTTCTGCTTACTCCTTCCGACACGGTTTTTTCTGTTCTTTCCGGTACAATATATTATCACTTCCAATCATGGAACCAGGACGTCTTTTTTTTGGTGGACATAATAGAAAAAATTTGTCTTCCTTTATTTTAATAGTTTTTAATGTATCGGCGAGTGCAATGTCAAAAAGATCATCTAACTTGTCTACAAACTCCTTCCCCCGATTTTTTGGGGTTTCAGTACTGCGGTTGCAACTTTTATGCAAAGCCACCCATTCCTGATACAATGCATCTAGCTTGTCAATGCAATCTGTGGTCTTTTCATTGGAATTGGCGCTTTCTCCCAAAATATTTGGACTTCCTTAATAACTAAAGAAGCACTAGACTTAAAATTTAATTTCTCATTTCGTAGATTGTGAAATAGGACTCTTAAGACTTGCCCGTTGGATAGCAATTTTGCACCGATAACACAGTCCAACAAAATGAAACTTTTTTTCTGTTCCACAATATCCATTGGGTGATTCTGGTAGAGTTTTTCGCCCTGAAGACGAATCCGGAAACCGTCTGTCACCATCACCCTCAGTTTTTGAAAAATTCGATTTTGAAAAAAAACTGCAAATTTTCGATTTTGAACATCTTTTGCGTCGAAACGATAATAGTTACATGGTTTCTCTCTGCGTCGAATTATTCTATGAACCCTCCCGAATACAACGGTGTAAGTTATTATTGCATTATGAACATTTAAATATGTTTAAACAACGATCAAAGGGAAAATGACACCCGAAATGCACACATTTTTGAAGATATCTTTCCTGTCGGCTCCGCGCGTTTTGCCAAACTATTTCGCTTCTGTATTGAAAACGAAACGAGACTTACCACTTCTGTCGATGCTTTCCAAAGAAAAAATGTCTGCTGCATCGCGTGGGATGGTCAAATTTCGACTCAGACCCTTAGTTTTGGAAATAAATTGAAAGATATCCGTAAAAATTGGTGCATTTCGGGTGTCCTTTTCCCTTTTATCGTTGTTTAAACATATTTAAATGTTCATAATGCAATAATAACTTATATCGTTGTCTTCGGGAGGGTTCATAGAATAATTGGACGCAATGAACAATCGAATGACTGTTACCGTTTCGACACAAAAAATGTTCAAAGTTGAAAATTGGCAGTTTTTTTCAAAATCGATTTTCTCAAAAACTGAGGGTGATGGCGGCAAACGGGTTGCGGATTCGTTTTCAGGGCACGAAAACCTATAAGAAACGACTATTGAATATTACAAGTCCAGATGGCTGTTGTACTGTGTAATAGGAGTCTGGACACGAGAAGGCCACTTTTTGATTGGTCCGCCATGTTTGATCGAAATCCCACAAGAGAGAAAGAGATATACGCCATTTCACTCTTAACCACTCTTAACAACTCTTACGTTTATGGTAGCAAATCTATGGCAATTCATTGCGCATTTAAATAAGTATAATAAAAGAACATATATCAAATCGAACACAAGATTTAGTTTTTTACTTTATATCTTCATTATCTTGGTATAATGGCCAGATTTAAAAATCAGCGGGAATAGATGAAAAATGACGGGCCAATCAAAAACCCAAATGCACATTTTCAGATTAATAGATAGTAAAATACCGCCATAAACGTAAGAGTTGTTAAGAGTGGTTAAGAGTGAAATGGCGTATATCTCTTTCTCTCTCGTGGGATTTCGATCAAACATGGCGGACTGTTATTCGTGTCCAGACTCTTATTATTGTGTCTCTATGCCAAGCAGACGGCAGAATCGGCTGTCCATCTGTTGCCGATCTGACATCAGGATCTGACATCAGAATCTGCACTAGGGATGCCGATCTTTCCTATAGAATCGATTTTTCGATTCACTTCAGATCGTTATGCAAAGAATCGATTCGTAAAAAATCGGAACCAAAAAATCGATCCCATCGAGATCGATTCATTAGAATCAAAAAAATCAGGGTAGTTTTGGACACCCTACATTGCAAAATGGGTGCAGTCAAAGGTTTTTTATGTCACAATGCGAACATGACTAAAGATATAGGTTTTTATTTTCGTTTAGTTTAGTTTCTTGTAATCCTAACAAAATGTCATTAAATACTTGGAGCCAATCGGAGAATTATTAATAAGATAAATTTCTATTCATCGTTACATTTCCTCTCGGATATCGATTTCTTACTTATCAAGTGTTTAACACCTTTGCGCTGACTTTACACATTTAGGAGAAGGGATAAAAGTGGAGTTCAAATGTTTAAACATCTGCTTCCCAGGATGTATTGATAAATTTATAATCTTGTAATATATCTATTAAAAGAACCTCTAACTGTTTTCAATCTCCTCGGAGTTGTGCTAACATTACTTTTGCTCCCCTTTCCTATTACATTTGTACACTCGGCTCAAACGATTGTGGCCGATCGAGTTTCGATTACATTCGAGCTTACTAGGGCTGACTTTTTTGTATCGCTAACATTCTGCAGTATTTCATGAATATGGTGAGACGGGAACCTGTAGCTTGGCAGTGCTCTCACCACACGGAAAAATGTTTTCATCCTTGAAAACAGTGCTTGTCGTACACTGTTCAGATGAGTGCTCGGTCATAATGCGGTAACGTGTTCAGAACCGTCGCTTTCGATGCGCGAGCACCGATATTTTCGGTGCTCGCCGTTCGTCGTTCAGCACCGTCGCTCTCGATGTTTTCGATGCGCGCATGGTACTGTATATATACTGTTGAGTTCCTGACCGAAAATTAATGGATCTATCTGGTTGGCTTATTAATTAATAGTTAAATTAATAAGCTAAGAATAAGCCACATTATAATCTGGCTAAAAAGCAGTTCCGAATATGCTTCTAACAAATATGAATTTCGAATGCAAATCTAACCTATATTCATATTATTTTATTTAAAGTTTTAACGTTGTAATAATAGTTTGTTAATTAAGTAATTGATTGTTTATTTATTTACATATAAATATTGTTATCTACAATCGATGTCTCGTAGCAATGTATGTTATTCCTTGTTTTTGGTCAATTACGCATGGTGTTCTTGCTGCTATCGAGTCGTAACTAATTATCAGTTTGTATTTGGTATCTGCAACGACACTGTATGCGAAATAATGGCTATTAAATCCAATCACATTAAAAGGTACATACCTGAAGTAGATTTTATTATTTACTACACAAATTTTGTCTATTTCCCCAAAACCAGGACGACGAAAGGCCAGCACCGAAAATATCGGTGCTCGCGCATCGAGAGCGACGGTGCTGAACGTTACCGCATGATGACCAAGCACTTCTCTGAACAGTGTACGACAAGCACTGTTTTCAAGGATGAAAACATTTTTCCGTGAAGTCAGCGACGGTGCGTGCACGTGATTATACGATGCCTATTATTTAAGCACCGTTCCCAACTGTGAAAACATTTTTCCGTGCATATTCATGAAATACTGTAGAATGTTAGCGATGCAAAAAAGTCAGCCTTAGTAAGCTCGAATGCAATCGAATCTCGATCGGCCACAATCGTTTGAGCCGAGTGTATGGTCTGATTCAAATTTCGCACTTCTAGAGTTTACGCTACACGCCGCTAGAGATTCACGATCTCTTTGGTTACGATACGATCTTCGAATCGATCCGTGTCTTGAAAATCGATTTAAAAAATCGAAAATCGTGACAAAAATTATCGATCTTTGAAAGATCTATTTTAAATCGGCCTCCCTAATCTGCACCTCAGAACGCAGCCAAATGCGGACACAGACGACTACGGTTCTGACGTCAGATTCTGCTCCCCAAATCTGGTTATCAGGGTTAAAACCTGCATAATATATGATTCTAAAGCCCCATTATTACTTATCAACAGTTGAAACATTGTATGAAAAAGTTAATGAGAATAAGATAATATGGAGCTATCTAGAGACAAAGTACATGAATCGACACCCTGTATATGTCGACTGTTGCTACCGCTATCATTTACTCGTCCCCGAGCTATTCCAGCCTAACCTGAAACTTATTTCATTATTTCTCTCATCACGCCTGCAATATTTTCTAAATTTAAAGGCATTTTTCTTATGTAAACCACATATCACCTTTCGAAAAAGACCAATTTCAATAAAATCGGTCCACGCATTACAGAGATATCATAATATCGTGTCATGGATCTGTCAGAAACGGTAAAATTTTTCTTCTGATTCTCCAGTCAAAATTTTCAACATAAGTATATACGCGTTACACGTACACCATCGGACAAAAAGAAACTAAGGCGTGCTATGGCATAGACACACTATAATAAGAGTCTGAACACGAGTGACAGTGTCTCTAAAGGCGTGCGTTACACGCACGCCTTCAATCAACAGAAGCGAACACATGTTTCGTACGTCAAACGCTACCTACACTATGCAATCTACTCAAAATTTGGACAGCTTACAGTCAGTTTATAACCTGACGAGTTATCCTGAATTATGTCCCGTAATAATTTGTAAATATAATATTAAAAATTATCCGAAGTCATTCCCTATTCACAAAAGTCAAGGACTAAACTTGCAGAATGATGTCATAGGGGCAGGTAATTCATTCATATTTACTTGCGGTATTGTAATACCCCAGAAAAGAAACTTAATATAAATCAGATCAAATGAAAAATTATCTGAATTCATTTCCTATGCAAATTATCTTTGTAAAAAGAAGTGAGATCCCCCAAAAAACTTTAAAAAAGTAAAAAAATTACGCCAAGTACAAAAATCAAATGAATAAAAAAAAGAAAATAACACAGGACCACAAAGTTTTTTTCTAAAATACATCAACTTGATCACCTGTCATATACGTATTTTGGGTCGCTGAATTCGAATCCGTTGCCCGCTTTAGCCCATCACGTCTAGTTTTTCAGTAAATTGCAAAAAACTGTTGTAAACCAGTAAAATGCCATTTAAACACAACATATCCCATTTCCACAAACTTATAACGTCAAACTCTCTAATCTACTAATCCCAAGACCACAAAACATCTAATTCTATATTTCGTTAACACTAACCTAAAAACCGTATTTACACATATCCCCACAACCCACTACGGGGCGCTTATATCCCAACTTCGCTAAAATTCATGTAACATTGATGAAACAAAGATCATTTTAAACTTTGAACTTTCTACTTTTCGATGGTTTAAACTGCTTTTGTCGAAATGGGTATCCAGGGGATAAAATCTGCCCTTAAAGAGAAGTGTGCCAAATTGCAAAAATTTCTTCATGTTTGTCAAGTGCTACGGAGTACAGACAATATTTTTTGCAGTTTCTATGTATTCTGTCGGAAAGTGTAATCCTCTGTCTTTAGGATAAGCTAAACTTCATCGGAAAAGGGTGGGTTTTAAGAAAGATACAGCCATTTAAAGATAGCCTGCTAAAATCATACGACCTAAAATCATAGAACGTCTTTAGGGCGGACCGTCCGGTCAACCAAGAAGTTACAAGAAGTTATCTTCTTTTTCCTACGTACAAATACTTCAATGCTTTGAATTCTACTTGCAAAAAAGTTGTTTTCTCACCCCGATAACCAGATCTGTCGGCAGGATCTGCCGGCAGCTGCGGTGCAGTCTACGTCCGCATTCGACTACGGATCTGCCGGTAGAGTCTGCGTGGCAGGGTCTGCCGGCAGATCCACGGCAGATCCGCGGCAGATCCTGGCGCCCGCCTGACACATCCAACAGCACCATCTGTAGGCCACAATAGCCAAACAATTCCCTCTGCGTAACGTCACATGGACATACGCACCAACACATGTGTACGGTGATTGCTGTAGGTGTATCCCTACTCCCACACAACAAGCAAGCAGATTCTACAGTTTATTAAATAATTAATTCTACTTATTTCAAAAACTATTTTTTCTTTATTTAATAATATACAGCATTGGTGATTACAAATGTTACAAAATAATATAAATAGCGCATATAAATTCGAGAAAGAACATTCAATATTTACGTTTATAAATTCACATGCAATACGTCCCGTAACCAGTGGTACCTATTATGTGCGATATCAGAAAATTTTCTATATTTTCGACTTCTTTTTTCCTGTAGAATCACCATATTCCGTATTGTGTTAGCGCTGAAAACAAATAGAACATTAGTATAAAATTAATCGTAACGTATGAATAAACAGGATACATGCAATACTTACTTCAGCTCCATCTACGCACAGCACACACCCTAGGCCAGCGAAGATCAGGTGGGCGGTCCGAGGACGAATTTGGCGGTACTGTGGGTTACGCTCGGATTGGCTGCGCCATAGTACCGAAACTCGTGATTGGTCATCCATAGCGTTTTGTACGTGCTGCGTGGAAGAGGGTGCTCGAAGCCAATGAAGCGGTGGGCATGCCACGGATATGGAAATCTCTAGTAGTGTGCTCTTGGGCCCTAAAGGTGAAGTTCCACGGCTCGTGGCTCGGTTCCTGGCTTGGCTAGTCCAGGTTCGGCGAGTCGGCTTGGCGACCGTGAGTCGACGAGCCACGCGCCCTGGAACTTCACTTTAAGGGTACGAGCCTACACGTACACTACTAGAGGTTTCAGGATTACCTGATCTTCGCTGCCCTAGGCGATCATACATGCTCCTGCGATCATACATGCTCCTGCGAACATTAACATTTATAATAAAACATGTGTTAAATTATTATTTACGAAACAAGACGCTAAACATTTGCACTTCGTGTATAACCATATTTTTCTGTCTTGCAGATAATGTGAATTTCGATTTTCGCGACGTAAATAATTGAAAATTATTCAATTCCATAATTACGTTTGCTTTCTGGATACTTCGAGATGATTTGTCTGGATATTGATGCTTTAGGACAGCGCTGTCCAGCGTAGGGGCCCCTCACGCGCCTGCCTCCCCTTCCAATCTTTCTCTCGCACAGCGTGCCTTCCGTTGTCAGAGAGACCGCGCGACGCTAAGAAGGCTGCGGTGACGGGCTAGCGTCTTCGCGGTTGGCGTCACGCGGTATCCCTGACAACGCGGATGAGAGTGGGAGAACCCCAATCTCCCGCGGGAGCGACCTTGAACAGCGCTGCTTTAGGATCACAGAATATTTTTCGAGTGTTCGTCTTCAAGGACGACGGATACCACTTTGAACAAACGGTAGGTAGATGTACCACGTGTAACAATTTGGCGGTACAGTGGGTTACGCTCGGATTGGCTGCGCCATAGTACCGAAACTCGTGATTGGTCAAGAATCTACGTCCAGTTTGCGTTCGTTTTCGTGATCCGGGGTGGCAGTCACTGGCAGTGGCAGTCAGTGCCGGCAAAATCGAAGAATATTCCAAGTCATTTCATCCATCAATATCCAGACAAATCATCCAGACGTATCCAGAAGACAAACGTAATTATGAAATTAAATAATTTCCAATTATCTACGTCGCGGAAATCGAGAGTCACTTTATCTGCAAGACAGAAAAATAGGGTTATGCGCGAAGTGCAAATATTTAACGTCTTGTTTCGTAAATAATAATTTAACACATGCTTTATTATAATTTGCTTTATAAATGCTTTATTATAATGTTAATGTTCGCAGGAGCATGGATGATCGCCTAGGGTGTGTGCTGTGCGGAGATAGAGCTGAAGTAAGTATCGCATGTATCCTGTTTATTCAACGTTACGTTTAATTTTATACTAATGTTCTATTTGTTTTCAGCGCTAACACAATACGGAATATGGTGATTCTACAGAAAAAAGAAGTCTAAAATACAGGAAATTTGTATTGTATATAGATTTATAGATGTAAATATTAAATGTTCTTCTTCAAATTTATATGCGCTCCCTATATTATTTTGTAACAATTGTAATCGCCAATCCTGTATTATTAAACAATGAATAAATACTTTTTGAAATAAGTAGAATTAATTATTTAATAAACTGTAGAATCTGCTTGCTTGTTGTGTGGGAGTAGGGATAGTCGATTTAGTCGATTTAGTTGCGACATACAGCGGGGGGAGCTACGGCACGTGCCGAGGTCCCGGGCGTCACTCGGGCCATACAGCCAGTGAGTGTACAAACATTCGGAGAGCGGGAGTTCCCCCAGAGCTGATCATGCCACCCGGTATGACCGCATCTCTTTCCCCTGCACTGCCTCGGGGTTAGAGAGCCTCCCTTCAACGGCCAGGGCCGAGAAGAGAGGGACGACTTGCCACCTGGTCCAGAGGACCACACCCTCTACCCTGCACGGCCTGGGAAGACGGGTCTCCCCCCAGGGGGGAGGGAATGGCTATGGATGGCCGTCTCTTCATGGTACGCATTAACCCGCCAGGATTCTACCCCGTTTCTCGGGTACGCGTCCGCTTTTTATAGGCCCGGGCCAGCTTGCGGACGGACCGTACTCGCGGGGGGGGGGGACCATCAACAAGGGTGGGCGATCCCTACCTAAGACGCACGCATAGGTGTGCCGGAGTCATTATGTGTTGCGCAAGCCACCCTCTCCGGTCTTGACGGTGCCAGCCCGTCGCTAAATAGATTCGCGGTATATGGAACCGTGTGTCGACGTCGCTCTATCAGATCTCCTGTCAACCCCGTAAGCTCGCTTTTACTCATCGTCCTGAACCCGGAGTAGCCAGGTCCCCTTCACGTCCCTGCTGGAGGCACCTTTAGGCTGCACGGGCACGCGCATACCATACCTTCAGCTTTCTAGGGTGACGGCTTGTTTACACTCATAAGACTAGCTATCCCACCCTCCTACTCCCCCCTCTCTCCCCGTTGATTCAACGCCCTAGTACTCCCCCCCCCCCTTATTCCTGTTTCCTGAGACTTCCCACAGCTATCCTACACTGCAACACTACCCCATTGTTGTCCCCCCCGAACCCCCCCCCCCTCGACCTACACTCTTTAGTCCTAAGGTTATAGTTTTAAGTCAATGGACCCCCGGCAAGAGGGCCCCAGGGACACACCCAGGAAGTAGGGATACACCTACAGCAATCACCGTACACATGTGTTGATGCGTATGTCCATGTGACGTCACGCAGAGGGAATTGTTTGGGTATTGTAGCCTACAGATGGCGCTGTTGGATGTGTCAGGCGGGCGGCAGGATCTGCCGTGGATCGGCCGGCAGATCCTGCCACGCAAACTCTGCCGGCAGATCCGTAGTCGAATGCGGACGTAGACTGCGCCGCAGATGCCGGCAGATCCTGCCGCCAGATCTGATTATCAGGGATATAAACACCCCGTAGTGAGTTGTGGGGATATGTGTAAATACGGTTTTTTCAGTTTAGAGGGTTAACGAAATATAGGATTAAATGTTTTGTGGTCTTGGGATTATTAGATTAGAGAGTTTGACGTTATAAGTTTGTGGAAATAGGATATGTTGTGTTCATATAGCATTTTACTGGATTACAACAGTTTTTGCAATTTACTGAAAAACTAGACGTGATGGGCCAAAAGGGGCAACGGATTCGAATTCAGCGACCCAAAATACGTATAGGACAGGCGGTCGAGTTTGTGTATTTTAGAAAAAAAAAATTTGTGGTCCTGTGTAATATATCACAAAAAAATAGAAGATAATAATAACAAAATAAAAAAAAAGTGAAATCAAAATGAGCTGCAAGTACATAAAGGTGCTTTCCAACTGCACCTAAGATGATACAACTATACCAGCGGCCTTAGCCGTGGTGAAAACACCGGTTCTCGCTGGGGAGAGCGAATATGGCGTCCGTTGGAGTGTGGTCGTCGTTTTGATCGCTCCTGAATTTTCGTGCATTTTTTCGTGATTTGTGCGTGAAGGTCTTTCTGCGAGTGGTAGTTCTTCTGCTTCAAAATTACTGTCTGTGTTGTGACTTGTGTTTGTTCATCTTCTGGCCCTGAATCGGCGCGGGTTCCCCCCGCACGTATATTTGGGGCCAGATAGCCAAAATGCCTTCTCAGGGGGAAAAACGTGATTTTGAATCGATGGAGGAATATAAAGAGAACAATACGACAAATTCTTTAATAAATCGTAAGCTCAAGAAAACGCCGAAATCGCAACCGATTTCACTTGATCGCTTACATAAAAACTTCCTCAAAGAATTTGGGCCTCCACAACAAAGTAAGGTTATGCCCAACATCAGCAAGGCTCGAAAAAGCGGATCAGTGGCGCCACCTAGTGAGACGCCCGAGCCCCCTGGGCCCTCTAATAGCAACCCTCTACCGTCAGAGGGTTGGTCTCTTCCTAAGAAGACATGCAAATCAGCAGAACAACCTTCCACCCATCAATACATCACTTCCGATAATAATCGGTTCCAACCATTAGTTACCCAAAACTCTATGGACCTGGAATTAGAAGAGCAAGACATCTCTAGATCGAGCATACCTATTAATAAGAAGATTGCAAAACCTCCTCCCATTAATACGCTGGAGTCGTCTATCAAGATTTTAATTGATATTATCACTTCGTTGAACGTTCCTAAATCCGAGTTTCTAATCAAAGAAACAGATGTCGGGGCTCATTCCATATTTGTTAATAATATTGAGAACCACACTCTTGTCTGTGAGAAATTGCTAGAATTAAAAATACAATTCTATACTTACACACCAAAACATCTGAAGCCGAAATCGATTCTGCTTAAAGGCATCAGAGGCGCTTTTGATCCAGATGTCATTAAGCAAGAGATCTCCGAATTACAACTCCCAAATGTGGAAATCATTAGCTTAACCAAGTTTATCTTCAACAAGTCGCTTCCAGATAGATTTCATTACTTAGTACAACTCTCGAGCAATAGCAAGACTACGGACCTTTTCAAAGTCAAATCGCTAGCCTACCAAAGGGTTAAATGGGAACACCTAAGAAAGGTGGATTTATTTCAATGCAAGAACTGCCAACGCCTTGGCCATGCCAGCAAAAATTGCCACTTACCATACGGATGTGTGAAATGTGCACAATCGCATCCACCTGGAACTTGCACCATAAACATCCAGGACAATAAATCGGCACTTAAATGTGCTAATTGCAACCTACTGGGTCATCCAGCTTCATACAAGGGTTGCCCTTTTCTGAAATTCGCCGCGACCAAGAAAAGAGAGCATAAATCACTCAAGAACCAGACTACTATACAAAAGATTAATAATCACTCATCTAACATCAGGGATACTGTCTCCTTTGCCCAAGCGGTAAGCAATCCTAGGCCTCCTCTGAGACCCATGAAGCCTAAGGTCTCAATGAATTTACAAAATAAGGGATTTTCGACCCCGTCTACCCCGGATAGAGAATTTCAACGCTTACAAGATCACTCAGACACTTCATCCTCCCCTCCCCAATGGGCTAACAAGATGATGGAAGAAATTACGACAGCAGTGACCAGCCAATTTCAAACACTAGCAACCCAAATTGCTACCAATACTGCGAATATTGAATTTTTATTAAACGCGATTTTTTCAAAAGACAATGTCTAATAATATTATAAAAACGCAAATTAGAATTGCGGCTATTAATGTTAATTCACTAATAGCCAACTATCGGAGACTGGAATTACTGCAGTTCCTCAATGAGCACAATCATGACTTTATATTTGTTTCAGAAAGTAAGTTGAACCCCAACCATAAGTTAGTAATTAAGGACTACAATATAGTCAGAAATGATAGACCCAATGCCATCCAGGGTGGAGGAACGGCCATCCTAATAAAAAAGGGAATTCAATTCGATGAGATCTCTTTGCCGTCCCCCATTACCAATTAGATTTTAGAATGCTCTGTCGTAAAAATTTCGATCTGTGATAATAACTCACTGGTTCTGATTAGTGCTTATGCCAGGCATGACAATCGTAGATTGTTCATTGAGGAACTGGACAGACTATTTGTTAGACTTAAGCTATTTAGTAATAATGTTTTTTATATACTAGCTGGAGACCTTAATGCCAGAAGGAAGGCTTGGGGGGATAGAGTTAGTAATCCTAGAGGTCGTTTCCTCGAACAATGGCAATCAGATTACGATTGTAACTACAAAATCAATTTAATTACGACTGCGGTACCATCTTTCAAGCCGGCTCAGACTTATTTGGATGTTTGTATTGCGGATGCTAGATTAAAATTACTTAACGACATTAATGGTAAAGCCCACACACTTCCGTATGATAGTGACCATTTGGCACTTTCATTGATTTTCGAAATACCGAATGGAAGTATTCCGTTTAGTCGGACTGAGGTCGGCCCTCAACGTTATAATTTCCGTTCAGCTCGTTGGGATGATTTCACGAGAAGGTCCGAAAGAGATTATCAAAGCTCGATCCCGAAATTCCGTAATCTAACCATTGAGGAAATTGGTCAAGGTCTCCGGGACATTAATGACACTATTAATCGATCCATAACCAGGTCTGTTCCAGTCTTTAAACCCTATAGTAATACCCTCAGGTATCTTAACCGTAAAATCCGTAAACTCCAGGAAGAAAAAAGAATCCTTGTCTCCCTTTTACATGACCTACATCTCACTGACCCTCAAGCTCGTTTCGCTTTTACTAGAAATACTAAATTAGCTTATAAAGAGGTGATTAAGGCTCTAAAAGCCGAATTCAAATCAGCGTCTGAATCTTATTGGAATAATGTTATTAAAAACATTGATTTCCGGAATTCGGACACTTTCTTTCCGAAAATTAACGCCTTATTCCGACCAAAGCAAAAGCTGGGGGTCAGAGAATTACGGATTCATCAGAATAATGAACAGCTTTTGACCAGGAGTAGTTGTAATTTGAGTGAAGCAGGTGTCGTTGATGACAACCTTGTATTTACGTCCTCAAAGGATAAGCTTAACATTCAAGGGGCCTTTTATGAATCGATTAATTCCCCCCGTTATCTCAATAACGATTCTAGATTGAAGGAAATAGTTAACACCACCGTTGCCACCCTTAGGGCTGAGGCCAATGATCTAAGAAACAGTAACGAGGGCATTGTAAACTTTAGCGCTGACTGCTCTGCAGCCAATCCTTCGGTTGATATTGAGGGCCCTTTCCCTTTCTGCAGCCCCCCTTCATTGGTGCTCATACTTAAGAGTCTCCCTAATAAGACCTCCTGTGGAATAGATGGTATACCGCCCATTTGCCTCAAACACCTACCTGCAACAATAATTGTTGATCTAACCGTTCTGTTTAACAACGCCATAAATTTGTGCTATTTTCCTACCGCTTGGAAATCAGCAAAAGTATTGTCAATTCCTAAGAAGGGAAAGGACCCATCCGACCCATCCAGTTTTCGGCCCATTAGTCTTACTCCCTCCATTAGTAAGGTATTTGAGGCAATTATCAATGACAAAATTACTTCTTTCTGTTCAGATAATGATTTGATTCCCTCTTCACAATTTGGATTTAGACATCGTCACTCCACAACACACGCAATTCATAAGTTACTTTCGGACCTAAATACTTCTGTTGGCAAAAGTCACCTGGTGGCAGCCGCCTTTCTTGATATAGAAAAGGCCTTCGATTCCGTGTGGCTCGATGGGTTAATTTTCAAACTTTATAAGAAAAAATTCCCTCCTTGGCTGATCTTCCAAATTTGGGATATGATCACGGGAAAATCATTTCGAACTTGGGATGGCATAAATCTTTCAACCATTGAATTTTTTATCCAAGAAGGGCTGCAACAGGGAACAGTAAATTCTCCGATTCTTTTCAACATTTTCCTTGGTGATTTGCCAAGGCTTTTTGGTTTCGGCGAGGACGGTGGTGCTGGTTTTATTTCATACGCAGATGATGTTGTTATATACGTTTCCGGAAATAGAGTGGACTCAATTCAAAATGAGTTACACTCTCTAGTCGACAAAGTCAATAGGTATTACATGTCCTGGAACCTCAGATTGAACCCACAGAAATGTGAAACAATGTTATTTAAAAAACCAGTCAACAATCTTACATCTAAGACAAAAGCAGGCAGTACAACGTTCCAGATCTCTGCCACAATCCCAGGTACCGCGAACAAAGTTCTTATCCCGCATAAAAAAACCGTTAAATATTTGGGAATCCAACTAGACTATTTACTTAGAGGTAACAAACATTTTGATACGCAACTGGAGAAGGCCAGGAGGGCCTTCTTTGCAAATAGCAGGCTTTTTTATAACAAGCATCTATCTAGTAAAGCAAAACTGATTTTATATATGTTGCTTGTCCGCCCCATAATCTCATATGCTGCGCCAGTCCTTTGGAATTATAACCACACCTCTATGGAACGAATAAGAGTTTTCGAGCGTAATTGTCTGAGGGCTTGTCTCAGATTATATCGCACTCCAGAATCGGATTGGCAACGCTATATAAAAAACCAGATACTATATAACGAAGCTAACATCACCCGTATTGATTCTTTTCTAATTTCCCTCACTAGAGACTACTTTAGTAAATTACCCGAAATTGAGAATCCTATAATTCAATCTCTGGCCTCACAGGAAAACCAGATCACAGCCAAACAATTTACCTCAGGTTATCTAACCCCACAGGCCTTTCCACGATGCGATAGTCTAGGACTAATTCAAAATGCTTCCAACGTCCCTTTACTCTACCACTGGAGAAGGAACAAAGCCGACAAAAGAGTTGCGTTTACGCCAGAAGATTACATCAATAATAATGACAGATTCTTTTTCTCCCAAGTGATCCCAAAAGTTGATCTATATGACTTCCGCCGTCTGAACCACGAAAAGTATTGGTTGGTGGCTTTCAAATGATTGTGCACACATGGCCGAATTGACAGCCCGTCGTGCTCAGCTCCTCATTAGGAGAAACTGACCTAATAAGTATGCCTCTTCTGGCTCTCTCATCATAGTGTTGGGCTTTTTATTCAGGCCTTCATGGCTTGCGCCATCTTGTAAATAATAGTTTTATAAGTTTACTTTAAGTTTAGATTAAGTTTTTATTCTATTTTCTTTATAATTTAAGTTTAAGATTGAGTGCAGGGTTTTACCTTCCTTCTGGATCGATAGGTTTTTTCCCTTAAGCAGTCTACTTGTACCCTCAATCCGTTTGAGATTACATAAGTGCAATTCCTTTATGGAGTACTAGTACCTGAATTTTTACCACCAAAGATGTTTATACGGCTAGTGTGTGCTAAGAGCTTCCAATAGTTGGAACAATTAGCCTATCCTAATAAGTATTATTGTGTAGCTAGTTTTTCTTTATGTTTGTTTAGAGCTTTATATATAAAATGAATGTACTCAAAATTTTATAATAAACATATTTAAAAAAAAAAAAAAAAAAAAAAAGACACCGGTTCTCGCTAGATCACCGAAGTTAAACATCACGGGGCGGGTACTGGGGAAAGATGGGTGACCACCTTTTTCCCGGTGCGCCGCTGCTGCTGGGACCTGAAGGAGAGAGAGAAGAGATATGACTATTGTTCGTTGGGCGGTATAAGCGAAATGCTTGAAACGCCTTTCTGTTTAACAGGAAAACCAAAAACCAAACCAAACCAATGATACAACTATATATAACCCATAAAAAAGAATTCCATTTAAAAACATTGTCTTAAATTAATAGCTTTACAAAATTAATGATATACAAAATTTACACCAATTATAACAATGGCTATTTATACAAAGGAAACATGTATGAAATAATATTAAGCAGATATATTTTTATGCAAATAAATATTTTAATACGAATAAATATTTTATTCAAAATACTTGGCGCTGCGCAACCGAAAAAATGTTAATTGTCTTAGTACAAATACATTACATATTACAACAAATACATACACGTATTAGAAACGCAGTTAGATTTATTCTACATATAATATCATACCCCAGTAAACAAACTGACTGCAGTCTGACGGCAGATTGATGTCAGATTCGAGTATATTCTGACGTCAGATTCGGGTCCTACTATATCCGCATTTGACTATGGTTTTGTGGTCAGAGCCTGACATCAGGATCTGATCGCAGATTGATGTCAGATTTCGATCAGATCTTGCTGCTGTGGCTGACCGCAGATTGAGAGCAGAAATCGAACAGATCCTGCGCAGCGCGATCTGACGGCAGATTGGTGTCAGATACAGAGCAGATTCTGACGTCAGATTCGGTGCCTATTATGTCCGCATTTGACTATGGTTCTGCGGTCAGAGCCTGACATCAGGATCTGACCGCAGATTGATGTCAGATTTCGATCAGATCTTGCTGACAAAAACCGCCCGCAAATTGGCGGCAGAAATCAAGCAGATCCTGATGTCGGCCATAGTAGGCAATTTTATATAATAGTATAGATTTAAAAACAGTGCGAAAGTCTTTAGCGTAAATAATATATAGAACACGTTTATAAGACCGACTTGAAAAATCTGATTCCTACCATATTTTATGGAAGAAAGAAAAGTTGGTAAACCATGTATTTAAACGGGTATTATAACATTTTTAATGTTTTACTTAGCAAGTTGTTAGTGAATTGAATGCCAGGTCGGCTCAAAATAATGATTTAAACTTTGAAAGACAGTTCTTACAAATATAAAAGAATTAATGATAACTACTATTCATTCAGTCGTCTTAGGGCGGTATTATCATCAATCGTTTTTTAGTTTTTAGCATGCGGCATCTTCTACTAGTCTAGTAGATTAATAAAGGATGCCGGATGCTTAAGACGATCTTCGTCTTCAGCAACGACTGATAATACCGCCCTTATAGACGGGTATACCAAATATATACTCCGCAGTGGAATGCCGGCAAATACGAGTCGTACTTGAGAGCCCTGAATGATCAAGCCCTCGGCCACTTATTCCCGCCACGGTGCTATTTCGCAAGCGAGAAACGCTCGCCCAATCGCGCCCTGGCGGGATCGTGTCGTGAACTATGTCAGCAGAATCTGCTTCATTTCTGCTGCCTATCTGACGTCAGATCGCGGAGCGCAGGGTCTGCTCGATTTCTGCCATTAAATTGTACCAGCAGACTCTCCTTACTTTCTGCCGCCAAACTGCTCGCAGGCTATGTAAGCAGAATCTGCTGTATTTCTGCTGCCTATCTGACGTCAGATCGCGGAGCGCAGGGTCTGCTCGATTCCTGTCATTAAATTGTACCAGCAGATTCTCCTTACTTTCTGCCGCCAAACTGCTCGCAGGCTATGTCAACAGAATCTGCTCTGCATCTGACACCAATCTGCCGTCAGATCGCGATGCGCAGGGTCTGTTCGATTTCTGCCATTAAATTGTACCAGCAGACTCTCCTTACATTCTGCCGCCAAACTGCTCGCAGGCTATGTAAGCAGAATCTGCTGTATTTCTGCTGCCTATCTGACATCAGATCGCGCTGCGCAGGGTCTGCTCGATTTCTGACATTAAATTGGATTAGCAGATTCGCCGCAGTATCTGCCGTCAAACTGCCCGCAGGCTATGTCAACAGAATCTGCTCTGTATCTGACACCAATCTGCCGTCAGATCGCGTTGCGCAGGGTCTGCTCGATTTCTGACATTAAATTGGATTAGCAGATTCGCCGCAGTATCTGCCGTCAAACTGCCCGCAGGCTATGTCAACAGAATCTGCTCTGTATCTGACACCAATCTGCCGTCAGGTCGCGCTGCGCAGGGTCTGCTCGATTTCTGACATTAAATTGGATTAGCAGATTCGCCGCAGTATCTGCCGTCAAACTGCCCACAGGCTATGTCAACAGAATCTGCTCTGTATCTGACACCAATCTGCCGTCAGGTCGCGCTGCGCAGGGTCTGCTCGATTTCTGACATTAAATTGGATTAGTAGATTCGCCGCAGTATCTGCCGTCAAACTGCCCGCAGGCTATGTCAACAGAATTTGCTCGATTTCTGCTGCCTATCTGCCATCAGATCGCGCTGCGCAGGGTCTGCTCGATTCCTGCCATTAAATTGTATCAGCAGACCCTGCCGCCAATCTGCTCTCAGGTTAAGGCAGCACAATCTGTCGGCTTTTTGCTGTCAGTCTGCTTTCATCATCGAATATAACAAATACTGTATCAAATCTGTAGTCTTTCTGCCACAAACATTTGTACTCAGGCGTTGAGCAAAATCTGCAAATACGGACGTGGCTATCTGGGACGTTGCACATGCACACACACTCGAACGCACGCACGCACAAGAAAGAAAGAAAAAGATTAATGCAATTTTTACATGTTTATTCAGTTTAGCAACACCAATTCCAGGCGCAGCGCCAAGTATTTTGAATAAAATATTTATTCGTATTAAAATATTTATTTGCATAAAAATATATCTGCTTAATATTATTTCATACATGTTTCCTTTAATTTCCGTAAATTTTGTATATCATTAATTTTGTACAGCTATTAATTTAAGACAATGTTTTTAAATGGGATTCTTTTTTATGGGTTATATATAGTTGTATCATCTTAGGTGCAGTTGGAAAGCACCTTTATGTACTTACAGCTCATTTTGATTTCACTTTTTTTATATATATATAAACTTTATTAATCCCCTCGGGGTTATAATCTTCCATCACCTTACACTTACATTTACTCTTACAACTACCTTATCCTATGCCTTCTCCTTTTCCTTAAATCTACCTTAGCCTATTCTTATTTCTATCCTCTCCTCCACCGCTCGCTCGCTCGCCGCTCGCACGTTTTCTCGCACGCTCGCTCGCCCGTCTCCTCTCCCCCCTGGACCTCCGCTTCCGCTCGCCGCCCTCTCACTCCCATCTCCTCATTCATTTCTCATCTCCTCCCTCCTCTCATCCATACCCCTCCCTCCTTTCCTCTATTTTCCTTAACCATTCCTCCCCTTCCCCCTCATCCCCCAATACCTCGCCCACCATCTCCTGCCATCCTCTCTCCACTCCCCACCCCATACATACCTCCCACACATGCTCCCAAGACTCTTCCTCCCCCCCACATACCCTACACTTTCTTTTTTCCTCCTCCTCCCAATATCTCCCCCCTCTTACACCATTCCCCAATCTAAATTTAGCCACCCTTTGCCACCTACCCTCCCCCCAACCCTTCTTCAAATATCCCGGTACCCCCGGCCCCTTCACCCTCCCATACCACCTATTATACCCCGACTCTCCAATCTTTCCCCAACTCTCCTCCTCCTGCAACTTCCTTTCCCTGTCCACTATCTCCTCCCCCCTTATCCCCCCCCTTTCCCTCTCTCTTTCTACCTCCTCCACTGTCCATCCTCTTTCCCCAAAGAACTGCTCCCTTTCCTTTTCCCATCCCTCCAAGACCCTTCCCCTCCTCAATCTCCCCTTCAACTCCTCCCAACACAACCTCGCCAGCTCCCCTCCTTCTCCTTCTTCCAATTTTTTCTCATATCCCCACGCCCTCATCCCTGCCCTACCCCTCAACATCCCCCTTTGCAGTTCCTCCCTAACCATGTATCCCGGTGTCTCCCTGCTCACCCCTAACACCCACTTTCAAAATCTCTCGTGCAGCGCCTCCACTTTCCCCCTTTCCCTCCATCCCCACACCTCTACCCCATATCCCACCACCGCCCAAACCAACCTATCGAACAACCATATTCTTCTGCCCCAGTCTTTCCCGAATAATCTTTTCCCCAACCCCCATACCTTCCCCATTACCGCCGCCCCCTTCCTCACTCTCTCCTCAACATGTTCCTCCTGCCCGCCATTCCTCATTATAGTGTATCCTAGATATTTAAAACTCCTCACCTCCTCCAGCTCTTTACCCTTCCATCTCCATTTCATTTTCTTCCACCTCCCCCCACCCCTCCTACACCTCATTATCTTCGTCTTCTCCACGTTTACCTGCAGACCTTTCCCATCCATATATTTCTCCAGCTTTCCTATCATTCCTCTCATCCCCTCCTCATCCTCCGCTAGCACCGCCACGTCATCGGCATATGCCAGCGTGTATATTTTCCTCCCCCCTACTCTCACTCCCCCCCATCCTCCCCTCTCCAGCTCCTCGTCCATATCTGCTATGAGCAGCGTGAATAAGCTTGGGCTTAGGGGACACCCTTGCCTCACCCCCCTCGCTGTCCAAAACTTCTCCCCTTCCTCCTCCCCCACCCTCACCCTACACACTGTCTCCTGCAACACCTCTCCGCACCTCTCCACCAAACCTTCCCTCACCCCCCTCTTCCTCATCGCCTTTATCAACACCCCCCTGTCCACCGAGTCAAACGCAGCCTTTAGGTCCAGGAACAAGATTATCATTTTTCTTTCCTTTCTTACCACCTGCCTATTCACCATATAGTTTAACACATAAATGTTATCCATACAGCCAACCCCCCTTCTGAACCCCGTTTGACTCGGTGGCAGCAGGCCCCCCCCCCCCCCTCCACATCCTCCCTTAGCCTTTCAGCCAACACAGAGGCGTAAACCTTGTACGCCGTCTGCGTTAGCGTAACTCCCCTATAATCCTCTACTTTTTCCCCCGCTCCTTTTTTTAACACCGGCACTACCACCCCTTCTTTCCATTCTTCTGGCCACCCCTCCCCCCTCCATACTCTATTACATATCACCCATAGCCCCTCCATCACCTCCTCTCCCCCATACTTCCATACTTCATTTTGAATCCCATCCCCTCCCCCTGCCTTCCCACCCTTTAAATTCCTCACCACCCTTTCTATTTCCTCCCGCCCCAACTCCCCCTCTTCATCCGCTTCCCTCCTTCTCTCCCCTCCCATTCTCACCCTCCATTCCACTCCTCCTAACAATCCCCTAAAATACTCGTCCCATTCCCTTATTTCTATTCTTTCATTTATCCTCCTTTTCTTCTTCCTAGCCATGTTCACCACCTTCCATACCTGCCCTTCCGTTCTTACATCTTCTATTTCCTTTTCCCACCTCTCCACCTCCTTCTTCTTCTTTTCCTCACACAACTTTCCATATTCTCTCTTCCTTGTCCTATATATACTCCCATCCCCTCCTTCCCTTCTCCACCTCCTCAACTCCCTCCTCACCTTACCCTTTTCCTCTCTACATTCCTCATCCCACCAACCTCCCTTCTTTTCCCCCGTCCCCGTCTTACTCACTGCCTCCTTTATTCTACTGCTCAGCTCCCCCCATTCCTCCTCTACCCCCATCTCCCTTACCTCCCTTTTCCCAAATCTCCTCCTAAATTCCAATCTACCTTCTTCTGTCCAATTACCCCTCCCCCCATTCCGCCCTACTACTTTTTTCCCAGTCACTCCCTCCCCCCTTCCTCCCCCATTTACCCATATCACCACCGGGTGGTGATCTGAGTCGACCCTCTCTCCTATCTCTAACCTCTCCACCATCTCCCTAGTCTCCTCATTCCCTAACACGTAATCTATTACCGATACCCCCCTCCCACCGGTAAACGTCCATTCCCCCTCCTCGTCCCCTTCTACGCTCCCATTCAAAATCCCCCACCCCCTTTCCTCCAGGTATTTACACAATTTCCTCCCTTCCCCGTTCATCTCCTTATCCTTTGATCTCCTGCTATTCACACTTTCTCCCTCCCCCTCACCCCCCTCCCCTACCTCCCCTCCTTCCTCTCCTGTCCTAGCATTAAAGTCCCCCCCTATTACTTTTCTCACTCCCCCCTCCCTCTCCTCCGTCCATTCCCCTAGCTCGACTAGCTTCCTATCTATATCCTTGTTCACATAAACTCCTACTATCCTCCACCACTCTCTCCCCATTTTCACTTCCTTCGCCAACACCCCTTCTATTTCTACCCTTCCCTCCCCTCTCGTCTCCAACCCCTTTCTCACTCCCATCAACATCCCACCCATTGCTCTCCCCTTCTTATTCTCCCTCTTGGCCCATTGTCTTTCCCAAACATACCCCCTGGGTATTTTCCTCTCCACCCACTCCCACTCCCTCTCCTCCAACCACGTTTCGCTCAGCACAAACACATCCCACTCCTCCAGCCCCTTCCAAAAATCCCCATCCTTTCTCCTTAGCCCTGCCACATTCCAAAACGCTATTTTAAATCTCCTCCCTTTGCTCCTTCCTTCCTTCCTATTACTACCTTCCCCCTTTCCCCCTGCCACGTTCCCCCGTTTCCCTGCTCCTCACTCCATTTTTCCCCCAACTCATCCCAAATCTTTATCTTCCCGTCCACCCACATCTTCATATACCCCACTTGTACTTTCCTTCCTCTCTCCCTCTCAACTTCTGCCTCTCTTTCTATCCTCCACCTCGTCTTTCTCTCCTCCTCCGTGAGGTCATCCTCTATTCTTTCCCTCCTACCCCTCAACTTTTTCTTCGCCTCCATCACCCTCCTTTTTTCCTCCCTCCCCGCCAGTTTTACCAACACCATACCACTCCCATCTCTCCCCGCTCTACCTATCCTCACAACCTCTTTTATTCCCTCCTCCTCCACCCCCATCCTTTCCCATAACTTTTTCACTTCCCCCTTCACATCCTTTCCCTCTATATCTATCCCCCTTATCACCACATTATTTTTTCTTCCCTCTCTCTCCTTTTTATCCTGCTTTATCTCCATTCTTCTCACCCTCATTTTCCAATCCTCCCCTACCTTTCCCTCCACCCCTACTTTATCCCCTCCGCTACTTTTTTCCTTCTCCCATCCCTCTACCCTCCCCATCACTTCCACCATCCTCCTGTCCCTATCTATCATCCTTTTCTCCATCTCTTCTCTCCTTGCCTTTTCTTCTCTCATCTCCTCCTCCCACCTTCGCCTTTCTTTTCTCCATATTTCCTCTTCCCTCCTTCTTTCCTCCCTTTCCCTCCTCATCTCCTCCTCCACCCTTCTTCTCTCCTCCCTGTCCTCCCTCATCTCCTCTCTCATTTCCCTCATCTCCCGCATCATTTCCCTCAATACTCCTTCTAACCCTCCCATACCTTCCTCTTTCCCTTCTCTTCCCCCTTTACTCCCTCCCACTGGTGATCTCGCCGTTTTGCCGCTCCTTTTGAATTCCTTCATCTGTTTATCTTCCCCTCCCTCTTCCTCATCCCTATCCTTCCTCTTTTTACCCCACATACTTTCCAAACTACTCACACTCCCTACACTACTTCCACTATCCTTCCTTCCTCTTTCTACTTTTTGGCCCCTTTCCCCCATTTCCCTAACTTTTCCTTCTTCCTTCCCTCCTTCCCTCTCCTCCTTTTCCTTTCTTCCACTCATTTCCCCTCTTACCCCTTTCCCTCTTCTCTATACCCTTTTGCTCTTCTCTTCCCACGCTCCTTTCACTTCCCTAACCGTTTATACTTTTTTTATATTTTGTTATTATTATCTTCTATTTTTTGTGATTTATTTGATTTTTCATGTACTTGGCGTAATTTTTTTACTTTTTTGAAGTTTTTTATGGGGATCCCACTTCTTTTTACAAAGATAATTTGCATAGGAACTGACTTTAGATAATTTTTAATATTATAAATTACAAATTATCACGAGACAGAATTAAAGATAAATCACGGGACAGAATTAAGGATAAATTCTATATTTATTTAGATAAAGTATTTATTTCCGCAGAGTAACTTCAAACACTTTAATAAGTTTAATATCTGTTTCCTCAAGTGTCATTGTAATTTAACAAAGTCGGAGAACGATACATACTATTTTTAGCACAATTAAAAACTTTCTAAAGGGTTTTACCCCTTGATTATAATAATAATAATAATAATAATAATAATAATAATAAAATAATAATCTTCTATTTAGGTTTGATTTGATCGTATTATTTTATATTCTTAGGACTTAAGTATGCGTAGTTGCCATTCGTCTGCATCATTAACTGAAATAGAACACATTTACTAATTATTTATATGTCAAAATAATAATTGAATGAATAATTGCGTATGCAAAACCCTACCTGATAATTTGTACGCACATAGTCTGACGTAGATCACACTGCATCATCTTCTGCTTTGATTATCTGTAAATATATAAAGCCACATTTTAATTATATACAATTTAACGTAGAACTTATTATTTATAGAAATAGAGTGGCCTTTTGCTATAGTGAGTGTAGAGACTACATAATGTATCCGAAGCAGTTGAGAGCGTATGGCAGAAAGTCTTGTTGCAGGAAATTTAAATGCTAATGGTAATAATTCAGCGAAAATCAACGAGGAGAACCATATTTTTAACGCACAATTTATTGGTGTTGGAATAAAATTAATTTAGTATGTTTATTGGTGAATTGAAATAATGGCAATCTAAAAAATTAATGAATTAATGAATAGCGTGGCAACTATTGTGGATTTTATTAATTAAAGTATTACGAATGTCTATCACAAAAGATTGAAAAGCATCAAGGGAGATGTGTTTTCAGCGTACTTTCTTCACTAATGTGACTTGCTTTACATTGCAAGCAGTCCACCATAATCTATTTTCTTAATAATTCTTAATGCTATGTCTTTAGACAAAGTTTGTCGATTTACCTTATTTGGGAGATTTTCAAAATTGTGAGAAAGAAGATGCTTCATTAATATTCAAGCCTATGCATCCCCTTCATTTCTATCCAAGCCTCTGCGTCCCCTTCATTTTTATCCAAGCCTCTGCATCCCTTTCATTTTTATCCAAGCCTTTCCGTCCCCTTCATTTCTATAAGCTTTACATAAAAACTGTAAATTAAAAAAAAATAGTTTTCTGCTATAAAAATAAATATCTGACAATTTAAATGCAATTTGTTACAATACATTACTTTGTACATATGGTACAAATTTTCAGAAACTTATGCAAAAGAAGATGCTTCTCTGTCGAATCGAACCTTCTACGGACAACTTGCAAGCCTGCAACTCCACATAAGAATTTAAATGCAATTTGTTACAATACATTATTATTTTCTATATGCATGGTACAAATTTCCAGACACTTATGTGAAAGGAGTTGCTTCTCAGTTGAACCATCTCCGGACAACTTCCAAGTCTGCGACTCTACATAAGAAACCTATTAAAAAAATTTGGCGACTTACCTTATTAATTGAGACAATAATTCAGTCTCCTATATAGTGTAAAAACTCGTGACATTTCCAAAAAAAATCGGACAACTTTATTTGATTTGACACTTATCACTTAGTAGGTTATAAAATTTCAAAATAATATATATAAGTATGTATGTATAATCCCGCGAGTCGACGAAAGAAGAACGAACATGTGTTGGCTGAAGGTGTGTGCGTAATGCGTATATACGTATATATTATGGTTGACGACGAAAAATATATATATGTACTATGGTTGACGAAAAATTTCTTGGAGAATCAGAAGAATCTTACCGTTTCTGACAGATTCATGAGACGATATTACGATATCTCTGTCATGCGTGAACCGATTTTATTGAAATTGGTCTTATTCGAAAGCTGATATGCGGTTTACATAAGAAAAATGCCTTTAAATTTAGAAAATATTGCAGGCGTGATGAGATATAATGTAATAAATTTCAGAATTAGGTTGGAATGCCACCGCGACGAGTAAAGGTTGACGGTAGCGGTAGGGACAGTCGACATATACAGGGTGTTTTTCATGTACTTGGCGTCGAGACGCTACCGCGTCTCTAGATACAAAGTAAAAAAGATGCGAAATCAGAATGCGCTGCAAGTACATGAAGGTGTTTTCCCGCAGCGTGCAAAGGCGACACTGTGTAACACAATAAAACACAAAAAAAAAGATGCCCGCGGCCTAAAAGTCAAATACTTGGCGTGGCCAGGCAAGGTATTCTTAGATCATCAATCAATACCCATACCTCCCCCTCGCAGGCTTTCAGATAATTTGTCCATTTAAGTCTCAGACAATATGAGTACATTTTCATTATATTGCGTTTTAAAATAATTGTAAGATCATTCATCCACACCGATACCTTTCGTCTCACAACCTTTCACATCATTTGTAAATTTTAAACTCTGACAATATGAATACATTTTCATTATTTTGCCCTTTTTAATAATTCTTATTCAGCGACACCTTGACCTTTGCTTAGCCACGCCAAGTATTTGGCTTCCAGGCCACGGACATCTTTTTTTTGTATTTTATTGTGTTACACAGTGTCGTCTTTGCGCGCTGGGGGAAAGCACCTTTATGTACTTGCAGCTTATTCTAATTTCACATCTTTTTTACTTTGTATTTATTATTATTTTCTTTTTTTTTAATTATTTGATTTCATGTACTTGGCGTAATTTTTTTACTTTTTTAATCATCCTTTAATGATAGTTGTATAAGATAGAAAACGACTTTATGAAAATACCTAATTTACAATACTTTCATATGTTTTAGGGAAACGTTTCAGAATGGAGAAATATATTTTTCTTGTCAGCTGTAATATATATTCTTGGAAATCTTATGTTTATTTTATTTGGCACGAGTAAAATTCAAAAATGGAATGATCCTGTGGAAAAAAAGAAAGATACTGGTTTAAATAGTGTAACGGAGTCATCAGTGGAAAATGGGTATTCCCAAAAGATGAAAGACATTGAAAATGTGGAAATATAGAAAAAAGTGCAATACTACCATAACATAATGTAACATGTATGGTTGCTTGTTTTTCCTATTTATCATAACAGTTGCAAATGAATTTTTATTGCAAAGTGAGATTTTAAAATGTGACTGTTGTGCATAAAGAATTGTATGTGTCTTATATTTAATATTTATATAATATAATATATTTAATATATTATGAAAGTAATATAATTTTAATTTTAAAAAATTCTATTATAAAAAACATTGAATTGGTTTATTATTATACTGTACACTCATATTGCAAAAGTAATGTAAAGAAATATATTTAAAATGTATTATTGTCTTTTTTTATCTGGTTTTGGTATAGATTTCCTTATTGTTTGCAAAAGAAATATTGTAAACAGAATGGTTATTAGCGACGTGACATAAGTTACTATAGGCACCATAGATGAATTACCCACTGGTATTGTCCACACAATATCTTCTATATCCTATGACAAAAATACATAAATATAATACATTCCTCAATGATGAAACAAGATAGTTTTGTCAGTTATATAATGGATTCACTATGTACCTTACATGGAATTTCTCTCCATTTAGATACAAGCTGTACACATGGAGAACATAAATCAATTTTAGAAGGTCTGTGTTCTCTAATTCTTTTCTGGCACCCTAAAAGTAATGATGGTTTTTGTAAAGTCACAGACGAGTGACTACTATTTTCATTAACATACAGGTAACGTTGGTGTATTGGAAGTTTCAAGGTTGTCTTTGTACCAATTAAAGAGGAACAAATAGTTATATTTTGTGACACTGCTTTGTCTGTAAACAGTTCAACATCCGTCTCTCCAATGACACATGCTGTGGTCTAAAATATAACAAAAACCTTAAATTTATTGAATAGATGGTTAATAAAACATTTGATAACAAACAAAAATATTGTTCAAAAAAATAATATTTAAATGTAAAATTTGAATTTCATTAAAACGATATATCTAAGAATGATGTATATTACTACTTATTACTTACAATTCCAATTCTACTCAAATCATGTAGTTCATTGATATTGGCATATAAGCTGGATGGCAGTGTAAAAAAAAGAGCAATATAACACCCATCTACATAATCATCAAAATTTACTTGATATGTTAAGTATCTGTAAACGAATTTTCTTTGTAAAGGTGAATAAGAATATTTCCAAAATATGAAAAACCCACATTCCTTCAATCCCTATTATCTGAATACTCAACTGCATTCTTTCTTCATTTATGAAACCATTTCTTGTAAATTAAAATACTTGTAAAAATTAATATTGATTGCTATATAGAAACTTAAATGTAAACAAATACATTCTTATGTTTATAATGAATGCATATAAATATAAGAATTCATACAAATTTCATGTGCTTTTAACAATGGTGTTTCGATCAATTATGAATAAATGAGAATATATTACTTTACATTCAAGTTTTTATATAGCAAGCAATATTAATTTTTACGTGTATTTGTGTAAACACATACATATTACTGTTAGAATTCCCCTATGCCAACAGAGCAAGTGGTTGATGAGCCGATAAATTAGAAATTCATTTAACTTCAGGGAGTGAAAACCAATATGAATATAATTTCACTTCTTGAAATAATTCCAAAAACCTTTACATTAATTAGCACTTAAAAGAACAGAAATGAAGAATCATATTGATTCTGATTAGAGTTCTATTATTCTCCATGCATCATTTCCCTGATTCTATCATTTGTACCTTGTTCTGTCATTTTGATTCCATACATATTGAATTTCATTATGAAATTATTAAATATGTCTGTGTTAAAAAGGTGTATAAAGAATACTGGTTTTGGATTCTGTCTTAATATGAATTCTTCTTAATTTCTTTAAATTACATGTATATAATGACATACATCTGAGATAACATGCGTTTATATATGTAATATATGTTACGACTATAGTACTAATACACTAAATCATAAGAATGTATTGCTAATGCATACAGACATCATGTTCTATGAAGAGTCTAAATATGATTCACAAGGTGAACGCGGGTGCAAAGTTATTTGCAACCGGAACAAATAAAATTGTTTTGAGTTTGTATAACTGTTTTAGGTGGAGATTATATATAATAGTCTTTAATAATTTGATGTCTTTTTAATGATTTTTATAAAACTTTCAATTTAAATCAACATACACTTGTATACCCATAGTCAGATAGCAATTATAATGTACAAATCGTTATCAGTAAAATTTTGGATCCCTGCTGAAAGTACCTGCACTACTGGAGAAATGTTAGAAAATTTTTTCAGAAGGTTAGGAGTTATACGATGATGTCCCTACATTATCAGCTAACAGATAAAAAATTTGGATTCTTTCAAAATAGTGTATATAACATCTCCATGTAATATAGAAACTGTTGCAACTGTACATTTGGCTACAGACTATAAATTTGATTGCGTTTGCGAATGTAGCTGAAGACTAATAGTATACATTTTCAGTTAATAACTAATAACGTATTTTGTTAATAGAATAACTTCTAAATCCGTATTATGATTGATCTTTCATTCTTTATTTTAATAGATAAATGTTAAAAACAAATTCAGATAAGACAGATCCTCTCTTGTTTATCGTATTGGTATATTTATTAACCTGTGAAATCCTTCTCCATGTACATTCAACGAAATTTGTGCATTTAATTTTTTGCAAACTACTACGTTTTGCAGAAGCAAACCGAGAAATATATTAACTTGTGCAAAATAACATTTAACATGACTTAGTGTCATCTTTTCACCAAAATACTCGATTAGATTCATTTTCCGCTTTTGGACATTTTTGTACAGGTTAATTTAATGGGCAAACAATAGTAAGGATGAATCGCCACGATATCGATACTTTTACTCGTGAGCAGAGATGGGTAAAGACACGAATTTTTTGTTTTATTGGAAGTAGAATATTAGCATGCGACACTAGTGGCCGGTACGCAAACTAATAGTAATGGCCGATGCAAGTGTTACGTTGTTACTAGTGATGTCTAGAACCGTGATTTGTGAATCACGAGTGATCCGATCACGTTCGTTCCCAATCACGGTGATTTTTCACAGTGATCCGTGATTTTCGTGATCGCATCTGATTGGTGCAGGCAGAACAGTGATCGCTTCTGATTGGTGGAGAGCATAACTGCTCTTTGCACGCGCCACATAACCCCAAATTCTATTATCTCTCGAAACATTGTCAAGTCCTCACTGTTCTTATAGTATCTCAGTTGTATATTTTGAAGCAATGTAATCGTTCTTGATCTAATTAAATTAACGAATATTTCTTCACTTTAGTTAAAAAGTATAATGCATATGTGAATACTTTAGCCAATCAAATCAGTGCGTGCATGCATTGACTATTTATGAATAAATATTCTATATATTCGCTGAATTAGCACGTTTTGACTGTAACACCAGCTCTATTAAAGTATTTCATAAAAAATAATTCAATTAAGATCAAGAATTACGATTACAGTACACAATTCACTCAAGTTAAAAAATCACAATCACGGTCGTGACCCAGATAGCACACCACGTCTTAGAAACGTCTAGTTCATGTCCATTTCAGGTCTGAACGTCTTGATTTGTAACAAGACGTCTTTACGACGTCTTTAAGACTTTACCAGACGTGCTATCTGGGGATTTAACTTCAATCACGACCGTGATCGTGAATTTGCGATCACTGTGATAAATCACTGTTAGTGATTTTGCACTCCAACTCTACTCTGCTCGTTGGAGTGCGCGGGTGTTATGAATAAAATGAAACTATTTGTTCTGGTAAAACTTGTATATATATTCTTAATAAATTTAAGCGATTGCTTTTTAAGTGAGAACAGGACTTGTACGTTCAAGCGTCAAAATCGTTCTGCCTTCTCCGAGTCCTCCGTTGTTGCTCCTTCCCTCCTCGAACGTGGTGCCCCTTCCATCCTTGCGCGTCCTCCCAGTCCTTTGGCCAATCAGGATGAGGGATAGTGATGGCTATCCTGGACAAAGATCGGATCGATCCTAAGAATCGATCTTTTATGAAGGATCGGTTATAAGAATCGATCTTTTATGAAGGAACGGTTATAAGAATCGATCTTTTATGAAGGATCGGTTATAAGATCGATCAATCGTGGAAAAAATGATCGATCTTCAAAGATCGATCCTAAAAAGGATACTTATGTTACGTATTGTAGCAGGGTTTTCGGGATAAGGATGCGGATGGGTTCGCTGCCCGTGGAGCGCTAATGCGCTCTGCTCACGTTCGCCCCTTGGTGTCAACTTCCAGCTTCTTCCAGTGACAATTAGGTTGAATAAATAGGCTCAGACTTGGTGTTCGTTTATATTTTAAAGACAAATTAAAAACGCGTCTAATAGCTTTGGACGTTGATCAACGAATGAATGTACAAGGATGTCGTTGTTAGAAGAAGAATGTAACATGTTTTTCTTAATAAAGATATCCAATTAAACAAATGGGTTCTTAATTAATTATTTAACAAATTATTTGATTGGTTCTTCGTTTAATAAGTACGAGCGTTTCATGTGGTATCGGTGATTTTGAAGCAAAGCAACCGAAACCAATATTTAATCAATATTATTTAGCGAGCGTCTCTAAGCAGTATTTACTGGAATGATTTGTTCATAGTTTAAATTGCTTCATTTAACAATTTGAATTTGGCGCGTCTAAACTTGGCTATGTACATGATGTAAAGACATAAGGTGTGCTCGCGCAGCGGCTCATTTTCGCCTTCTACTGCGCCTTCCCACTTTCCGCCATGTTAAAATATGGCCGCCTAGTTACATTATGGGGTTTATAATGTACTACCTAACTTCGTGTAGCGCAAACTGTAAAGGTGCGAAGTTTGAATAAGTTAATGCAACTGTCGTATTGGTTGACAATCCAATATGGACGATCTTGGGAAGGGCACGTTATTGGCTAATTTGTAAAGGGTGCGCACGAGCACACCTTATGTCCTTACATCATGGCTATGTAGTGTTGCGTGGCCGGCTGGTTCTCCTGGATCCCTCGTAGGAAATTCGGCGAGGGTCGATGCCCGTGGAGTGCTAAGGCACTCTGCTCCTTGGACGCGGATTATTCATGAAATAAATGTAAAGAAAACGAATAATAAATAAAAGGATAAACTCAATAAAAGAACAATTAGAATTCAATACTAGGAACTTTAATTAACAAAATAGCTATAAAATCTAAATTTCTGGAAGTTGTCTACAACTCGACTGCTCAACACTGCTATTCGGGCTCAAGTGACGCTTCCGAAAAGCCCTTCGCTTTTCCTCTTGTTAATTTCAAAATGGCTTAGTTACCGAGAGCCAATCGCAAATTTACTAATTAACTACCTAAATTCCTATTCGTCTATTCGATTTCTTTTCGATTCTCAATTTTTACAGAACAAGCGTTTAACTACGCGGCGCTGGAATTACACACCTAGGAGAAGGAAAGAAGGAGAAGTTCATTTATTCAATTACCCGTTTCCAAGTGGGTATCGATTAGTTTATAATCTTGAAGTCCTCTTATTAAAAGGATATTTAACTATTTTCAAACCCCTCGGCCTTGTGCGAACTTCACCTAATCTTCCTTTCCTATTACATTCGTGTGATCCGATTTGAACTTCGCGCATCTAAAGCTTAAACTACACGCCGCTAGACGGGAGTCGCAACACTTCCCTCCTTATACAAAAGATGTTTTCCAATGGAAACAGCTTTTCAATAATACATTTATCAAATTTAACTTTAATTCTTAATTGCAACTATAAATAAACTTCTTACAGTGAAGATTCCTGAGCCTCCCCTCCTCGCCTCCCCCACGGTAGCCGAGCTACTCGGTCCACCCGGGTTCCCGCGAAGAATGCGATTCGAAAGACGCTACAGAATGTTCACTGTGTTACTATTTGTTACAATTTTGTCTACTAGACACGACGTCTCCAGATTGATTCTGGGTAATACATGAAATTTTAATTATAAACTAACGCGGCATCGAATTCACAAACAAATGGAATAAAGTTGATCTTAACTTATGCCAAGGTAATGTAGCACATTCCAACAATAAAGGAATATAACAACGGTACCACGATAAAGGTAAGTATTCTTAAAGTGTCTAATCTTATGCAGGCTAATTTTAATTAGTTCACATAAACTACTTTGAATTTATTAACTCTTATGCCTATTCCTGCATTCAAATTATCAAATATTCTAACAATTTTGTAAAGTGCTAACCAGCTAGAATCGAGTTAGATGTTATTGGTTCTTTCAATACATATATATCATCATCTACTAAGAATTTATAAGAATTGACCCTTCTGTCGAAATCTAATTTGCTTTTCTGCTTTATTCTTTCCAGATTTGCCACTGCTACAGCCTGGGTTGTGCTTATTTTTGAAAATAAGTCATCCAAATGATTAACAAACATTCATAGAATTGTTTAATGAACTCCGGGGGAATATAGCCTTTTGCACCAGATACAAATTCACGTGGAAGAATATACGAATACTTGATGACTACCGATGGTGAATTCATAAAATTCTTTATGGAGGAATTAGAACCTATTGTAAGTGCAGCTATAACTTGATTGGTAGGGACCTTAATTGCTTATTCTAACCCATTTAATTCCTGTTTTAGAATACATTCAATGAAATCCCAACTAACAGGCTCGATATTATTATCATATTCAGAGATACTGACTGCTTCGATGACCAAAGTATTTATAAGGTGTTTGAAGGAAATTACCAAAAATTTAAGATGGTTCTGACTTACTGATTCTGCTAGACGTGACTCTACAAAAGATGAAGGTAAGAGATGTTATGTTGAGAAAGTCCATTGTTCCTCTGACATTGGTGTTATATTATGTAATCTATCCGAATGAAAAATCATTATAGAATAACAAATCTTTAATGGCTTGAGAGGATTTCATAATCGAGGGGAAGGAGGGAACAAAAATGAATAAAATTATCCTTGTACAGATAGAGGTAATCTTTAGAGTAAATAACTTTAATAAGAAAAGACCGATGAATGATTGGCATTAATGAAGTAGTCTTTGTCATTAAAACTACTATTACTTTGTTCAACTAGGTCACTGTTTCCTGAGGCCACATCAACGGAGGATCGTGTCTCATCAACTGCGCGCTTGGTCACAAATAAAGTCCGGCATCTTTCAGCCTCTAAGTTTGGCTCGTCAGCCCCTAACCAGACACAAGCCGCGGACCGCAGGTCGCGTACCTGGACGGGGTGCTTAAAGCCTATCCGATGTTCCAGGTCAGACGAGCCTGAGCCCTGAGGTACGTGGGCAGCCCCTAGCGACTTCTGTGGCGGGGTGCCTTCAAAGTCGGCCTTTCCGATATCCAACAGACAGCCGGGTCGGAGCACCTCCTCACGATCCCTCGAGAGCGATCCTCCAACTACTACATTTTTAAAAGGAGATTCACTCTCTCAGTTATTCCCGTCGTAAGGTGAGTGTCACAAATATTAGAACCATCATCAGAGTGATCAATCCCGACTAAGACCTCAGGTTGACCGTTGCTTTCTTTAGCATGGGCAAGAAAAATTGTAGCAATTATCTTTTCACTATTTTCCCATGATCTGTCATAGTCTATACCCTTTTCCTTTTCAGAATCTGCAAGTGATGCGTCGTTGGCGCCTACGACTACCCTTTGCAGACGCTTAGAGGGAGGGGTGTCAGTATAGTCTGTCTTAGTACAGTTAGATGTGCGATTTATGGATTTCAAAAGATTTTGAAAATGGAGGGGCCTTAAATAATCAACCAATTCTAAGTTTAACTATCTTTCTGGCAACAGTTTCGAGATCGAGTAAATTATTAGCGTCCTTTAATCTATTCAGATAGAATCGCGCGGTTTCGTTCTATAAGCCCTTAATGAAGGAAATTATTGCCGTATTTTTTTTTTTACAAATCATTAACACCCACTACTTGTCCAGGGTTATAAGTGTCCCTGGCAGTTTCTAAACCTCCATTTAAGGTTTCGTTAACTCGGGCTCCAAAAACCTCAACCGGTTCGTTTCTGTCTTGACGCAGAGTCATTAACTCGGCATTCAAACTACGTACATTAAATGATTGCGCGATTTTTTTTTTAGAAGACTAATCAATTTCTTCTAATGTTTCAGGTTCTCGACGATTTAACAAGAGTAAATGGGCGTATCCCTCGATCCTACCCCGAATGAGGAAATGAAGACTCTTCCGATCGTCAGGCCTTACCTTGCACGTTAGTTAAGTTAAGTCGGACTTTAACCAGTCGTAAGATTTAAGAAACAAGATTTACTAATTCCGACGATTTTTATTTAGAAACTACACTCGAACAAAGCGACTCACTATTTAATTCGGACAAATTAAGGACAGGAGGATCCAATCGCGTCGGCAAAAGTTTGGTTCGCGCAACTGTGACTCATCACCGGGAATTTATAAATTAGCAGCAACAACCGTGGCTGGGCAGGGCAAAATACTTCATGTTTGAGATTGTGAGAACGTAATAGGACGCTCTATTTGCATCATTTCAGCAAATACATCCTCGACTTCAAAACCCTAACGTTCATAAGCAACCCTAACGTGGTTGTCGTCTTGCTTTACGTTTCAATAACTTTTTGCTTTTCGCAACATTTTCGTAGTGTAAGTACGGAACTCTATCTTATCAAGTAATAACTAACTCAACGTAACGATAAATTACAACACCCTAATTTAACAATTGAACCGTAAATTGGATAATTTAAATAAACTTCGATCTCTCACGCAATTACAGACGAGTGTTCGATGTCGCCCCGTTGTCCTGGTTCATCTCAGCGAAGGTCCTTTGGTCGAGTGCATGTGGCTTCAGGAAAAACTGGTACGGTCGTCCGAAGTCACTTCCCTCTGGTATTCACCCGTGTTCCGGGGGAAACCGTCCAAAAACCCAGGAAAGAGGGACTGCACGAATTGGCCGATGGCTGCTCTTTGAATCCTGCGTCCACGAGCCGGCGAATTTGAAGAATCCCACCGCTGTCACCAAATTGTTGCGTGGCCGGCTGGTTCTCCTGGATCCCTCGTAGGAAATTCGGCGAGGGTCGATGCCCGTGGAGTGCTAAGGCACTCTGCTCCTTGGACGCGGATTATTCATGAAATAAATGTAAAGAAAACGAATAATAAATAAAAGGATAAACTCAATAAAAGAACAATTAGAATTCAATACTAGGAACTTTAATTAACAAAATAGCTATAAAATCTAAATTTCTGGAAGTTGTCTACAACTCGACTGCTCAACACTGCTATTCGGGCTCAAGTGACGCTTCCGAAAAGCCCTTCGCTTTTCCTCTTGTTAATTTCAAAATGGCTTAGTTACCGAGAGCCAATCGCAAATTTACTAATTAACTACCTAAATTCCTATTCGTCTATTCGATTTCTTTTCGATTCTCAATTTTTACAGAACAAGCGTTTAACTACGCGGCGCTGGAATTACACACCTAGGAGAAGGAAAGAAGGAGAAGTTCATTTATTCAATTACCCGTTTCCAAGTGGGTATCGATTAGTTTATAATCTTGAAGTCCTCTTATTAAAAGGATATTTAACTATTTTCAAACCCCTCGGCCTTGTGCGAACTTCACCTAATCTTCCTTTCCTATTACATTCGTGTGATCCGATTTGAACTTCGCGCATCTAAAGCTTAAACTACACGCCGCTAGACGGGAGTCGCAACAGTAGAGCCTTCTAACATTAAGCTCTTTCCACATGTTACCACGCGGTACCGCAACACTTAAATTAACTTTATTCTCGCTCTCATTGGTCACATTTATATGGTATTAATATAGTACTTTTAATGGGACTTCCGTCTCCGGTCGCGTGGGTGATAGCTGTGTGTAAGAGTGGGTGGAGTTTGTGGCTGGAGCGAAAGGCAGGTGAAGTGGTGAGAGAGAGAGTGGAATGTGGAGTGAAAGGGGGAGGGGAGGGGAGGAAAGGTCTGGGGATAAAGGGAAAGGGACGGAGTTACGGGGTGGCAGAAGTACGTGAGGGATAAGGGAGGCATTGGAGGTTAGGCGGTAGAGACAGGGAGTAAAAGGCGGGAAGGAACGTGGAGTGTGACAGGTAGTGGCGCAGGCGGGAGAAGAGTGAAACAGGAGAGAAGAGCTGGTGGCAAGGCGGGAAGTTTGAAAAAAAGGAGAAAGTAAGAGGTGTAAGGAAGGACGAGGAAAAAGTAAAGGATAAAAAGGAGCAGGTGAAAAAGGATAAAGGGGTAACAGGGTAAGGAGTGTGGGAAAGGTGAAGAAATGAGAAAGGAGATAGAGAAGAGAGGAAGAGATGGAGAAGAAAAAAGGGGGAGAAAAAGAAGTGGGAAGGACGGCAAACAAGGAAGGACTAGAAAGGACAGTGAGAACAGCATGGGGAGTAGTGCGGGAACTTTAGATAGTGTGTGTGGAAAGAAAAGGGAAAGAGAGGAGGACTTTGGGGCTATGGAGCAGGATAAAGTAGGAGGGTTTAAGAGAAGCTGGAAGACGCGGAGGTCTCCAGAAAATGGTGGTAAAGGGGGGAGGAAGGAGGGAGGAGCAGAAGAGGAACCACTGGAACGAATGATGTGGGAGATGAAGAAGATGAGAGAGGAAATGGAAAGGGATAGGGTAGAGAGAAGAATGATAGAGGAGGGGATGAGAAACGAGAGGGAGGAGATGAAAAAGGAAAGGGAGGGCAGAAGAAGATGAGAGGAGGAGTGGAGAGAGGAAAGGAGAAGATGGGAGGAGGAGATGAGGGAAGAGAGGAAAGGAGAAGATGGGAGGAGGAGATGAGGGAAGAGAGGGTGAGAAGAGGAGGGATGGTAGAGAAGCTTGGGAAAATAGAAGAATGGGATAGGAGGATGGAGGAGGTGATGGAGAAGGTAGGGAGATGGGAAAAGGAAAGAAGGGAGAGTGGGGTGGAGGGGAGGAGGGGGAAGGAGAAGAAGAGGAATGGAGGTTGAGGGTCAGAAGGATAGAGGTCATGCAGGACAAGAAAGATAGGGAGATGAGAAGGAATAATGTGGTGGTAAGGGGGTTGCGGCTAGAAGTGGGAAGTTATGGAAAAAGATGGGGTTGGGGGCGAAGGGAATACAGGAGGTGGTAAGAATAGGAAAAATAGGAAAGGAGGGGAGTGGAATGGCGCTGGTGAGGTTGGAGGGGAGGGAGGAAAGGAAGGAGGTGATGGAGGCAAAGAAAAAACTCAGGGGAAGAAGGGAAAGGATAGAGGATGACCTCACAGAGGAGGAACGGAGGGCAAAATGGAGGATAGAGGGAGAGCCGGGAATGGAGAGGGAGAAGGGAAGGAAAGTGCAGGTGGGGTATCTGAAGATGTGGGTAGATGGGAAGGTAAGAAGGTGGGACGAGATAAGGGAGAAATGGTTTGAGGTGTAGCGAAACGAATGAACTGGTAAGGGGGAAAGAGGAAGGAGAGGGGAATGGAAGGGGGGTTGTGGATGGTGGCGTTCTGGAATGAAGGATTTTGGAGGGGGCTGGAGGAATGGGATGTGATGGTGCTAAGTGAGACGTGGATAGAAGAAAAAGATTGGGGGTGTGTAGAAAGGAAATTGCGTAGTGGGTATGTATGGGGAAAGCAGTGGGCCAGGAGAGAAAGTCAGAAGGGAAGAGCGATAGGAGGAATGTTGTTGGGGGTGAGAAAGGAGTTAGAAGTGGGAGAGGGGGGAGGGGGAGGGAAGGAGGGGATAATGGCTAAGAAAGTGAAAATTGGAGGGGGTGGTGGAAAGTAGTGGGGGTGTAAGTGAATAGGGACTTGAAAGAGAAGCTAGAGGATTTAGTGGAGTGGACGGAAGAGAGAGAGGTAGGGATAAGAGTAGTGATAGGGGAGGATTTTAATGCGCGCACGGGAGAGGCAGGAGGGGAGATAGAGGGGGAAGAGGAGGATGAAGGAAGAGGGGGAGGAAGAAGGAGATCCAAGGATAAGGAGGAGAATGGGGAAGGAAGGAGGCTGTGTGGGTGGCTAGAGGAAAGGGGGTGGGGAATATTGAATGGGAATACAGAAGGGGATAAGGAGAGGGAGTGGACTTTCACAGGGGGAAGGGGGAACACGGTAATAGATTATGTGGTAGGGAACGAGGATACTAGGGAGAAAGTGGAAAGGTTGGAGATAGGGGAGAGGGTTGATTCAGATCACCATCCGGTGGTTGTGTGGTTAAGGGGGGGGGATGAAGGGGGAAGGAGGGAGGAGGGGCGGTGTTTGGGGAGACTGGACGGAAGAGGGAAGGAGAGAATTTATGAGGAAATTTTAAGAGGGGGTGGGGTGTATAGATAATGTGTACGTGCTGAATTATTTAATAAATAGGCAAGTGGGAAGAAAGAAGGGGAAAATGGTGGTGCTATTCATAGATATGAAAGCGGCGTTTGACTCGGTGGACAGGGAGGTATTGGCTAGGGCTATGAGGGGAAGGGGGGTGAGGGAGGAATTGGTGGGGAGGTGCGAGGAGATCCTTAGGGAAACATATTGTACGGTGCGGGTGGGGGAAGTGGGAGAGGTTTTGGACGGCGAGAGGGGTGAGGCAAGGGTGCCCGCTGAGCCCGAGCCTCTTCACCCTGCTCATAGCGGACTTGGAAGAGGAATTGAAAAAGGGAGGATGGGGGAGTGAAGCTAGGGGGGGAGGTATACGCGTTGGCATACGCCGACGATGTGGCGGTGTTGGCGGAGGGCGAGGAGGGGATGAAGGGGCTGATGGAGAAATTGAGTGGATGGGAAAGGACTGAGGTCAATGTGGAAGAAACGAATGTCATGAGGTGTAGGAGGGGAGGGGGGAGATGGAAGAGGGTAACATGGAGATGGAAGGGGAAGGAGATTGAGGAGGTGAGGAGCTTCAGGTATCTGGGGTACACGGTTATGTGGAATGCGGGGCAAGAGGAGTATGTGGGGGAAAGGGTGAAAAAAGAAGCGGCGGTGATGGGGAAGGTATGGGGTATTGGGAAAAGGATGTTTGGTAATGATTGGGAAAGGAGATTATGGCTCTTTGATAAGTTGGTGTGGCCGGTGGTGGGGTACGGAGCGGAGGTGTGCGGTGGAGGGCCTACATGATAGGTTTTTGAAGTGGGTGCTGGGGGTGGAAAGAGGTACGCCGAGTTATATGGCGAGGGAGGAGGTGCAAAGGGAATTGATGAAGGGAAGGGCAGGGATGAGGGCGTAGGTGTTTGAAAGGAAGTTGGAGGAGGGCAAGGGTGGGAGTTGGCGAGGAGGTGTTGGGAAGAAATGAAGGGGAGGATCAAGAGGGGAAAGACTTTGGAGGGGTGGGAAGAAGAAAGGAAAGTGTTTTACGAGGAAAGGGGTTGGACCTTGGAGGAGATGGAAGGGATAATGGAAAGGGGGGATAAGAGGAGAGGAGTTAGTGAGCAGGGAAAGGAAACTGCAGGAAGAGGAGAGGTGGAGAAGGATAGGGGAATCAAGATTCAACGGGTGGTATGGTAGGGTGAAGGGGGAAGGGTTGCCGGGGTATTTGAAGAAGGGGTGGGGGAAAGTAGATGGAGAAGGGTCGCGAGGTATAGGTTGGGCAATGCAATGAGGGGGGGGGGGGTACTGGGAGAAGGAGGAAAAAAGGATATGCAGTGTGTTTAGAGGGGGGGAAGAGACGTGGGTACACGTATGGGAGGTTTGTATGGGGTGGGGAGAAGAGAGGGGGTGGCAGGAGATGGCGGGGGAGGTTCTAGATGATGGGGGGGGGGGAGGTGTGGATGAGAATAATTGAGGAGAGGAGAGAGGGAATGGAGCATGGATGAGGAGATGAGAGTGGAAGGGGAGTCGAGCGGAAGCGGAGGTCCGGGAAAAAGGGGGAAGCGTGTTTGGATTTATGCGTGTGAAAGCGGCGGAGGGTAGGGGGCGAGCGAGCGGCGAGGGGGTAGAGGCGGAAGGAGGAAGTAGGTTAAGATAGGTTAAGATAGGTTAAGGTAGATATAAGATAGATTTAAGGGAAGAAGAGGGTGTGAGAGACGTAGGTGTAAGGAGATTGTAACCCCTAGGGGAGTCAATAAAGACCAATATATAGTACTTTTAATGATAAATTTTCACACACAAGTAGTCTCTTCTTATAATGTCCATCGCAAAAATTGTATTCTTAGATTCTTCAGATATTTATTCGGCGATAAATAATTACAACAATATCAAATATAAAATATTAAACATTAAATGTAACTGACTGTTGGACAATTAGGCAATAAATTAATCAAAACAAGAAGGACTAAGAAATAAGTATAGAGTTTATATAACGTTCAACTTTAAAGTTAAATTTAATGAGATCACTCAACAGTTGAGTCTGCTGAACGTATCTACCCAGATAGCACAGGACGTTTTGAAAACGTCCACTTTACGTCCATTTTAGGTCTGAACATCCATAGCTTGATTTGTGAAAATGGACGTTATTAAAACATTTGCTGTACGTTTTATGGACGTTTTTAAAACGTTTCCTGGACGTTTTAAAAGCAAACAGAAAAGGTCCCGAAAACGTCCAGAAGATGTTTTAAAAACGTATTTTGCAGACGTTTTAAAACGCTGTTCTTGCGTCCGAAATAGAGACACTATAATAAGAGTCTGGACACGAGTGACAGTCCGCCATGTTTGATCGAAATCCCACGAGAGAGAAAGAGATATACACCATTTCACTCTTAACTACTCTTAACAACTCTTACGTTTATGGCGGAAATGCATTGCGCCACAGCCGACTCTACTACTAGCCATGCTATACAACGTGGCAATACTGCTCATGTGCGGATCGAGAGTCCTATTTGCAATAGTGGAGTTTTGTATTCAGCATTAAGGTAAAATGGCACCACCGCGGGAGTCCGGCTTCGATATACAGGGTCATCGTTTAATCCTGCAACCCGCGCGCGCGTGAACTTGTAAAATGGCAACACCGCCTCACGGACGCATTCCACTACAATCATGCACCGGCCCAGCGGAGAGAGTGATGCCCGGCTTCGAAAATTTTAGCGCCGCAAAGAGCTAGGTATTGGGAATTTCCCGGCCCAGGTAATCGAGCCGCTCACTCCGCTTTTATGATCGGTTTACCACTCGCACCCCAGATTACTGTAATGAGGTTTGAAAATAATGTCAACTGATCTCGTACTCGTCTCAATTTAAAAAATTTTAGCTACGACAGGGTTGACCGCGGCGCTATACCCTTCTACGGAGAGATTTTTCGCCACGTGCTTGTAAAAGCCACAATAATGGCACATCATTAAAAAAAATGACATTATCGGAAGCCGGAATAGGCGTGGCATTGAGTAGTTAAAACATTCAGACACAACAATTCTAGAGAAAAAAATCAAACACCGCTACAATCAAAGACACGTCCCATTAGTTACCCCCTACGTCTGATTTAGGTATGCACCGCATTAAGGATAAAATCATAAAAAAGAAAACCAGAACAATAGATTCGGAGGTCTGCAGAACTAACACATAATTCAATAAAAATTTAATTTCTCAATTTATGAAAGTAATGATACAGAAACAACAGGCCTATTGTTATCAACACCACGAATTTTAAAAACAGCGTTAAATACATTATCAAATAAACAGTTTGCAAAAGCTTTTTAAGCAATTATGGTTAAAAAAATGATAAAAGAAAAATTAAGTAAACGTAAAATATGTTAAATTATCCATCATTAAGAGGGAATAATTTTTCCTCATTTACCAGCGTAAATTGCATTCCGATATCTCTTATAGTTCAAAAGTTATACGAAAAAGGCCCCAAATTTTTCAACCCCGGCCGGAAAACTCTGAATAGTTCTTTGCAACGTTAATTTGAAAGAGACCAGCCCAAAATTCTCGAAGCTCGGGCATCACTGCTGTCTAGCGGTCGCTAGCAGCTCTCCGAACGCCGGGACGGTGCATGGTTGTAGTGGAATGCGTCCGTGAGGCGGTGTTGCCATTTTACAGGTTCGCGCGCGCGCGGGTTGCAGGATTAAACGATGACCCTGTATATATATATACCTACCGTTTCAGCCTCTCGGCTTCCCGGCTACACAGTCTCCCTCTACCGGTCTTTCGGTTTTGCTTTATATTAAAGTAGTATTGAAGTCCTCTATATAAATATCAGAAACGGAGCTATAATCCAGGTGTTTTATTTATTTATATTAACCCTATAGATCTTTATTTCTGTAGGTAGCATATTTATTTAATACAATCTGTAGCATTTTTGGACATTTTGATTTACATAATTTTTTTTACAAATTTTACGTATTCATTAAGAGAAATTAATAATAATAATAAGTTTATTTGTACTACAGGCTCATAGCCTATTACAAAGGAGGTTGTTTGGTTCTCACATCTACATCCTTACTTTTATTTGTGTTACATTGTACTTAAGCCTAATATTTATACTTTATATATTACTTTTACTCTAATTACATTTCATTTAGTGCTAGTTTACATACTTTTTGACTGTCTGTACAAAATAAAACATATTCTTTGCTTCCTCGATGTTCTTTATATTTAATACTTCAGGGAACTTTTTTCCCTAATTTTTTGTACATGCCTTTGTTGATATTGGGGACATACAGACAGAACATGCTTTATAGTCTCCCTTCTTCCCATGTTGCACAGTCGACATTCCTCTGCGTTGCTCATTTTTACTCTTCCTTTTCTTCTACCATACTGAATTCATGTCTTCCTGCCAAGAATTGCAAGGGAAATTATAAAGATACTTTAAAAGATAATAATTATAACTCTATATTTTTATTCCCCAAAAATGAGGAATTACCGAAAAAGTAAATGGTTGTTATACCTCGTAAAAATTGGACACCAAAAAAATATTCTTTCGGTTGTTGATGATTCCATTCAAATTTACATATCCAGTTATGGGTTCCAGTCTGTTGCTAAAAAAATTAAATTGCAATATATGTCGATTATTAATCGTGGATGATAACGGTAAAACTGTAGGCGACGTATATATTGATCACTTACAAAGAGGGGTGAGAACAGAAAAGTTCTCACTGAAGAAGTGATAAACTCATTTATTTATGTATATCCAATAATGTAAGCCATAATAGGTGCTGGTAATTTGGAATCTCAACATTTGCAATCTGAAAATCATAAACATCCCTGATAACCATCTGACGCCAATCTGACATCAGATTGGTAGCAGGGTCTGGCATGAGAGCGCAGAATCTGACGTCAGAACCGTAGTCGTCTGTGTCCGCATTTGGCAGCGTTCTGAGGTACAGATTCTGATGTCAGATCGGCAGCAGATGGACAGCAGATTCTGCCGTCTGCTAGGCATACAGTGGGTCCAGGGACAGTGTGGCCAATGTGTTCCTCGCTGCTGATTGGTGCCGCCATTTTCAGGCAACTTCCGGCAGATCTTATGTATAGATAGTATACATATATACCTACACATTCTCAAGTTGTAGTTCTTACAACTTCAGAGTTGTACTCTACAGGGTGTCCCAAAAATGCTGCGTTTCCTTAAAGGGGGTGATTCTGGGGGTGATTGCAAACAACTTTTTCCTTTGCGAAAATGCTCTCCGATGTTTCGTTAACGAGATATTAATAAAAAGCACCGACCAATCACAGCGCGGCCTGTCGGGCCTGCTTATCTCTCGTGTCTAAACACGCGCTCGAATTTCAAAACAAAAGTACGCGTCGACGTATTCGGTGCGAGAGACAGTGGGCTTGAAGTCCGATTGGCCCTAATCTAACCAATCTGCCCTGCATCCCTACCAAACGGCCACTGTTCTGAAGAGGCCCTCTTCACAGCAGTATCTCCTCCGCAAGGCCCACCAACATACCGCCCGCCTTGGACCGAGTCGCGGTCCGAAATTGAAGACTTGCGCTCGCCCGACGGCCATTAGCCGTGACACTTGGGATCGCGAAGGAGTACCAGAGTGGTGGCGTACAGGTTCGAGGCTTGTTACAGGTGGTCTGCTCTCGTCGGGACGCGGCTCTCGTCTGTCGCGGAGGTGCACGGGAGGAGCACAACGCGGGTGATGGGGCGCGTGATCTCGCCGTGAGCGGTGTGCACGGACAACACTCGGACCCGGCCGTCGGGACCGGGATGGACTTGCGAAACGCGGCCTAGCCGCCACTGTGCCGGCGGCGAATCCTCGCCCTTGAGGACGACCACGTCGCCGACGCAGAGGCTGCGTTGGGGGCTGGTCCACTTACGCCGGGGCTGGAGCGTGTTCAAGTAGTCGGCTTGCCACCGCCTCCAGAAGTGATCGCGCATACGCTGCACGAGCTGCCAGCGACCACGAAGCGACGACGGACCGTTGGACGAGGCCAAGGGGGGAAGCGCAAGCAGAGGGGCGCCGGTCAAGAAATGGCCCGGAGTCAGCGCGAAATCGTCGTCCTCGGTGGGCGCTGGACCTAGAGGGCGCGAGTTAAGGCACGCCTCGACCATGCATAATACGGTGTTCATTTCCTCGTACGAGAGCGTGTGGTCTTGCACGACGCGATGGAGATGGTGTTTCGCACTTTTGACCCCGGCCTCCCACAAACCCCCGAAATGCGGAGCGGCGGGGGGAATGAAAGACCACTGTATCTCTTCCGCGCCGGTGAACGCTGTAACCTCCGGCGATTCCACTGCGCCGCGAATCGCAGCCCCGAGATCCCGGGCGGCGCCCTTAAAAGTCGTGCCGTTGTCACTGTGCATACGACTGGGCCGTCCGCGCCTGGACACGAAACGCTGAAACGCGGCGAGGAAACTCGCCGAGGTGTAGTCCGTGACGAGCTACAGATGCACGGCGCGGGTCGACAGGCAGATGAACAAGGCGATATATGCCTTGTGGGCTCGATATCCCCGGCCCTTTCCCGGACGCACCATTATAGGGCCGGCGTAGTTGACTCCGGTCCGATCAAACGGCCGAGTCGGCGATACTCGCGCAGCAGGGAGGTCGGCCATGATCTGCTTCCCGGTAGCCGCCCGATGGCGGACGCAGATGGTGCAGCGGTGCACTGTTGCGCGAACTAATTCTCGCGCGCGCAGCACCCAGAAATTGCCCCTCAAGACACTGAGCGTGAGCTGGGGCCCACCGTGCAGTGCCCTGAGGTGCGCGTGCTGAATTATCAGTTTGGAGATGTGGTGCTCCGGGAGGACGATCGGATGTCGCGCGTCGTAGGGAAGCAAAGCATGGCTCAACCTCCCCCCCCCCCCCCCCCCCACGCGAACCAGGCCGTCGTCGTCCACGAACGGAGTCAGCTGGCGAAGTGGGCTCGAACGACGAACCGGTAACCCGGATTTGATCGCGGCGATGTCGTCGCCGAACGCCGTGCCGTGGAGCCATCGAATCCACCAGACGCGGGCCCCCCGCAGCTCCGGTACGCGCGAATCCCGATTGTCCGAAACCCCCCGACGCCCTCGGCGCGCCAAGCTCTGGATGCGCGCCGTGACCCGAAGAAGTCGAGGCTAGGAGGAGCACGAATATGGGAGCGGATCTAACGGACTAGGTGGCGGCGCGGCGACAACGTGGGCCGCCGCCGTTCGCGCCTCCTCCTCCATGGGCCGCGAGTTGTCCGGCTCAGGCGACGCCGGCCACTCCGAAGGTGCTCCCGAAAGCCACACAGGCCCCCCCCCCCCCCCACCAGAGGTCGTGACGCAGCAAATCGCGGGGATGCATGCCCCGAGAGGCGCAATCGGCCGGGTTGTCAAGCGTCGGGACATGCCTCCACGTGGCCGCTGGAATCAGGGATTGGATTTCCGCCACCCGATTCGCAACGAATACCTTCCAGTGCGAAGGGTCCCGCTGTAAACAATCGAGCACCACTCGCGAGTCCGTCCAGGCGTGCAGCACCGCAGAGGGCCAAGGGGTCTCGGACGCCACCCGTTGCAAAAGGCGGGCAAGTAACGCGGCGGCACATAGCTCGAGGCGCTGAATGCTGACTGTCTTGACCGGCGCAACCTTGGTTTTGGCGACTAGTAAAGTGGTCTGAGCGTAAACTACTGCTGCGGAAGCTCTCGAAGACGCATCGGCAAACCCGTGCAGCTCACATCCGACGGTGGAGGCATCCAGGCCGCACCATCGGGGAATGCGCGCCGACTCCAGGAGGGGAAGCGCAGCGATGTGACTTGTCCACTTCTCCAGCAAATCCGCCGGAAGAGGAGCATCCCACTCCGCTCCTCGCAGCCACAGGTCCTGCAACATAATTTTGGCGACGACCACCGCCGGCGATACCCACCCGAGCGGGTCGTACAGGCGTGCCGCCACCGACAGGACGGTGCGCTTCGTCGTCGCGGGGGCGGAAGGGGGCGCTATTCTATAATGGAACACGTCTTCCTGAGGGGCCCACTGGATCCCCAAGACGGCGTGTGATTCCGGCCCGTCCGGTGCAGAGGGCACCGAAGACGCGACAGCCGCACTGGGCCCAACTTCGGGGCTTAACGACGGGTGATTCGCCGCCCACTTCCGCAACACGAACCCGCCACGCGCGAGCAAGGCGCAGAGTTCATCGCGTTCTGCGAGAGCCGACGCGACCTCGTCCGAGCCGAATAGCACGTCATCGACGTAGAAATTGCTCTCGAGGAGGCGCCGCCCGCGCGGATACTCCCCCCCTTCGTCGATGGCGAGCTGCTGCAGGACACGCTGGGCGTGGTAGGGCGCGACGGCGGTGCCGTAAGTGACCGTTTGCAGCCGGAAGGTCGACGGCACGGTTCCGGGGTGTCGATGCCACAACACACATTGCGATTCCGCATCGCTCGGGTGCACGCGAATTTGGGGGTACATCTTCTCGATGTCGGCCTTGAGCGCGAAACGCGGGAGGCGCCACCGGAGGAGGACGGTGACAATATCCTGCTGTAACTTCGGCCCGATCAGCAAGTGGTCGTTGAGCGAAGTCCCGTTGGACGTCGGGCTCGAGGCGTTGAACACAACGCGAAGTTTCCCGTCCGATGCTCGCACCACAGGGTGGTGCGGGAGGTATACGCGCGTGGTCTTGGCTTCGGACACAAGGTCGGGCGCGACCTCCTCCATGTGGCCCAAGTCCTCGTACTCGGTTAAGAACGCCCGATAGGCCTTTGCTAACGTCGCGTTCTGCGCCAACCGTCGATCGAGGGATCGAAGCATGGCGGTTGCGCGTGGGAGAGACGCGCCGACATCGAGAAGATGCCCGTCCTTAAAGGGAAACCGCACGACGTACCGACCGTCCGCCTGCCGCGAGTGCGTTGCCCGAAAATGCTGCTCGCATCGCTCGTCGTCCGGCGAGAGCGATACTGGAGCTTGCGTTTCTTCGATTTCCCAGAAACGCTTGAGCAGCCCGTGGAGTTGATCGTCGTCGGCGGCGGCTTGGGTTGCGACATGGTTCACCGCACTCGTGGAGGGCGAGCGACCGGTCGGTCCAGACACGATCCACCCAAAGATCGTCTCTTGGGCGATTAGGGCGGAGGGGTTGCCGCGGCGCAGCCCTGGCAGTAACATAGCGCCGAAGTAGTCGGCCCCGACAATCAAATCGACTGGGCGGCGAGTGGAAGGCTCCGGATCGGCGAGTGGGAGCTCTGCGAAGGCGGCTTGCGACTGTGGAACCGATGACCACACCGGGAGGTACGACGAAACTCGTGGGACGACCTTAGCCCTGACGACGATGCCCTTGTGGTCCCCGAGATGCGGCTTCAACTGGAGATTGCGCACGGGAGATTCCGAGCTTCCCGTCCAAGGCGCCCGTCAGATACGTCCGCAACGGCTGTCGTGGGAGCCGCAGGGTTTGCACAATTGATTCAGAAATAAGGGTCGTCTGGGATCCCTGGTCCAGCAGCACGCGGATGTCAGCCGTGTCTCCTCCACTCGCCGATTCAACGCGAACGATCGCGGTGGCTAACAACACCTGCACGACATCAGGAACGTCGGTTGTTACGCACGCGTGGAGCGTTGCATTCGCGGGCGCGGCGCCGCCCGCCGTCGAGGGCGCTGAGGCCAGAGGGGCCAAAGTCGGAGGGACGTCGGCCCTTGCATCGGCGCCGGCTGGATGCAGCAGCGAATGATGCCGCATCCCGCACTTCGAGCACGCGGCAGCGACCGGGCACGACGGTGCCATGTGTCCGACCGCGAGACAATTGAAGCATAATCGCTTCTTATTCGCGAACTCACGACGCTGATCAGGCTGCAGTGCCCGGAATGCGTTGCACCGGTACGCGGCGTGGCGCGCCCGGCACATGGGGCAATGTGATTTGCTCGCAGACTGAGAGGGTTCAGGGGCGACGTTCGTGGCGCACACCCGAGCGTTTGATGAGGCGGCTGATCTCGACGAAGGGCCCGGTTTCGACGAAGGTGCTGGCTTCGAGGATTCAGACACCTCGCCGCGAGCGCGAACCTTGGCCTCCTCATGTGCCTGTGTGGCCTCCCGTGAGCGAATGCGCGACTCGAGAAACCGATCTAATCCCACTCCTCCAGGAGCCCGGACTCCACTCATGCAAACCTCTCCGACAACGAGCGCGTCCCACTGAGTGGTGGGGCAACCCAAATTGGCGAGGAGTGAGAGAGACCGGTTAGTCGTGTCGCACACCCGCGTTAGCTCCGCGGCAAAGTCGTTCGACATCGGCGGCATTGTAATCAGCGCGCGAACGTGGGTCGCGACGAGAGCGCGTTTGTTGTCGAAACGCCGCGTCAAGGTCGCCCAGGCGGTTGCGAAGTTCGCGCCTGTTATTGTGAAATGCGCGATGACATTGAGCGCCGCTCCGTGTAACGACGTTTTTAAATATTGCAGCCGCTCGACGTCGTCGAGAGCCGCATCATTGATGACGAGCGACGAGAACAAATCGCGGAATGCCTGCCACTCTTGGTACTCACCGGAGAAATGTGGAAGGTCGACAGTGGGAGCTTAGCTCGGCTCCTCGCTGCTCCAGATGAAGTGGCGGCTGTGGTCTCGGTTGATCCGCCGACGCCCGAGCCTTTGAGGGAATGGAGGACCTCCAACAGGAAATCCTTGGCCTCCCAGAACTCCGCTTCGGCTCGGGCGAACTCGTCGTCCGCCAGATACGCGCAGTCAGGACGCTCGGTCGGGGGGACGTCCACCTCCACCTTCAAGTGGAGCTCCTGGCACTGGGTCCAGATCCGGTCCAGCGCGTCGATCCTCGCCTGGGCGTTCTCGACTGTGAACTTCGCCTGACCCATCTTCTTGTAGTTGGGCAGCACGCGCTGCCCCGACGCGATGAGCACCCGTATCCTGGTGACGTGGGCCTCCCACGGAGCGGTGGCCGCAGTACTCTCGCTCTCTTTGGCACCTCCACCAGCCATGGGGTCGATCGCTTGCTTCTTCTTCAGCAAAGCTCCGGCTCAAAGGACCAATGTTTTCGCCGGGAGCGAAAGTTAACAAAATTGCCGGAGCAAGTAGCTTGACGAGAAGGAGAGAATACGATGCGATCCTTTTCTGGACTGGCACACTTTATTCTCCAGTGGTTACTTTGGCCACTGGACGTCACACACAGAGATACAATAAGACAAGACACTATAATACAAAACGCGTGGGCGTTGAGCGGCAATGCGTCGCAATACAAAAGCGATGTTGGCGCAATGGGCGCAGAGAACGAAGTGCGTGCGTGCGTGTCACGACGTTGAGGTATTCGAACTAACGGTCGCCGGGCGAGCGCTATGAAAAGACGGTTAGCGTAAACAACTGGAGACATAGGCCTACGCTGACTCCTTGGCGGTTGCCACGAGTCAGCGGGCACACGTTTGAACGACCAGCGCGGCCCGCTCAACGCGGCCGCAACAATGACGAACAAACCATGACAACATGTTCGATTTTATTTGTTACGTCTTTTTCATTTGCCATTCTACGCAAGTTTCTTCGATGCATGCCGAGTTGCTTGCTCGCAGTCGCAGCGCGGATCGTAGCCACGCTAGCGCGGGAACTCGGCCGTCAGACTCGCGCTGTGATTGGTCGGTGCTTTTTATTAATATCTCGTTAACGAAACATCGGAGAGCATTTTCGCAAAGGAAAAAGTTGTTTGCAATCACCCCCAGAATCACCCTTTCCTCTCATCTTTACAGATTATCCTTAACGTATCTTATCTATTTATCCTAACTTATATCTAACTTATTCTACTCCTCTCTCCTCACTCCCCCTTCGCTCGTTCGCCTCACCCGCACGCCCCGCCCGTCACACTCGACCCTTCCGCCCGCTCGCTTCGCCTCCTTGGGCTCCCCTCTCCCGCCTCGCTCGCCTCGCACTCCTCGCTCGCCTCGCACGCCTCGTTCACCTCGCTCGCCTCGCACGCCTCTTACACTTACCTTATCCTTAAAAACCTTTATTAATTTACATATGTATACACAGTTTACTTCTATTTACACTCCAATTTCTCTCCTCTATTTACATATATACATCCTTACCTCTACCCCTCCACTTTTCCTACCCCTTATCCCTTCCCACCCCCACTCCCAAGTCTCCCCCACCCCCTCCCCCGCTCCCCCTTCCCAACCTTCCTCTTGTTTCAAACCTCCCCCTCCGCTCCGACCTCCATTCCTCTCCTCGTCGCCTCTCTCCTTCGCTCATCCAATCTGCCCATCCAGCCTTCTCCCCACCCTCTCTCTCCCAAAATTTTCCTAACTCTTTCCTGCTCCACTTCCCTACCCCCATCTCCACACCTCTCCATCACGTGCCCCCATGTCTCCTGTTCCCCCCCACACACGCTGCATACATTCTCCCCCTCTTCCAGCCAATACCTCTCCCCTCTCATTTCATTCCCTAGCCTGTACCTTGCTACCCTCATTATCTTCTCCTCCTTCCCTAATTCAACCAGGTACCTTGGCACTCCGTCTGCCCTCACCTCCCTGTACCACCTATTATATCTCCCTTCCCTCAATCTTCTTCCCAATTCCTGCTCCTGCAGCTCCCTATCCCTTTGTTCCAATACCTGCCTCATATCCCACCCCTGCCCTTCCCTCCTCTCCACCTCTTCCGTCGCGTAACCCCTCTCCTCATGAAACCTCCTTCTTTCTTCCACCCATCCTATTCCACTGTCTCTCTTCTTTTCTCTAATTTCTTCCAGGCACCTTCTCGCTATTACCCCGGCTTTCCCGCTCCCTACCCTTCCTTCCATACCTAACGCTTTTCTTCCCGCCCTCACCCTCATTTTCTCTCTCTTCGTCTCATCCAACACCATATACCCCGGGGTGCACCGCTCCAGCCCTAGCGTCCATCTGACATACCTTTCTTGCACTCTTTCCACATCCGCTCGTTCCTTCCACCCCCATACTTCCGCTCCATATAAAAATACCGTGCTCACCAATCTATCAAACAGCCATATCCTTCTCTTCCAGTCGCCCACAAACCTTCTTTTCCCTATCCCCCAAACCTCCCTCATCACAACCATTGCCTTCCTCACTCCTTCCTTCACATGCGCCCCTTGCATTCCATTCCTAGCTACCTTGTACCCCAAATACGTAAATTCACTCACTTCTTCCACTCTTCCACCCTTCCACTTCCATTCACACTTTTTCATCCTCCCCCCTCCTATCCTAAACCTCATCACCTTCGACTTATCCACATTCACCCTCAACTCCTTCTCATCCACACACGTCTCTAGCACTCTCATCATCATCTTCATCCCCACTTCCTCCTCAGCCAACAGCACTATATCATCCGCATACGCCAATTCATACACCTTTTGTCCCCCTATCTTCACTCCTCCCCACCCCTCTTTTCTCAAGCACTCTTCCAAATCCGCCATGCACATGTTGAACACCATTGGACTTAGCGGGCACCCCTGTCTCACCCCTCTTTCGGTCCAGAAACTCTCACTCACTCTCTCCCCCACTTTCACACAACACTTGGTCTCCTCATACGCTTCCATTATCCTTTCGCTCAACCATTCACTCACTCCTCTGTCCCTCAGCGCCTCTCCCCTTTTCCTTCTCTCCACTGTATCGAAGGCCTTTAAATCGACAAAAAACGCCACCATTCTCTTTTTTCCCTCCTTCATCTCCCTCCCTACTAAGTAGTTTAATATGTAAATTTGGTCTAACACCCCCCTTCCCCTCCTAAACCCTGCCTGGTTGTCCGGCACCATGCCTTTCTCCTCCATCTCTCCCTCCAGCTTCTTTGCTAACAGTGCCATATATATTTTATATAATGTTGGCATCAGCATTACACCTCTGTAATCCCCGGCAGCCTCCCTCTTCCCCTTTTTCTTAATCGGCACAATCATTCCTTCCTTCCATTCCTCCGGCCACCCTTCTCCCATCCACACTCCATTGCATACTCTCCATATCGCTCGCACCACATTCTCTCCGCCATTCATCCACGCTTCATTCGGCATCCCATCCACACCCGCCGCTTTTCCCTTTCTCAGCTTCCTTATCACCTCCACTACTTCCTCTATCCCTATTCCCCCCTCTCCCTGTGCCCCTCTCGACCCCTTTTCCCACCTTCCTCTTATCCTCTACTCTCGCCCCCCCCCCCCCCAGTACCTCCATGAAATGTCCCTTCCATACCTCCATCCCTATCTCTTCATTCGTATCCCTCCTCCTTCCCCTCTCCCTTCTAATAATCTCCCAAATCTTTCCTTCCCCATCTGCTTTCTCTACTTCCTCCTCGAACCTTTTTCTTTCCTCTTCCTTCTTCTCCTCACATGCCCTTCTGTACTCCCTCTTCCTCTCTCTGTACTCCTCCCTTGTCCCTTCTCCTTTCCTCCACCTTCTCAGTGCCGCCCTTGCGTCTCCTTTTCTGCCCTTGCACTCCCCATCCCACCATCCGATCTCTCCTCTTCTCTGCCCGCATCTCCTCCACCCTACCTCCCTCCTTACCGCTTCGCTGAGGTTCTTTATTACCTCCTCCACCGTCTCTCCTTTAATCTCCTCCCTGCTCATCCCTTTTTATATTTCTCCACTCCTTCCTCCGACCAGTCCATTACCCACCTGACCTCCTCCTTTTTTCCCCTCCTCCACTCTTCCCCCTTCTCTCCCAATCGCACCATTATCGGGTGATGATCCGAATCTACATTATCCCCCACCTTAAACTCCCTCACCGCCTCCCACGCCTTCAGATCCCCTATCACGTAATCTATTACGGATTCTCCCCTTCCTCCTGTGTATATGACTTCTCCCCTTTCATCACCTTCCTTTGCCCCATTCATTATACCCCAGCCATCCTCCCCCATCACTTCGATCAACCTCTTTCCCTCCCTATTAACTACCTTGTCCTTTGACCTCCTTCTTCTATCTTCCCCCTCCTCTTCGCCGGTCCACATTCTCCCTTCCGCCCCTGTCCTCGCATTAAAATCCCCCCCTATCAGTATATTTTCCCCTCTGTCCCTTCTCTCCGCCTTCCCTTTCAGCTTTTCCAACACATCCTCGCCCTGCTGGTTCACGTACACCGTGATAATCTTCCATATTTCCCCTTCCCATCTCACCCTCCTCTCCATTATCCCTTCTATCTCCTCCTCGTCTTCCCCTTCCACCTCCTCTATATCGTCCCTTACCCCCGTCACCATCCTATCCGTCACCTCCTATCCCCCTCCCTTTTGCCTTGATTCTTTTCGCTACCTGCCTCTCCCATCTGAACCATTTCGGCAGTCTCCTCCGTATACTCTCCCATCCTTTCTCCTCCACCCACGTTTCCGTTAGCCCAATTACATCCCATCCTTGAATTTCTTTCCAAAACTCCTCATCTTTCCTCTTTAGTCCCGCCACATTCCAGAACCCTACCCTCATCTCCTTACCCATTCTTCCCCTCCTTGTTTGTTTTCCCCCCTACGTTCCTTACTCCCTCCTCTCCCTTCTCCCCCGTCCCTCTTCCCCCCTCCCTGCCTTTTCCCTCTTCCCTCTCCCTTATTTCGTAAGACTTCCTCCTGCTCATCCCACCCCCACCACTCCCCCTCTATCCACGCGCCCCTGTACGCTACCCTTACCCTCCTACCTTTCGTCTTCTCCTGCTCCGCTAACCTCCTTATTTTCCACTGCATCCTTCTCTCCTCAAACGTCAAATCGTCCTCAACTACTTCTCTCCTTCCCTTCAGCTTGCTCTTTTTTTCCATTACTTCCCTTTTTCCTTTCCAGTCCTTCATCCCAACCACTGCCATCCCCTCCTTGTTTTCTTTCCTCCTTCCCACCTCTTTTACCCATTCCACTTTTCCCTCTACTCCTATCTCCCCCAGCAGCCCTCGCACTGCCTCCTCCACCTCTTTCCCCCCACTTTGATTCCCCTAATCACTACATTTAACTTTCTCTCCTCCCTCTCCTTCTTCTCCCACCTCCTCTCCACCTCCACCAGCCTTTTCTCCCATGCCCTTCCCCTATCTCCCTGCCCTTCCTCTCCCTTTGCCACTTTCACCTCCTCTCTCTGCTCTAACTTCTCCAGTCTCCGTTCTACCTCCCCCAATCCTTCCTTCACCTCACTTAGGCCCTCCGCCTGTTTCTCCATCTCGTCTATCTTTCTATCCATCCTTTCCCACTTCATTTTCCATCTCTCCTCCCTCTCTTTAAACTCCTTCATTTCCTCCATCTCCTCTCTAATTTCCATGCCCCTCTTGTTTACTTCTTCCAGCCCTTTATTCATCTCCTCTCTAATCTTCCATAATAACTCCTCAATCCCCCCCGTCCTACTCTCTACTGGCGGTGATCTCCCTACCTTCCTACTTTTCCTAAACACCAGCTCTTCTTCATCCCTCTCCCCTTCCTCTTCCTCCTCCTCCACCTCCCTCCCCCTTTTGAAATACTCCTCTATCCCTTTACTACCTTCCTTATATACTCCTCTTTCCTTTCCCACGCTCTCCCCCTTCCCGCTCCCTCCTTCTCTAGCCGATTGCATTGTTCCTTTCCTCCTCGCTTCTTATTCTCTTTTAAACTTCCCGCCTCTTTTATCCTTCTCAGTGTCTCCTTCTCTCCCTATCCTCTTAGTCCTTCCCACTTTCACCAGATGTCGTCGCACCTCTCCCGCCTGCACGCTCTCCCGCCAAAAATTCCTAACCTCTCTCTTCCTTCGCTACACTCTACCGCCACTTTTGTTCACCCACCTTCACTATCCTCTGCTCACTCCGTCTCCACTTTTCTCCTTCGCCCCACTCTCCTTTCTGACTCCCTTTCACTCCACTAGTCCCTTCCACCCTCCGCCTCCTTTTTAACCTCACTTTTCCATTCCTGCCTCTCTTGCCTCTTTCCCTCACACACTTCCTTTTTCCTGCTCTTCTCTATTCGTTCTCGTCTCCGTCTTTCTCCCTTTTCCCTACTCTCGTCCCCGCAGTTCCTTTCCGCCCTATCACTCCCTTTATTCGCCCTAATCTTCCTCTGCTACTCCTGTCCTACACACGCTACTCGCTCCTCTCCGAAATACTACAAGGTCTCTATTACATTTGGTAATTTTGTTATTTACTTTTAATCTACAGGTACAAAATTTTGAAATAATTTTCATCTGTCACACTTTCACTGCAACTGTCACAAAAAGGTTAAAAAATATGCAAAATATCAAAACTTTCTTTTTCTACTTATTTACTTCCTCTCTCTACTTCCGGTTTCGGTCACTAATGGTGTCGACCAATAGAAACGGCGGCCACATCTGCGTATCACTCTCTAGAGGATCACTAGCTAGGCACAGCCAACAGCGCCATCTGAGGGCCAGAATTTTCAACCAATTCGCTACCCGTGACGTCACATGCCCGTCCCTTCCCTTACATAACCATCAAGTAGATTCTACAGTATGTTACGAGCCGGGGCTCGGGCAACGCGAGAGGCCGGCGAGAGGGGTATTTCCCAAGGAATACGGATATGAATTTGTTAGTTAGGTGCGCGGACGAACCCGATGCGAAATCCGGGAGCCGCTAGGATTATTGACGACGAGGACGAACCTGATGCGAAATCAGGGAGCCTCTAGGAATGGAGTCACACACGGACGCACCTGATGCGAAATCAGGGAGCCGTAGGAGGGGTGAGGTTTCGTGGACGAACCTGGTGCGAAATCAGAGAGCCACTGGGTTGGAGAAGATTCCTCGTTTTGGATGAAAGGTTGCGAACGAACCTGATGCGAGATCAGGGAGTCGCGGGAAATGTTAGTAATGCCTCGTAACTCTTAATTAATATTTGATACAACTCGAGCGGTAAAGTTGTATCAGTGGGTGAGTGCTACTGTCACGTCCCGGGTGGAGGTCTTTGGGGGACAATGACATGGGGAATAAAATCAGGCGCGAATCTATAATCCAGCACACTGAGGGTTTTGAGGGAATGTCAGGCGCGAATCTATAATTCAGCACACTGAGGGTTTTGAAGGGAGGGTCAGGCGCGAATCTATAATCCAACACTCTAAGGGTTTTGAAGGGAGAGTCAGGCGCGAATCTATTATCCGGCACATTGAGGGTTTTGAAGGGAATAGGCCCCTTTACACGGTCGGTCTTGCGCGCGGTCCGGCCCGCGGGCCAGACCGCCACACGCCGCGCGGCCAGTAAAAGTACGTGAAGCCGGATCGTGGCGCTCCTTCGCGCGGGCCAGAAGGTCGTACCCGTCACTACTTAGAGACAACGAGTTCGGGCTCCCATTTCTACGTCGAATCCACATGCTTTTTACACGATCCACCGCAGTGGTGTATTGTGTACTACTTGTTCGATGTGTATCATCGATTTGCGAAACGCACAATTGAAGGAAGTTAAACCAGAAGTAACAGTTTACAATAACAATTAAACAGTAACAATTAAAAATAACAATTAACAATCACAATTAACACAAAAATTAACAATACCAAGTAACGGTAATAATTTATGATAACAACTAAAAGTAACAATTAACAGAAATAATTAAAAGTAACAATAAACAGTAATAAATTAACAGTAAATAATATGGAAAAACAGTAAAAATGCGTGCGCGGTACGTGTTGTCTGATAACCGGTTCGAGACCAAGTGTCCGCTCCGTGAATTTTCGCCGGTTAAAAAGGAAAGACTAGACAGAGTTAGAGATAGCGAATAAAAGAAGATAGCAGAAAGATGAAGTAGGAAAAAACAGGGAAAAAGCATAGAGAGGGTGAAAAGAAAGCGTGGGATAAGAAAGCTGTCCCCCGGTTTGCAAAGGCCTGGTCGCCAAATATTCCTGACGCTGACCAGGCCTGTGCGAACCCTTGACTCCAGGTACATGGAAGCAGAAGCGGTAGGAACAGGTAGGTACTTATAAAGGAGTAAAAGTGAAAGTTAGAAACAGCTGAAGAGGCAGAAAAAATAAATATGGCAAAGACGTAGTTTAGTATGAAAATTTTACCTACTTTTGTGTATCCATCACTCTATTCGGATAGCTAATGGACGAAGTTTATAACCATGCAAACAAATATGTCGTTTTTATAATTGAGCGATAAGGGATCCGTTTGTAATTTGAAGGGAGGACGGCGCAGGCGGGACCCCGCGTGTGCAAACGTACTGGCGTTTCTGGCGATATCAGGTGTTTCTGAAAATATACTAGCAGTGGATTGCTGTTTAAGTTAACCAAACGCTGCGCAAATAATCTTTTACCCTTTCTTAAGGAGTCACTCTACCTTGACGGCCTGAACAGGAGCGTGATATTTGGGATTTTTTTCAGAGAAACCCACAAATTATATTAATTGAAAACTTTATGCATATATTTGTACATATTTTGGCAGCATTTAAAAAAAAATTCAGCAGAGGCTTGGCTGACAGTGCGGAAATCATGAGGCGCGCGACGAGCCTGGTTTCAAGTGCCGTTTTTTCCTTTTCGTATAATATTTAAATAGGTACAAAAATTAGTCCATTAGTACGTTTATTACAGTTACTTTCCTTATATTTATTCTCTTTTTATTAGGTTCTTTGCTCGTTCTGGTCATCGTTCGGACCACGGAATGCCTACACCTTTTATAATTTGTATTGTTTGTGTAAAAGTAGTCTGATTTGCATGATATTTGTGATCATTTTAATTGGGAGAACGCCAGGAATCCACTAGTGTTACTTTCATATCGATACGACGAAGAATAAAGAATTTCTTAATACGCTGTAATGAATATTTCACCCTCGACTGTGTGTCGCCGACCTCGATTCGCTGCGGTCGGCCAAGGATTCATAATACCTGTTTCAGAAAAACTGTATACTTTATTCTTTATCGTATCGATATGGAAGTGATACCGATGGATTCTTTACGTTTTTCAAATGAAAATTATACAAAATTTCATGTAAATCGGACTATTTTTAACGAAGTTATGGAAATCAATTTATTATGAAGATTCCTTAATTACAATCCGATTTGTGTCGTTTTTGGACCATTTTCATTGGAAAAACATAAGGAAACGATCTACGTCACTTTCGCCAAGATCCGGTGCGAAATGTAGAATTTTCGATTCGCCACGACTTAGGGGGCAACATTTTACGGCCCCCCCTGGCCACGAGGGTCCAAGTCCTTGAAACCCATCGAGGCACGGGTTATCGACGGCATTGCCTCTGGAGTCTTGGCTGCCAGGCTCGTCGCGCGCCTCAGGATTTCTGCACTATCGGAAATCCTGAGGCGCGCGACGAACCTAGTTTCAAGTGCCGTCTTGTCCTTTTCTAACTACCTCTTCTGTCTCTTACGTAAATTCTTCTGGAGTGTAGGTTGGACCGCGAGCAGGAGCGTGGTGCTTTCTGGCGCGCGTGCAGGAGTGTGGTGCTTTCTGACGCGCCACGCAAGAGCGTGGGTGAAAAATATGACCTGCATCACGCGCCATCAGAAGACTACTCCCTTTCTTCAAAACATCTTGAACCATTACACCTCTTCATCATTTATCTTACATATAACATCACTTGCATACCCATGTGTATTTATTGTCTATTAATATTAGTTTTTATATTAAAACAACCAGTGACATGGTAATTATTGCCGTTGATAGTAATAATTATGATCGTCACAACAGGTAATGTGTTAACTGCAATTTCATTTGTCATCGCATTGTCGGGGAAACACTTGGACATTTTTTAAAGTACCCTTGTAAAATTTTACAGTCGTTATAACTGAATCGTAAACCATTTCCACAATTTATAGCACCTTCAGGTCAACCAAATGTAGCTTCCAAAAAACAGATGTTTCAGTGTACCCTACAGTAACAGCATTTATGATATCGTCTATATGCCAGGCATATCGAGGAATTTGTATACTTTTCGCGAACGTATATCGCGATCGTTTCGCAGATCGATGATATACATCGAACAAGTAGTACACAATACACCACTGCGGTGGATCGTGTAAAAAGCATGTGGAGTCGACGTAGAAATGGGAGCCCGAACTCGCTGTCTCTAAAGGCTCGTATAGACTGGGCGATAATCGCCGGCGACCCTGTCGCCGGAGTCGCTGGCGAGTCGGTGGGATAACCGACTTGTCGCCAGCGATTTGTACCCGGCGACTTTTATCCGGCGACTTGTGTCCGACAAGTTGTGTCTGGCGACTCGTCCTTTAAAGGTTAAGAGATACGATTATACCTGGGAAAGTCGCCGGATACAAGTTGCCGGCGACTTGCAACAATCGCTGTGGGATACAGCAACTCGACCCTTGTCTCAAACGGCCTTCTAGAAATGACTGTTGGCCACATGTTCCCGAAAAACTGTATTCAAGTGGTCGGTGAGCAACATCGCCCGACTGTATTCTGTTGCCCGTTCCGAATGGGAAACATCGCCGACTCTGTGGCAACACACCACACATATATATGTATATGTTTATTTTATATGCTAATTTTTAACGTATACATGTACTACTATATGTTGTACACACACACACACAGAAAGAGAGAGAGAGAGAGAGAGAGAGAGAGAGAGAGAGAGAGAGAGAGAGGGAGATAAAAGTATGCATGTGTGTGTGTGTATATACATCATATAGTAGATGCATACGTTAAAAATTTACTACAGGATGTAGTTCAATACTTTACAGTTAATTATCAATTTCTTCTTTTTTTCTTCAACACGCCCTGTATTGTTCTTAATCTGTACAATGTCACTAACTTTTTTCTCGATGTTATACATCGCAACTACGCATCGATATTTTCTTTAACATCGAATACTTCTGCGTTTGGAATTAATTAACAGGCCATAACTAGTGAAATAAAATAAAATACCGAAAAGAACATTTTAGAATCATACCCATTTGTTATCATTACAATAACAGGGTTCCTTCTGTAGGCATAGTAAAAGTAATTGTTTGCTCAATCGTTTAACCTCCAGCAAAGGAATGGATTGGACGGTAAACACTGGGACATTTAAATAAAATACTGTTATAGTAATGATAATAAATAGATTTGATTCTGAATTGTTCTTTCCATATTATTTTTGCTATAATATCAAACATTGTATTGACCATAGGCAAGGAGGATCAAATGAGTAATTTTTTCCCAAAATGGAGTAAAATCACGACATGATCAACCAGCATCCTGGATCATTGGTTTGATCAGCTTCTTCTGAAGCATCGAATGAAATACATCGATGTATCGAATAAAGAGTGACCCGAAAATGAGGCCTTTTTTAGCCGTTTTTAGTTTGGAACTGAATTTTGTGCCAAATGATAGCTTATGATGAGACATTAATCACAAGAAATTTTCAAATTGAGGTAACAATTAGTTTGTGAGATATGGGAGGTGAAAGAAGTGAAAATTCATTAACGCGTCAGCCCATACGCTTTGATGTATGGACTTTTATGTCATTCGGATAATTTAGATTTAAACTTATTGAGTCAGCGGTTGACAACGCTACCTGCGCGTCCGAAGTCACCTTGTATAGCACCCATTATCGCCATCTGGTAGACCAGTGATGAGCAACCTTTTGTCAGAAGTGGGCCACAAGTGGAAACCTACTTCTCTACGCGGGCCACAATATTAAATACATAAATATAACTAATCCAAGAATTTTAATTTATGGGCTAAATTTGTTATTTCTGACATTGATTTACAATAAAACGTGTTTTTTTTAACCTTGATGAACTGTTTATTAGCAATATATATACATATTATAATCTAAATTCTAAACAGATATATGTACCTATATTTTTCGAATTAAATGAACGTAAATAACCACTGTAATTTAATTAATGAGATACTTGACTCTGTTTTTCATCAACGAGCTTGACAATATTAGCTTTGATATTTATACCTAAATGAGGTATAAATTACAAATATCGCACCTAATATTATCAACTCGCTCGTGAAAAATCCGATATGACGATGTTCAGGTGGGCCACGTGGCGATATTCAGGTGGGTCACATGTGGGCCGCGGAACGCGGGTTGCTCATCACTGTGGTAGACAAATATTTCCCAACGAACACTTCGAGAACAAGCTATTGCCTAGTCGAAAAGAAATGAAGAAATTTCGCTTCAAAAATACTGAATTGCCAGCTGTAAAAGATAACTGAATTCGGACGCACAGGTAGCGTTGTCAACCGCTGACTCACGGGACAATGCAGTCAATAAAAACAGGGACCCTGTCGAAACCCTCTGGCCGATCAGCTTTATTAATTTTTGAGAACCAGATGTGGTATACAACTCAGCCTCTTCAGTTTTTATCTAAATGTACCAGGTATAGCAGTTAAAAAGCATTATCCAACATCAATACGCCTTGTGGAGAGACAGAGAGACACACAAGAAGAAAAAATGGTAGCCCGCTGACTGCGCGTGGTTTGCAAGCGTAATATCTCCAAAATCAGTTAAAATAAGGTGTCTACATTATAGATTATTGAATTTGTCTGGAAAGTCACTATCAAGTGATCTCTAAAAAGAAAATAGTTCCAGTTAAAAACCCGAACCTGACCATGATATCTCTTAGAGTAATAATCGAAGAAAAATATCGTATGCGCTAATACTTTTTTTCAACACCTGCATGAAAATGTGTGTTTTTTTACGCCTGCTGAGCGGGAGCAAAATGACTAATTTCAGACGTATTCGCGTAAAGTCTATCTCCCAAGGGAAAAAGACTTTACGCGCATGCGTATTCGCAATTTCTTACTTTCCTCCCAAAGAAACTGGAGTTTGACGTTACCCTATGGTATGAAGATGCAGTTGTTCGATTAATCGTTATCGATTTGTTGGAAAATAAATACACGTATTTATTAATTTTGACAGAATAAAAAAGCAATCGAACATGCATATTTTTTGCGAATCGCTCAGCAGGCTTTCAAAAATACACCTTTCATGCAGGTGTTGAAAAAAATATAATGCGTGACACGGGAGAGAAGCGATCTCGACGAGCGTGAAGTTTGCTGCCCGAGCGTAGCTTCACGCTCGTCGAAATCTCTTGCTTCTCTCCCTTGCCACGCAATATACTATCACACCCCCCGAAGCATGCAATTGAATATAAACAATTCTTTTATTTCCAATACGTTTGGAACCATCCAGCTGTTTACTGTTCCCGTGGATACCTGCGTATTAATGAAAAGTCGCATTTTTGATCACAGTGAATAATCTATAAATTCTTAAAGACTGTGAAGGTACGTTCTTGATTGCCCTTTGAAAATGTGGCAACCAGATGTTGTCGAAGCTGTCTTGGGAAATACAGAATTGCCCACCAATAAACGATAAATGAGTTTTCGCTTCGCTCTCAACTGTTACCTCCCCGAGCCCGCTTCGTTTGGGATAATTACCGACCCAACATAAAGGCAAAATACAGAAAAGAATACAAAGGCCCAAAATATAATAAAATTTGAAAATAGAATATAAAGCGGCCTTTTTGTTAATCCGTTTATTGCTGTGTCGGCGGATGGTGAGTAGGTATAGATGGTGACTTCGCACCCGTACGCACCGTTGTGTATAGGGTCATCGTTTAATCCTGCAACCCGCGCGCGCTCGAACTTGTAAAATGGCAAAACCGCCTCAGAGCTTCGAAAATTTTAGCGTCGCAAAGAGGTAGGTATTGGGAATTTCCCGGCCCAGGTAATCGAGCCGCGCGCTCCGCTTTTATGATCGGTTTACCACTCGCACCCCAGATTACTGATGAGGTTTGAAAATAATGTCAACTGATCTCGTACTCGTCTCAATTGCAAAAATCTTAGCTACGACAGGGTTGACCGCGGCGCAATACCCTTGTACGGATTGATTAGCTTTTAAGGATAATTGTTAACATCTGCTAATTATGATTTCAAGGATCAAGACTGTTGATTGTTTAAGCACAAAAGAAAAGTTGATTTATTACACATTTTGTTGTCTACAATCATTAGTAATTTTTTTTATACTGCACCCCACCTGACCCTACACATATGCAAGTGATAGGTATACATATGCAAAGAGAACACTTGCGAGGTCGTATAGTGAAGTGGGCAGCAGCGGCGCCAATTCGTGTAACAAGATGATGAGCGTTTAATCCAAAAAGAGGCCGAAGTTCTTATCACGTCATATTTGTGTTGATACCGATTTTACGACCATCCTGCAGTGCAAAGGTGGAAACATGTCTTGCAGAGGAACACGGGAACAAAAGGGGTAATTCTCTGTCTGCGCGCGGCCCCCGCGTACCGTCGGCGTCTCTTCGAATTGGAGCTACATCCCTTATTGCTCGAGTATAAACACGCGTTCGAATATCAAAATAGTAGGACGCGCGACGTATTGGGTGCAAAATTATTTGTTCATAGGGACTGACTTTAGATAATTTTTAACATTATAAATTACAAATTATCATGCAACAGAATTAAGGATAAATTGTAGACTCAATTTTTTGTGATTATAGAAATTATATAGAAATAGTGTCCTTTTGGTATAGTAAGTGTAGAGCCTACATAATGTGTACAAAGGAGATGAGAGCATACGATAGAAAGTCTTGTGGCAGAAATTTAAAAAATGTTGATGTTAATTTAGCGAAAATGAATGAAAAGATTCAATATTTTTATTGGTGTTGGTTCAGTATAGTATAATAATATTTATTGGTGAAATGAAATATTGTTAATGGAAAACTAGTAAAATTAATGAATAGCGTAGCAACTATATAGAAATAGAGTGGCATTTTGTTAGAGTAAGCGTAGATTACAATATGTGTCGAAAGGAAATGAGAGCGTATGGGAGAAAGTCTTGTTGCTGGAAATTGAAATGCTAATGGTAATAATTCAGCAAAAATGAACGAAGAGATGCAATATTTTCAACGCACAATTTATTAGTTTTGGAATAAAATTAGTTTAGTATGTTAATGTGAAACTAAAAAATGAATGAATCAATGAATGCATGGCAACTACCGTGCATTTTATTAAAGTATTACGAATGTGTTGCACAAAAGATTGGGAAATCTGAAGGGAGATGCGTTTTCAACGTACTTTGTTCACTAATAATAATCACAAATAATTTTTGTTCACAAATAATTTCTTATTTAGATAATGCCCATCTCTGCCGCACGGTTGCAATATATGATGGAAATCACGCTTGCAACCGATATGTCGCGCCTCCTTTTCTTTTCATATTAGAGCGTCTCCAAATCGAAGGGAAGTCGACGCAGGCAGAGTCTGTTTAAAATAATTTCGTAGTTTTCCGCCGTGGAGAATACCCTGCCCCTGCTAATCTGTTCAGGGCTTTGTTGTCGGTGATACATATACCGAGCCACTTCAAACCATCTTTTGACCACCACCGACATCGTGGTGGTGCCATAAACCGCGGCCCCTGGCAACGCCTTCACTTTTCTTCATCGACGAAGGTGTTCAAAAATTCTTGGGCCCGACCAGCGTGCGGACCAATTATGCTCAACAATGGAGGGGGAAAAACACCGACAGAAGGTAGTGGTAATGGTGCGTGAACTGAAGCCAGCGTTCAGTCCACGCACCCATTACCACTACCCCCTGTCGTTGTTTTTCCCCCTCCATTGTTGAGCATAATTGGTCCGCACGCTGGGCCCAACACCGACGCGAAATCAAGGCGGAAAAGTCCCCCCTCCTTGAAAACGCATACCTGAGTACCTATATAATATCCTATGTCGGTGGAGCGAAATGTCATTTTTCCGCAAACAGTCGGTGGCAACAGTGGACATTGAAGACAGTGAATAGAGACGTCATAGAAAATCGTGCGGCGCTCAAGACACAAAAATGTAAGTTTGCAATATTATTACTATTATAATTGGTGTTCTTATTTGTACGCAACACTACAATGTTAATTGTGATTATTTACATTAATATATTCATGTGTATTACTTGTTAACAGTTAAAATGTGGACTTCAAAAAACACGCTAGAACTTGCAGAGATGCTGCATGGCCTGCCGGAATTGTGGGATGCCTCATGTGAGGCATACAAGAATAAATCCATCAAAGATGACGCATTGGCAGTGATGGCTGCGCATTTTGGAATGGACACCGAAGCCATGGGAAAAAAAATAAAAAACATAAGGACCCAATTCGGGAGGGCCCTTAACGATAAAAAGGAGCAGAGCAGGAGTGGAGCCGGGACGTCAAAAAAGAAAGAATGGTTTGCGTTCCAGGCACTCCAATTTCTTGGAAGAAATAATACGTCGGTGGGCAGTCGCAGTACTATGGAGGTAAGCATTACTATTTTAAATATACAATTTCCTTTGTTACACTCTCGGGCCATTCCACGCGAACGCGAACACTCTTTGGAGCAACATTTCGGATTTTGTTGGAACTTGGATATGTTTATACTTACAATTAGCCTTCAGTGATATGTAAACATGTGTCGAAGGATTTTTCAAAATTTGAAAAAATGTGATCTTAACAGCTCTTGATAGTCGCTTTCATATTGGGTAATCAAATATATAGCAGTGATGCCAGATCGAGGACGGGTGCCCTCGAGAATTTCCCCCACCTCGCGCACACTACGCCGGAGCAGCGCGTCCGTGAGTTGGACTCCGAAGCGCCGAGCTCACGGACACGCTGCTCCGGCGTAGTATGCGCGAGGTGGGGGAAATTCTCGAGGGCACCCGTCCCCGATCTGGTATCACTAATATATAGCATTCCAATGAAAAACCTAAAGGTCGCGTTCGTTTCAAAGAAAATCTTCTGAACACGAAAAATTGACATGCCATATTTTGTTGGGTATAAAAATCAGTAAATGTTTCATTTTTACGTTCTTTCATTTTTTACAAATACTTACCATTTGCGAGAAAATGGTAAGAAAAAACGGCCCTCTCGCGAAAAGAAATAAGTGGAAGTACAGGTAAATAACTGTTACGTCGTGAAGGGAGCTTTCCTTAAATCACCCCAAGCGGTTGGAATGATTTACCGGGTTCTTGCTCTTATCAAAGGGCTAAGGCCCACCTTGACTATACTTACCGGGGAATAGGAAGATAAGAGGGGTTTGAATAAGATTGTACGCAGGAATTATAGGAATAACAATGAAGTGTGATATATATATATATATTCTTATAGAAAGTAAATAAATGATTACACACTCTGGAGACGGCGCTTCGCCTCCGCTGGCGCTAATGGGTCGCTGAACCTATCGTAGGTCATGTTCGCTCGCGTTGTTCTCAGGTAGTGCACAGAAGTCGGTGAACCTGACGTCTGTCGTTTCGCTCACTCGCTCGCTATATCGCACGTCTTCGCGGTCGCGGTGGTCCGTATCGGCGCGTACTAAGGGCACTCCCGGTGCATGCCGTTTCTCGGTCTGACGGATGGAGATACACTTTGCCTAAACCAGATCGCCCGAGCGCCATTCGCGAGATAAACGCGGAGACGAGGTCGCGAGCTCTAAACGGCCGTCTGCTCGTCGTTATTCCCTAAATCGAACTCCAAATCACGACTCTCGCTACGAAGTCCCGCGTTTGAGGGCCGCGCCTTGTGCTCCCGAAATCGGTAAGGGAATCGCCTCGTCGGCACCTGTCGATCGCTGCTTATTAAGGAAATATAGTCACACGCACGGGGCGACTCCGCTGAATCGCCGATTCGAAGGAAAGCGACGCAAGGACAGCAAACACGGGATGAGTCGGAAGGGCCCATGTAAACATAACAGCAATTACTTTTCCTTCTAAGGTAAATGTCCCCATTAGCGACCGTTTAAGAGTGTGACGGGTTCGAAATAGTATATTTTTTACTAATATACGACAATATTTGAGTAAAGTATGGATCATTGTATTTTTTGAAGTCTCTAGTTTCTCAATCAAATTAGTTTTACAGTGATATTTGACTATTTACACAAAAATTATGGCGAAAATTATATTGGACCTGATGTCCCCTTTAGTGATCATCTATTTTATACCACGATTTTCCGCTACAATAATGAAAGAAAATGGATATTTTCTTTTTATTTTATAATTTTGTATATATTTCTCGTTAATTTGAGTAAGTTTCTGCATGGATCCATTTGCGAGTTTAATGATATCTGGAGTATAACCTCACGGTATTAGAATCTGTCAACTTTCATGTCAATGACCAAGTCTTAATTTACATGTGAATGTACTTAAAGATAAATGTACGGCTACATAAATAACGTATGAAACAATAACTGAAATATTTCGCTTATATTTCGCTTTCTGTGTTGCAATAAACAATAACAAAATGAAGTGGTCACTAATGGGGACGTGGTCAGTGATGGGGACATTTACCTTATCTGAATTTTATTAAAAATTTAAGCAATTTCAAGCAACTTCATTCTGCCATGGCACGCTCCCCTGTGGTGATATAAAATATCGGGCAAATTCATTTCGAATTTCCTTGCAGCCTCCAGGTGGTCTCCTGGCTAGATTTTGAAGGTTCAGAAAACCTGTGCCTTCTGTACCCTCTCGCCAACTACCTGGCATAATGTCACCCCTATTTGAGTGTTCATAGTCAAATGTGCCTTGCGGTGTGTATAGTTGCCTTGATTCGGTACTCCGTCGCAAGAAATTATGAAGGTGCACGCACGCCAGCACTACACTCTCAACTTTCGCGGGTTCCAATGGCATTGGTTTACGAAAAACTCTGAACACCGTAGCTAGCAAACCAAACACATTTTCCACCACTCGCCTAGCTCTGCTTAATCTATAATTAAAAATTCTTCCAATCGAACCGCTTTCGTGCGAACCAGGGAATGGTTTCATTAAATGGTGGCTTAACGCAAATGCATCGTCCGCTACTAGAACAAAGGGACTATGAATTGTTCCTCCTAACAGTGATCTCGGCTGTGGAATATTTAGCTCGCCTTTTATTAATTTATCATAAAACTTGGTGTTATGAAAGACTCCACCATCGGAAATTCTGCCTTGTGATCCCACATCAGCATAGATAATGCGGTAATCGGCATCTACGATGGCCATAAGCACAATGCTGAATGTCCCCTTATAATTGAAATATATACTCCCACTATTTCGTGGAGCTTCAATTTGTATATGCTTCCCGTCGATCGCACCAATACAATGGGGGAAATTCCATTTACTACTGTAGTCTTCCGCTATCTGCAACCATGCCTCTTCTGATCCTGGTATCTGCAAAAATTCAAAATACAATATATATACACGTGTATGTACAGGAGCATATGTATATCTGTGTGTGAATATAGGTGTGTTTTTCGCAAATGGTTAATCCATAGTAAATATTTCATTATCTATCTCAAATTTCAGGACGATACGGAGGTGCCAGCGAGTACCGCAGCTGGCGATGGAGCATCCACAACAGGAGCCACTACTGTTGTGGATGAAACTATTTCTCCGGAGGAAACAATTACACAGAGCCACGGATGGAACGTCTCCAATAAACGAAGAAGAAACGATTCGAGAGTGGACGACGCGTATTCGTTTATGAGGAATGTGGAGGAAACAATGAAGGAAAGGGACGACTTTGCGGCATATGGTGAAGTAGTAGGAAGGCGAATGCGCAGTGCCCAACGTAGCAGTCGCGATACGGCAATTTTGAAAAATAAAATTGATAATTTGTTGTTTCAATTTGAAATGGGAGGACCTGAAGCAATGAACGAATCACCATCCGAATACCCGTTACCCGCAAGCACATCGAATGTAACCCCCACACATTGCCCGGAAACTGAACCATATAGCCTAACAAATTATGTTAGATTTGAAGAACAACGCTAAAAAAAAGTGTACATAGAATAAAATGTGACAGACAAAAGTGAAATGGTTTCGAAGGGTAAGTATTTCCTATGCGGACGCGTAGAGGAGATATGAAGGTCAAATTTGTTATTTTAAATGGAATCATATGCTTTTTAATACATTATTCGTTTCAGCTCGGAATTCTCTATAAAAAAGTGTTAAACTATGTATAGTAGGGGAGACCGGGGCTAGTTGTTACACTTTTCAGTTTTTTATTTTTTATTTTGTTTGCATTCCATATTCAATACTATCAATGACTCTTACTTAAAGTACGTTCTTTCCTCTACCGATGACCGCTATGGCATGTAATTAAACGCAAACCATGACTTTGAAACAAGCCATTTTGAAAGTCGAGACATGTTGTATCAACGTGCCCCGAGTAGGGGCTAGTTGTTACACAATACGGGGCAAGTTGTTACAGAATTAAATTTTACGAAACGAGGCTTATTATGAGTAATATAATTATATTTTCTTGGACAAAAGTAAATTTATTAATGTTATGAATCTGTTACAATAAATAATCTATTTTAAAAATAAAAAAAAAACTACTGAATCATTATCGTCAATTATCGTCGTCCGTTTCATACGGGGACTCGCAATTAATGCACACGTAAAAGTGATTCTTTGGTTTTGCACACTTCTCATGTGTCCACTTTTTGCATTCTATGCACTGAATCCACTCTGTGGAGACATAGTAGCGTTCCGTCCCCGAAAAATCATTTAGCGCTAAACTACTATAGTGACTCGTGGTAACTAAAGGATTAAATTAATAAATTAATTACTAAATACAATGTAACAAAATGCCTCTTTCGCTCTGTAACAACGTACCCCTTTTCGTATGTAACAACATGCCCCTTGTCTTGTGTAAAAACTTGCCCCGGTTGACACCATTGTGTATAAAAAGCTATAAGTTCATACCAGTTGGGTGTATTCTTATGTTCTTGGTGCCAATCTGTAGCTAAAGGAACACTGATTCAAACCTGGTAAAATTAATTTACATACATTTATCTGTCTTTGCGGTAGAAAAGATTCAAGTAGAAAGAGAAAAGTTACTATTAGTACCGAAAACACAAAAAACTGTAATAAAGTGACAACGCGTGAACCGACTACAAACAAACAACATACACAAGTGCGTATGGTTGAAACACATCAGCCACTTCATCGTCGAAGTGATAGTCCAAGCGAAAAAAATTTAAACTGCTTTGTAACAACCTGCCCCTGTAACAACTAGCCCCGGTCTCCCCTACAGAGCTTTTCGATATACATAGTTTAATACTTTTTTATAGAGAATGCCGAGCTGCAACGAATAATGTATTAAAAAGCATATGATCCCATGTAAAATAACAAAATTGACCCGCATATGCCCTTTACGCGTCCACATAGGAAATACTTGCCCCCTGAAACCATTTCTCTTTTGTCTGACACATTTTTACCCTATGTACACTTTTCTTTAATTTTTAGCGAATTCGGGAGACCCGCACTGGCCGCACTGAGTGCAAGTTTTCTCGCTTCCAATTGGCTAAAAGTCGCACTCAGTGCGGCCAGTGCGGGTCTCCCGAATTCGCTATTTGTTAAATATTTATGAAATGGTTCAGTTTCTGGATAGTGGGTCTGGGATACATTCGATGTGCTTTCGGGTAAACGGGCATTCGGATCGTGCTTCTGCTTCCCCTGCTTTGTGTATGTTGTATGAGTGTGTTATGTGAATGTATTGTATGATTGTGTTGTGTAATATTAAGTAATTTTAAGGACCATGTATGTTGTATGAGTGTGTTATGTGAAGGTATTGTATGATTGTGTTGTGTAAATATTAAGTAATTTTAAGGAACATGTATGTTGTATGAGTGTGTTATGTCAATGTATTGTATGATTGTGTTGAGTAATGTTAAGTAATTTTAAGGAACATTAAATTAATTATTAATTAAAAACATTTTATATATAAATAATTCTGTGTATTTTACTTACCCGACAGTATTGTCGAAGAACTTCGATTATCGCCTCACACACTTCCGGCACAATGGATGATATTACTTGTTTCGATATTTTGAATAGATACATTAAACTGGCATAAGAATCACCTGTAGCCAAGTATCTAAGCGTGACAGCTAATCGTATGGTGGGCGGAATTGCAAGACGACAATTTGTGTCTTTCTTTGCAATTTTTGGAGCCACTAAAGTCAGGAGCTCTTCAAAATCAGATTTTGTCATTCGCACAAAATTAATAAAACTACTTCCGTCGTTTAATAGAAACTGTGACATTAAATCATCACCGTAATGTTCTCCATTTCTCAAAAACGCCTTTTTCCACCAACGCCTTTTTCTTCTTCTTTTGGTCGATGCTATTACAATGAACGCGGCGGCAACACCCATAGCTATTGACGGATCCATGGCTACTAAATAGAGTTTGGAATGGACACGCCGAAGGGTCTTGGTCATAAGGTGGGGGACACAAGTTGCCGAGTCGCCGGACACAAGTCGCTGGATACCAGCCGCTCGGTAAAAGTCGCTGGCGACAAGCCGATGCATCCCAGCGAGTCGCCAGGCGACCCGCTGGAGTCGCTGGCGACAGAGTCGCCGGCGATTATCGCCCAGTCTATACGAGCCTTAAGTAGTGACGGGTACGACCTTCTGGACCGCGCGAAGGAGCGCCACGATCCGGCTTCACGTACTTTTGCGGGCCGCGCGGCGTGTGGCGGTCCGGCCCGTGGGCCGGACCGCGCGCAAGACCGACCGTGTAAAGGGACCTAATGTCAGGCGCGAATCTATAATCCAGCACTCTGAGGGTTTTGAAGGTAGAGTCAGGCGCGAATCTATAATCCAGCACACTGAGGGTTTTGAGGGGAGAGTCAGGCGCGAATCTATAATCCAGCACACTGAAGGTTTTGAAGGGAGAGTCAGGCGCGAATCTATAATCCAGCACACTGAGGGTTTCGAAGGGAGAGTCAGGCGTGAATCTATAATCCAGCACACTGAGGGTTTTGAGGGAATGTCAGGCGCGAATCTATAATCCAGCACACTGAGGGTTTTGAGGGAATGTCAGGCACGAATCTATAATTCAGCACACTGAGGGCTTTGAAGGGAGAGTCAGGCGCGAATCTATAATCCTGCACTCTGATCGACCAGGGAAGGTTTAATAACTGGTACTTTCCGTGGAGACACCCGTTAGAGCACTTGTTGTGGTTTGGCTTGATAATCGGATTTACCGTTGCATCGAGGTAAAAGACACTCGTAATGATTCCGCGAAATCTGTTAGTCATACGGTTGTACGCGAGCTATGCAAAAGTACGTTTGTAAACACTGTAATATACTCTTCGCGTTCGCGGCTCGCGATCAGCTGTTGCGGCAGTCTGTTATGATTTAGGGATCTTCGTAACCGAAGGATTAATACATTAACTTGAAACGTGATTTAGAACAATGCGGTTTATTAGTTTAGGCAAAAATATATGCACTGTTTATGAAAGTTTGATTGACAGGACAATGCTTTAGACCAGCGCTGCACAAGGAGCTGTTTTCGGCGCCTAGCGGCGAGCAACCCTCCTTTCTTGTTGCTAAGGTTAGAATCTGCAGTAATGTATGTGCGTGTTCGTAGGCTCGTAGTATAGGTATATATGACTGGGTTCCTTGTGGGGCCCCAGTGTAGAACAGGTCCCGTAATAAAATTCGGGTTATTTATTTGTATATTGTTACGTGTACAAATTTATTAGTTATGTAATTTTCTTCTTGTAAATATCGCTAAATGTAATGGCGAGCACCAAATGTGTGTACATATGTATATATTTATTTATACATAACTTTCCGACTTATAAATGATATATATCCTTAATTAAAATTTGGTTTTCTTTGAGTCAGAGTTATTTATTTGTATAGTTTTAACTTTCTATAGTATATTGCGTGACAATATACACGCATTATATTTTCTTCAACATCTGCATGAAAGGTGTGTTTTTGAAAGCCTGCTCAGCGATTCGCAAAAAATATGCATGTTGGATTGCTTTTTTATTCTGTCAAAACTAATAAACATGTGTATTTATTTTCCAACAAATCGATAACGATTAGTCGAACAACTGCATCTTCATACCATAGGGTAACGTTAAACTCCAGTTTCTTTGGGAGGAAAGTAAGAAATTGCGAATACGCATGTGCGTAAAGTATTTTTGCCTTCGGAGATAGACTTTACGCGAATACGTCTGAAATTAGTCATTTTGCTCTCGCTCAGCAGGCGTAAAAAAAAACACATTTTCATGCAGGCCCCACAAGGAACACAGTCATATATCCCTATGCTACGAGCCTACGAACACGCACATACACTACTGCAGTTCTCCTCACCGATTCTAACCTTAGCAATAGGAAAGGCGGGTTGCTCGCCGCTAGGCGCCGAAAACAGCTCCTTGTGCAGCGCTGCTTTAGACGGTGACCATTAGCACATGACATTTATATAAATGATACTTAAGATTAACATATGAATATGAACATGAAATACACAAAAATAAGTCAATGTTAATATGTTAGATATAAGGAGCCCTTTATAAGGCGATAATGTTTAATACAATAAGCATGAACGCACTTAAGTAATATAAGCCATAAATATTGGCACAAGCAAATGATATGAATAATGAGCGTTATAAAGAAGAAATAGTAATATAAGATGCAATTAACACAAGATAATAGTAAAATAGAATAAGCATGAACGCAATTAAGTAATATAAGCCATAAGTATTGGCACAAGCAAATTATATGAATAATGAGCGTTATTAATACAAAATAATATGTATGAAGATGATACGCAGTATAATAAATGGTAATGTAAATTTCTTACGGTAGTTGCCGTTGAACACTGAATTTAATGGTTTAATTGTAACACTGATTCTATAAAATTATACGTGGTTGGTTTGCTGATTGATTTCCGTAGAACAAGAGTTAATGATTGATTTCCGTAGAACGAGATTCGATGATAGATTTCCGTAGAACGAGCTTCGATGATAGATTTCCGTAGAACGAGCTTCGATGATAGATTTCCGTAGAACGAGAGGGAGCTCTCGCGGTTCCTCGTATTTATACTAATTACAATCTTTTCGGCTTGAAGGGGGGTGCGCAGTATGCACCTTGGGCGGTATTCATAAACGTGTCTTAAGATTAAGATCGTCTTAAGCATTTGCTTGAGGAAAATCTTGTTCAAATAAGTAAATGCTTGTATGACGTCACATGTTCTTAAGATCGTCTTGAGCATTTACTTAAGGTGCCGCCTAGATTCATAAACGTGACTTAAGCAAATGCTTAAGGTCGTGTCTTCAGCATTTGCTTGAGATGATTTTATTCGAGTCTCAAGACGATCGTATTCTCGCAAAGTGTTGTAATATTCTCAAGACAACGTTTTCGACGTCTTAAGACCGTCTTAAGACCATCCTATTGCATCCTATACGGCCATTACCCGCCATTACTTACGTAAAAGAAGCGAATAGTTAGCAAAAAGAAAAGTGAAAAATTGATTTATTGGACATTGCCATTGACGTTAATATTGATATTGACATAAAAAATATCGATATTGACGATATTAATGATGGCAATGATCATAGAATAGCGGCCAATAGGCTAAACCAAAGATATATACGGGACGGTAAAATCCTTATGACCTGTATGATGCGGAGGAATTCAAAAGGCGATTTCGTATTATATCGGCATAATAACTATATAATCATCTATACCATAAAAAACTTCAAAAAAGTAAAAAAATACGCCAAGTACATGAAAAATCAAATAAATCACAAAAAATAGAAGACAATAATAATCACAAAAAAAAAATAGAAAAAGTATACAATACAAAAAAAGATGTGAAATCAAAATGAGCTGCCAGTACATAAAGGTGCTTTCCAACTGCGCTTAAGATGACACAACTACATACACACAGCTCAAATGCTGTGTTCATACATTCCATTACAATGTATTACATAATATTAAGCAGATATATTTTTATACAAATAAATATTTTAATACGAATAAATATTTTATTCAAAATACTTGGCGCTGCGCAACCGAAAAAATATTAATTGCCTTAGTATTAATTAATAATTTACAACAACTTCATTACAATATAAAATACATATACATACACATATTAGAAACGCAGTCAGATTTATTCTACATATATTTAATTCTAATATCATACGTAGCATATGTACACGCACGCACACACACGCACGCACGTACAAGAAAAGGATTAATGCAATTTATACATATTTATTAAGTTTAGCAACACCAATTCGGGGCGCAGCGCCAAGTATTTTGAATAAAATATTTATTCGTATTAAAATATTTATTTGTATAAAAATATATCTGCTTAATATTATGTAATACATTGTAATGGAATGTATGAACACAGCATTTGAGCTGTGTGTATGTAGTTGTGTCATCTTAAGCGCAGTTGGAAAGCACCTTTATGTACTGGCAGCTCATTTTGATTTCACATCTTTTTTTGTATTGTATACTTTTTCTATTTTTTTTTGTGATTATTATTTTCTTCTATTTTTTGTGATTTATTTGATTTTTCATGTACTTGGCGTATTTTTTTACTTTTTTGAAGTTTTTTATGGGGATCTCACTTCTTTTTACAAAGATAATTTGCGTAGGGACTGACTTTAGATAATTTTTAATATTATAAATTACGAATTATCACGCGACAGAATTAAGGATAAATTCTAGATTCTATTTTTTGTGATTATTATTGTCTTCTATTTTTTGTGATTAATTGATTTTTCATGTACTTGGCATATTTTTTTACTTTTTTGAAGTTTTTTATGGTCATCTCTACTTCAAGTTTAAATTTTATTGCAAATTATTGAAACTTGAGGTTCGTAATACGTAATATTAAATTTTATAAGATGAAAGAAAAGGATATTTTAAATTTAATTAACATTTTTTCAGTCAGTTAAAACAAGGGAACAGCTCAAATTCAAAATCAAAAAATTAATTTATAATATTATTATTGGTATTAAAAATAAATTGTTACATATTTGAAAAGTGGTATCACCGACGGTATACGATACCTTTATATCTCACGCAGATAGCACACGACGTATATATGCCGTCTTTAAGACGTCTTGAAAGTCTTAAAGACGGCTTATAGATGTCGTATGCTATCTGGGCATCCTCACATAGCACAGATGTCTTAAAGACGTCAATTGTATGTCCGTTTTAAGTCTGGACGGCTTTAGGACGTCTTTTGGGCCTTTTTAGACATCTGTGTGCTATCTGGAATCTGTGATAATAAACATACCATCACTATCGATAACTATCAGAAACTATCGATAGTGCCGACTATCCATAGTTCTCCACCACAATTTTGACGTGCCCGTCGGTCAGAGCGAGCCCTCGTACCGAAAAAATGTGCCACCAGTCACGTCCCGCCGCGATCGGGCCAGATTTTTCTTCTATACCCTCGCCTTTTAATTACGCTTTCAGACTTATTATTCGGTCCAGATCTTACACACAGTTAAATACTCATGTAGTATAAAAAAAATACCATTTTGGCTTTTTGTCAAATGGACCTTCGTTTTCGAGATATTGTAATTTAAAAATTTTAACGTACACTCGGCTCAAACGATTGTGGCCGATCGAGTTTCGATTGCATTCGAGCTTACTAAGGCTGACTTTTTTGCATCGCTAACATTCTACAGTATTTCATGAATATGGTGAGAGCACTGCCAAGCTACAGGTTCCCGTCTCACCATATTCATGAAATACTGTAGAAGGTTAGCGATACAAAAAAGTCAGCCCTAGTAAGCTCGAATGCAATCGAAACTCGATCGGCCACAATCGTTTGAGCCGAGTGTACGTAGTAATCCCCGTATATAATATGAAAAAAAATACCATTTCGGCTTTTTGTCGAACAGACCTTCGTTTTCGAGATATTGTAATTTAAACCACGGGAAAAATTGTTAACCCATTCTACAAAAAGCCGAAATGGTATTTTCATATATTTTTTAATATTTAATAGTCGTGACAACACAATAAAAAGAAACGTTACTAAGAAATATTTCTATATTTTATTTAAAACCTATTTTAAAAATCTTTTGATACGTGAATACTACGACCCCCATATATACTGTTGTTCTAAAAGCGATTTCCACATCCGTGGCGTCCTCTTGTTAGCTTCCCGGCTTAAAAATCAACATTTCAAAAAGCCCGCGGCAGAATGTGTCCGTATCTATGCCAAAAGCGGGCTGCTTAAAAAACAAAAGAGCAGCGAAGAAACTCTCCTCATCGCAGCACGCGGCGAGAAAGCCATTTCTTGTTTGTTGATCGTCAGCGTTACATCTACCACTAGGTATCGAGTAACTAACAATGGCTGAAAATGTAAGTAATCAAAAAAATACTATTCATATAAGGTAGTTGACTCAGTCGTCGATATGTACCCATCGATCATTTGAATTAATATTGAGATTTTATAAGGTTTTTGAACAATATTGTGTAAAGGACAAAATTGCAAGTTAATATTTAAGTCTTTACCTACATATATCATCACAATATTGTTCAAAAACCTTATAAAATCTCAATATTTAAGTGATCGACGACTACGTCTAAACCGATCGACAACTGGGTCAACCACCTTATTCGTTAGTTTTATTCATGAGATATACTTTTATCGTTAGTTTCATTCGTGAGAAATTTATTATATTCGTGATTCGTGAGATTTTTTCGTCGAAGGAAGGCATACATCTAGCTCAAGGATACGTATTGTTCAATAGCAAATTAGAAATCAACATACAAAAAACTGTAACGTATTAATATTAACATTATTTTGTGAATGATTTGCAGTTGTAACTAGTAAAACAACAAGATATTACACACGTTGAAACATATTTTAACTTGTAACGCCAGCAATTAGAAGTATGAAACACATCCGAGTTAAAAAATGCTTCTATGTATCCAATATGTTCTTGTTGTATTACTTGCTATACAGTTACGATCTACTTCCATTGATGGTTAACATAAACAAAATGCCTACCAAAGACTTTTAAAATGTTGTACTTTACATGTTTGTTTACGTTCAACTCAGATCTTTTGGATATATTTCTAATCGTTAGCGTTATAAGTAATAGAATATTTCTAATCGTTGGCGTTATAAGTTATAGAATATATTTCAACGAGTGCAATATATCTTCTTGTTTTGCTACTAGTTACAACTGCGAATTGTTCACAAAATAATGTTATAATAATACTTTACAGTTTTTTGTATTAAATAATAATAATGCAAAGGCTTGTGAAGTAATGAGAAGAAACATTTTGTAATATAATGTAATTTTTATTATAATTTCGCATCATACACTGTTTCAGTTTTCAAACTTTTATATTTCTTAATAGTTTCCAATGAGAATGTATCGCAAATGAAACTCGGTCGAGGTGGCGCTCTGATCGTAGTGCCCTGAGCATGCGCGTGATGACGCCGTGACGTCAAACCAATCAACGCCAAGATGAGCTTGGCTTTGCGCTTGCATTGATTGGTTTGACGTCACGGCGTCATCACGCGCATGCTCAGAGCACTACGATCAGGGCGCCACCTCGACCGAGTTTCATTTGCGATACATTCTCATTCGTTGACTTTCGTACCTATGTGCCAGGCTTGTTTATTATATTTCTAGTTTCAGAATTGTTTGAGAAGGATTGGCTGGCTGTGACGGCGCGTGTCACTAATACACATGTCGCATCGGACGTGTGCGCTCGCTCGACGACGGAGACGCTGGTCTGTTATGGTCGCTTCTTTAGCGTCACGCGTTATCCCTGACAACGCGGACGAGAGTGGAGAACCCCACTCTCCCGCGGGAGCGACCTTGGACAGCGCTGCCGTAAGCGCTTGCGACCATCGCGCACGTTCGCCGCGCACGCAAAGCGTCCATCTCGTTCCCCCCTGCGGCCAGAAAGAAGTGAGAAACTCACACTCGGAATTAGGGGATTAGGGCTCCGTTCACGATACGGGCTCAACGCCGGTCCCGACCAGCGAGCGGCTAACAAGACTTTATTGTATAGAGCAGGCCTGCCCCATCGGGTGCAAATACCTCCTGAATTTCTGGGACCCGGGCAACAACCAAGCGCGGGACTGTAAAGTTGCTACACATTGCGAAATTTGTAATAAGAGAACTGCATGAGTGTGCGTCCATGTAGGCTCGTACCACGACTCTTTGCGATTCTGGGCGCCGGGTCAGGAGCCAAGCATGGAGCTATTTCGTTGCTCGGTTTCACGCTCGGCTGTGCTATTCTTTGCTACTATAGAATTATTTATTATGGTAAGGAACCCCGGGATGATGCATATGTGTAACAAGCAATGAAATTGAAAATATAGAAACGTATTATACAATTTCACCGAAACATAACATATTTAGAATGTTATTACTATAAAAATAAATAACTTACAAAGATAAAGAACAGAATTTTATTGAATGATATTTTTGCGCTTGCCTCGATCGCTGAGTGCAATAAAGACTAATACACAAATGTATATAATATGTATGTATATATTTATTAGTATATAATTTTTAACTTTTGCAAATGTGTGTGTATATATATATATCGTTCAATAAAATTCTGTTCTTTATCTTTGTAAGTTATTTATTTTTATAGTAATAACATTCTAAATATGTTATGTTTCGGTGAAATTGTATAATACGTTTCTATATTTTCAATTTTATTGCTTGTTACACATATGCATCATCCCGGGGTTCCTTACCATAATAAATAATTCTATAGTTACAAAGAATAGCACAGCCGAGCGTGAAACCGAGCAACGAAATAGCTCCATGCTTGGCTCTTGACCCGGCGCCCAGAATCGCAAAGAGTCGTGGTACGAGCCTACATGGACGCACACTCATGCAGTTCTCTTATTACAAATTTCGCAATGTGTAGCAACTTTACAGTCCCGGGCTCGGCTGTTGCCCGGGTCCCAGAAATTCAGGAGGTATTTGCACCCGATGGGGCAGGCCTGGTATAGAGGTTAGCGATCGAAACTCCGAGACGACACGTGCACACGCGACCGCGATCAACTGATGGTTTCACGAGCAATCGAGAACCGAACATTCCCGACATCGGACGAACAAAAATACGCCCACCATTTTATCGCATCGCAAATCGCTTTCGTATCTGCCGTTGCCGCGAAATTACAAGACAGCAAATAACCATATCTATTAAGAGTAGTCGTTAACCCTTTAATGCCAAACGTATCATATATCATACATTCCTTTTGTTCGCCGTTATGTCGTTTGCATTCGCAATTCGCTATTTGCAACAGTTTAAGGTAGGAGCCTGTTGTAACTACCAGAAAATCGAGGTATTTTTCGGAATTTTTTTAAAGAAAGTATGTAATCGATTTTTCTGAAAGTTTCAGGATACTGTATCATCAGATTAAGGTAGATAAAAAAAAATTATTGAGAAAGAGCGGCAAATAAAAGAGTTATACGGGCTTTTGCCTAGTCCGTTGGGGACGCAATTGTTCTACTACAGGCAACGTAGCGTCCATGATGTAAGGGCACGTTATTAGCTAATCTGGACGGCTTGCGCAAGACCACACCTTATGTCCTTACAACATGGTAGCGTCTACTGTATTCATTTGAAACCAAAAATCGAACAATTTTTGTTTAATTTCTGAGTGTACGCACATATCGTATAAATTCGTAACTTAAAAGATGCAAAATTGAACAAATGGCGGCCTCTTGAAAAAAGTTCACTTCTTTTCAATGAAGTTTTGCCTTAAATGTGTAAAAAATAGTTATTTATTTAAACAATATCATTATACCAATAGATAAGCTCTGTAAAGAAAATGTTCACAAATATCCGTGCACAAGGTCAAGTCGATTGGTTGAATATTTTTGGAGTTACATTACCCGAAAATTGTAAAATTGTCGTTTCGAGAAAGACACATTTGTTACGTATGTGGAATTTCCCATACGTCGCTCTCAACCGTCTTTCGAGCTCGCGTCTGCGAAGGGAAAACGCCCTAAAAGCCTTCCGCTTATCAACCACCACTAATGGGGGTCAAGATCTCTACCATCTGCATCGCGACCATGGACGACGACCCCGAAGGATTTCCTTATATGGAAATTCCTAACGCATCCCCACTCATTTTTGGGACTATATAAACCCTTCGGTTTCTACCCTCGGCGGTTCAAAGCTATAGAGTCACGCGTAACGTCACGTCGTGTCACGCTCGTACAGAGTCGGTTATCAAGTAAGATCGGGCTAAAGTCTCCGTCAGAATCAAAGTAGCCACTCGTACGCCCCGCATCGTCAGTGCGTCAACACCGTGCATCTAGTTGTAAAACACAACTTCTATTTAATTAACTACTCGCGACACTTACATTTGTATCAATTGTTTGCTCAATATACTTATGGTGTTCACTTGTAAATCGAGTCGATTTCGTTAAACCTATCTTTTACCCAGCGATCCTTATAATATTAGTGGCACTCACCCACAGATACAACTTTACCGCTCGAGTTGTATCAATTTTAAATAAGAGTTACGAGGCATTACTAACATTTCCTGCGACTCCCCGATTTCACATCGGGTTCGTTCGCACCTCTTTACCAAAGCAAGTCATCTTCTCCAACCCAGTGGCTCCCCGATTTCGCATCGGGTTTGTCCACGAAACCTCACCTCTCCTACGGCTCCCTGATTTCGCATCAGGTTCGTCCGTATCCTACAGCTCCCTGATTTCGCATCAGGTTCGTCTGTAAGTCTACCGAACAGCCCCCTGATTTCGCATCAGGTTCGTCTGTGAATAATTCAACCTCCTAGCAGCTCCCTGGTTTCGCACCAGGTTCGTCTGTGAACTTTATCCTAGTGACTCCCCGATTTCGCATCGGGTTCGTTCACGACGTTTCACCCTCCTACGGCTCCCGGATTACGCATCAGGTTCGTCCGTGTCTGACTCCATTCCTAGAGGCTCCCTGATTTCGCATCAGGTTCGTCCTCGCCGTCAATAATCCCAGTGGCTCCCCGATTTCGCATCAGGTTCGTCCACGCACCTAACTAACAAATTCATATCCGTATTCCTTGGGAAATACCCCTCTCGCCGGCCTCTCGCGTTGCCGCAGCCCCGGCTCGTAACACATTTCAAGTTTTCTGGTAACCTGGTGTTCCGTAGCAAAAAGGACTATATCCGCTTTAATTTTTCAAATTCCGTTTTGCGGCTTTGGGAACATATTATCGTGATGTTTAACTAGGTATTGATTTATGCAAAAAAATCAATTTCTTCGCCTCGCTACATCAGGCTCTCCGCTTAAGTAGTACATGCTTAGCGTAGTTTTATTCACAAAAGATAGCTGGACCTACCTGAATCCTGCATTCATTGGTTTTATGCATTTTAACCACTGTAGAAAAATAAATAAAATTATTTTTAGAAAAATATATAAATTCAGGCCATCTGTAACGATAAAACGAAAACGGGATATTTTTCCTTCAACGGGATCTAGGTACGGGCACTAAAGGGTTCAGCGTTAATTTGAGCTAGTGTATAAGTGTAGTTTGTAAGTTAGTGCAATAAAAAGTTTGTAAAAGGATAAGCACTGGTTTAAAACTAACAATAAGCATTATGGGACATATGCATATACCAACTTCTTTTATTATTTTGTTAAGTAGGGCAATTCTGGAAAAAATGACCCACATTTCTATAAAATCCCTGTATGTATAAATACAAGGTACAACGTTGTGTAATTAACTTACAAAATTATTCAACTTTTTATCGTTGTCTATAAGAAGTTTCGGTCTTTTAAATTGAGATATGTCCTTCATTCATGTCCATCCTTTATTCCTCTTACTTTTATACCATAAGGACTGGGAAATTGACGATGTTTTGAATGTCCTCTAAAACCATTGTAGGTAATGAAGTCAGTTTTTATGTGTCCCTGAAAAAAATAATGTGTATACGTATAAAAGATACAGGATGTTCTAATAGCTTATTTGGACTATAGCTTCTTTCCACGCTAACAGAAAAAATTGGTAGAGGAAAGGATAAACTATGTAGTGAGTTCGACTTTATTATCAACATGTTTATTTTAGAAAATAACCCAACCCAGACCATATACTACTGTAATGATTTATTACGCTTACTTTTAAATGGAATAATATATTTCGTACGTAATCAATTCTACATGTCATTCTCCCTATAAAAGGTATGGATAATAAAAAGTTAACTTAGAAGATAGGGAAGAGGCGGTTTGGGAAGGATTGGGGGAGGAGAGTATGGCTATTTGAGAAGTTGGTATGGGCTACGGTGAGTTATGAAGTGGAGGTGTGGGGGTGGAAGTGTAGGGATAGAGTTGAGGGATTGCAGGAAAGATATCTGAAATGGGTGTTGGGGGTGGAAAGGTGTACTCCAGGATATATGGTCAGGGAGGAGATGCAGAGGGAGATGTTGAGAGGGAAGGCGGGGATGACGGCATGGGGGTATGAAAGGAAGTTGGAGGAGGGGGAGGGACTGGCAAGGAGGTGCTGGGAGGAGATTAAGGGAAGGGCGAAGAGACGGAAAGTGCTGGGAGGGTGGGAAAAGGAAAGGAAGGAGTAATATGAGGAAAGGGGGTGGACAATAGAGGGGATAGAAAGAGCGAGGGGAGGAGGGAGCTGAGGGGGGAAGAATTAGTGCGTAGGGAAAGAAGAATGCAGGAGGAGGAAAGGTGGAAAAGGATTAGAGAGTCTGAGTACAATAGATGGTACAGGGTGGTGAAAGGGGAAGGGGTGCCAGGATACCTGAGGTAGGGATGGGGGGAAAGCAGGTGGCAAAGGGTGGCGAAATTTAGATTGGGGAATGGGATGAGGGGAGGGAAATATTGGGAGGAGGAAGAAAATAGGATGTGCAGGGTATGCGGGAGGAAAGAAGAAACGTGGGAGCATGTATGGGAGGAATGTATGGATTGGGAGGAAGGAGGGTGGCGGGAGAGGGTAGGGGAGGTACTGGATGACGAGGGTGGGAGGAGGAGAAGTGGGTGAGGAGTGTGGAAGAAAGGAGAGGGGAAGGAGTGGAGGAATGGGTGAGGAAGGAATAAGAGTGAGTGGTGGCGTGCAGAAGCGGAGGTCACAGGATAGGGAAGGGGGGTGAGGGCGGCGTGCGTGACGGTGGAAAGCGGCCGAGCGAGACTAGAGGCGTGTAGGTTTAAGGAATAGATTTAAGGAGTAGAGTAAGGAATAGGTTAAGGGTTAGATTAAGGTAAATGTACAGAAGAGAGGAGGGAGCAAGGATTGTAATCCCCAGGGGGAAACAAATAAACATATATATATATATATATACAGGGTGTTACTCTACCTATAGTCAATACTTTGGGGGGTGATTCTACGAGTTACCTTCACTTCACCGACAATCATTTCATCGACAATCATTTCACCGACAAGATTTCATCGACACCGCATTTCGCCGACAGTATTTTCTCACCGACACGTTTAGATCACCGACAATCATTTCATCGACAAACATTTCACCGACAATCATTTCACCGACAAGGGCCGTCTTAACAAATTTGAGCGCCCTGGGATATAAAATTTGGTGCCTCAACACCTCAAGTAAACTGCAGTTTCTTCCCAATCGGTGCATGGCGGTACATCGTATAGATTTAATGGTTGCCGTGAAAAAAGAATTTCAACATACTCCATTCTTAACCGCCCTTGAATCTCCAGCGACCCTGGGTTAAACCCCATTTAGCCCACTGAATAAGGAGGCCCTGTCACCGACAAAGTTTAGTTACTTATCGATGTCAACTTCTAGTGCGTGTTACGAGCCAAGGCTGAGGGCAATGAGAATGGCGGCTGCGAGGCCGAGGATTGAATTTGGTTGTTTGAGTTTGTTAGTAGCGGACGAACCGGGGTCTGGTATTCCCGGGAGCCGCTATAAGGAGGTTGGATGTCGTGGACGAACCGGGGTCTGGTATTCCCGGGAGCCACTAGGAAGGTAAGTTTCACGGACGAACCGGGGTCTGGTATCCCCGGGAGCCGTTAGGAAGGTGGAATTCGTGGACGAACCGGGGTCTGGTATCCCCGGGAGCCGTTAGGAAGGTGGAATTCGTGGACGAACCGGGGTCTGGTATCCCCGGGAGCCACTAGGAAGGTGGAAGTCGTGGACGAACCGGGGTCTGGTATCCCCGGGAGCCACTAGGAATGTTATTTTAGCCTCGTAACTTTATAATGTGATACACCTTGAGCGGTAAAGGAGTATCTATGTGGGTTTATCTCGAAGAGGAAATTCAGATAGTGATTGATTCAAATAAAAGAACTCTGTTTAAGAAATAACAAATTATATTCAATAAGCTTGGTTCTTACAATTGTTTAAGAGTTTAGTTGTCGCGGTACCTAAGTCCACCTCTCGGTTTTGACGCACTGAGAAATGCGGGGGTCTCAAAGAGTTTAATAATTACAACACCTATCAGCAACACTACGAGCTGTATGGCTTAAGTTGAATTAATACTTGAAGAAGAATGTTTCTTGATCTTACAAGCCTCTTTAGTCTAAACGTGCTAGATTTGAAATGAGCCCCCGAGTGTGGATTCGTAGCCCTTTTTATACAGTGAAATTCGGCTAGAAAGTAGTGGGGGCATGAGTGCCTTCATTGAATATTAGGTTTTCGGGGAAAACTCGGTTGCATCACGCCCCTGCAGGAAACGGTGACCCCGTCGGGTCACGCGACGTAATCGGATCACGTAACATGCGTATAATGATTGTTATTGCAAACCATAAGTTATTGTTACGTATTCATCATTTTTCATAATTAATATTATTAATAACAAACTATAATAACACAAATGAATCCATAACATAAATTATTATATAAATTAACATTACTTTAGTTGTTACCTTAACTGATTAAATAAATTAGTACATAAGTTAAAACTGATCTTTATTATTGATTAATGTCAGAAAGTTTAACAACATAGTGTTTTTCTTGATTAATACATCATAATAAATAACATAAATTATTATTATAACTTCGATGAAAACATAAACATTAATTATTGTATTTTTACAGATACAAGTTATGCGCTAAGGCGCTCACAAAATCTATTTTTGTGTACGTTTCCCGATTTTCTATGATACGCTGCACTCTTTCTTCTCTAAGCTGATCTTTCTTTTTCTTTTTTGCTGGGGGTTCACCACGTACTACTCGCTCAAGTGTATTTTCTACTATCACCTGTTCTTTTTTTATTTCAATTATAATTTTAAATAGTGAAATCTTATGGCGATCAACTACACATTGCCAACGCCGATGCCATGATTCAATACAGTTTTGTGTACGTTGAAAACCATTAATTTCATTGTCATGGACCGACCATATATCGGGTGGAAAAAGTGGGAGCTGCATTACTACTCTCCCATTAGGTCTTTCTTTCAAACTACTATTTACATAATATTTATTAAACCAATTGAGGATAACTTCTGCTTCGGGAGGGAGTAAAGTTTTTAAATTATTGAATGTATCAGGAATGTCTGTATCTGGTAAGAATGCCAGACATGGAATGCATCGAATGAGTGTACTGAATGATTCATCTGTGCCGTACTTTGCTACTAACCCGTTCCTCTGTATCTTCCTATATACATTTTGACACAGATGAAAGAAACAACCTTTTACTTTTGACGATGGAAAAATGGATTTTACTGCATTTATCATTGCAATTTCGAAATCTATAAGAATGAATTCAGGGCGCAATACTATGTCTAATTTAGAAGCGAAAGTTGAAATTTCCTTCAATAATAATTTATAGATTTCCTGCCTTTTTGATGATAGTAGTGCGTAAATTAAAGGAACAGTTGTGCCTTCCTTATTATTAATATTGCCATGTATTGTGTACAATTGTTTAAAGAGAGTTGGAACCATTTTAAAAGTTCCATCCATGAACCATGTCTTCATTTTTGCCAAACTTTTAATATTGTCGTTTGTAGTAAATAATATTATACATTCTGATTCTTCTCTTATTATTGTAACAAATGGTTTTCCATCTAAAGTTTTAGACAGATCGTCGGGCAAATTAATTTCATCTATACTTTGAGGCTCGGTAGGCTTATTAATTCTTCGTTTACGTAGAATTTGCTGTTTCAGGGCATTGTTGGAAGGAAGATGTGGCTGAATGGATCTTTCTGTATCTATGATTACATTCCTAACTATTTTACATGGCTTCTCCTCCGTAAGTTCAGCTAATCCTTTCACCGTATTACTACATTTCATTATTTGAAATCGCGATGCCTCCGGAGCATGATTGTGCTTTAAAATATCGTGGGACCGAATTATGTGCTTTCCATCAACATACATTGTATTCGCTGTTCCATTACAGCTAGTGCCTTCCCTGCCTTTTTTTTCGCACACCCAGTAGAATAGATTATTCCTGTTTCTGCATTTTGTGTATACAAATCCTTTAATACAAATTTTTGGTTTCCCGCGAATAGAGGAAATAATTTGGACTATTTCGTCCACAGTATTCTCACTCGGTCCAGATGAATTCATACCGTTCAATATGTAGAAGAGAGTCGGACAGACCGGCCACTTTCAGTTTTTGTACTAATTGTAACTTGGGCTGTGGACAAAGTTTTAGGCATTTATGTATAGCTAATAGTCTAAAAATAATGTACGTAATATGACTTAATTACCTGAGAAATAAGAAATCAGCTATGAAAGATAATCTTTTTCGTCCGAAAAACCAGCGTAAACGATATGTGATTAGAAACTCTGGTTGCTACGGACTCTAGAATTTGTTTATTTCTCCATCGATAATGCAGTTAATTAACATTACGAGCGAGATTCTGGCTTCGGCCGGTACTAATAATTTAATGCACTAATACAGGCAGTTTAGTTAAAATATAGAAACTCAATTTTAACCCCCTTCCAACTGCCCAATAGACTTGAAACTTTGCAGGCATACGTAATTTGGATGACAATACAAAATTATGAAGAAAAAGAAACCGCCCCCCAGGGTTCAAAAATTACCTAGTCATCAATAAATATAACCCATAACCACAAGTCCAAACGACTTGAAATCAGCCTAGGTATAACCATAAATCATATAAATTTAATCGCAATGAAAGCATGTAACCACAAATTTCAACTAGACAATAAAAAGTAAATAAAGAAAAGAATTATTTTTTAGTTTTTAGCATGGATCTATGGTTTGTAGGAGCATTTTTCGGACGAAAAAGATTATCTTTCATAGCTGATTTCTTATTTCTCAGGTAATTAAGTCATATTACGTACATTATTTTTAGACTATTAGCTATACATAAATGCCTAAAACTTTGTCCACAGCCCAAGTTACAATTAGTACAAAAACTGAAAGTGGCCGGTCTGTCCGACTCTCTTCTACATATTGAACGGTATGAATTCATCTGGACCGAGTGAGAATACTGTGGACGAAATAGTCCAAATTATTTCCTCTATTCGCGGGAAACCAAAAATTTGTATTAAAGGATTTGTATACACAAAATGCAGAAACAGGAATAATCTATTCTACTGGGTGTGCGAAAAAAAAGGCAGGGAAGGCACTAGCTGTAATGGAACAGCGAATACAATGTATGTTGATGGAAAGCACATAATTCGGTCCCACGATATTTTAAAGCACAATCATGCTCCGGAGGCATCGCGATTTCAAATAATGAAATGTAGTAATACGGTGAAAGGATTAGCTGAACTTACGGAGGAGAAGCCATGTAAAATAGTTAGGAATGTAATCATAGATACAGAAAGATCCATTCAGCCACATCTTCCTTCCAACAATGCCCTGAAACAGCAAATTCTACGTAAACGAAGAATTAATAAGCCTACCGAGCCTCAAAGTATAGATGAAATTAATTTGCCCGACGATCTGTCTAAAACTTTAGATGGAAAACCATTTGTTACAATAATAAGAGAAGAATCAGAATGTATAATATTATTTACTACAAACGACAATATTAAAAGTTTGGCAAAAATGAAGACATGGTTCATGGATGGAACTTTTAAAATGGTTCCAACTCTCTTTAAACAATTGTACACAATACATGGCAATATTAATAATAAGGAAGGCACAACTGTTCCTTTAATTTACGCACTACTATCATCAAAAAGGCAGGAAATCTATAAATTATTATTGAAGGAAATTTCAACTTTCGCTTCTAAATTAGACATAGTATTGCGCCCTGAATTCATTCTTATAGATTTCGAAATTGCAATGATAAATGCAGTAAAATCCATTTTTCCATCGTCAAAAGTAAAAGGTTGTTTCTTTCATCTGTGTCAAAATGTATATAGGAAGATACAGAGGAACGGGTTAGTAGCAAAGTACGGCACAGATGAATCATTCAGTACACTCATTCGATGCATTCCATGTCTGGCATTCTTACCAGATACAGACATTCCTGATACATTCAATAATTTAAAAACTTTACTCCCTCCCGAAGCAGAAGTTATCCTCAATTGGTTTAATAAATATTATGTAAATAGTAGTTTGAAAGAAAGACCTAATGGGAGAGTAGTAATGCAGCTCCCACTTTTTCCACCCGATATATGGTCGGTCCATGACAATGAAATTAATGGTTTTCAACGTACACAAAACTGTATTGAATCATGGCATCGGCGTTGGCAATGTGTAGTTGATCGCCATAAGATTTCACTATTTAAAATTATAATTGAAATAAAAAAAGAACAGGTGATAGTAGAAAATACACTTGAGCGAGTAGTACGTGGTGAACCCCCAGCAAAAAAGAAAAAGAAAGATCAGCTTAGAGAAGAAAGAGTGCAGCGTATCATAGAAAATCGGGAAACGTACACAAAAATAGATTTTGTGAGCGCCTTAGCGCATAACTTGTATCTGTAAAAATACAATAATTAATGTTTATGTTTTCATCGAAGTTATAATAATAATTTATGTTATTTATTATGATGTATTAATCAAGAAAAACACTATGTTGTTAAACTTTCTGACATTAATCAATAATAAAGATCAGTTTTAACTTATGTACTAATTTATTTAATCAGTTAAGGTAACAACTAAAGTAATGTTAATTTATATAATAATTTATGTTATGGATTCATTTGTGTTATTATAGTTTGTTATTAATAATATTAATTATGAAAAATGATGAATACGTAACAATAACTTATGGTTTGCAATAACAATCATTATACGCATGTTACGTGATCCGATTACGTCGCGTGACCCGACGGGGTCACCGTTTCCTGCAGGGGCGTGATGCAACCGAGTTTTCCCCGAAAACCTAATATTCAATGAAGGCACTCATGCCCCCACTACTTTCTAGCCGAATTTCACTGTATAAAAAGGGCTACGAATCCACACTCGGGGGCTCATTTCAAATCTAGCACGTTTAGACTAAAGAGGCTTGTAAGATCAAGAAACATTCTTCTTCAAGTATTAATTCAACTTAAGCCATACAGCTCGTAGTGTTGCTGATAGGTGTTGTAATTATTAAACTCTTTGAGACCCCCGCATTTCTCAGTGCGTCAAAACCGAGAGGTGGACTTAGGTACCGCGACAACTAAACTCTTAAACAATTGTAAGAACCAAGCTTATTGAATATAATTTGTTATTTCTTAAACAGAGTTCTTTTATTTGAATCAATCACTATCTGAATTTCCTCTTCGAGATAAACCCACATAGATACTCCTTTACCGCTCAAGGTGTATCACATTATAAAGTTACGAGGCTAAAATAACATTCCTAGTGGCTCCCGGGGATACCAGACCCCGGTTCGTCCACGACTTCCACCTTCCTAGTGGCTCCCGGGGATACCAGACCCCGGTTCGTCCACGAATTCCACCTTCCTAACGGCTCCCGGGGATACCAGACCCCGGTTCGTCCACGAATTCCACCTTCCTAACGGCTCCCGGGGATACCAGACCCCGGTTCGTCCGTGAAACTTACCTTCCTAGTGGCTCCCGGGAATACCAGACCCCGGTTCGTCCACGACATCCAACCTCCTTATAGCGGCTCCCGGGAATACCAGACCCCGGTTCGTCCGCTACTAACAAACTCAAACAACCAAATTCAATCCTCGGCCTCGCAGCCGCCATTCTCATTGCCCTCAGCCTTGGCTCGTAACACGCACTAGAAGTTGACATCGATAAGTAACTAAACTTTGTCGGTGACAGGGCCTCCTTATTCAGTGGGCTAAATGGGGTTTAACCCAGGGTCGCTGGAGATTCAAGGGCGGTTAAGAATGGAGTATGTTGAAATTCTTTTTTCACGGCAACCATTAAATCTATACGATGTACCGCCATGCACCGATTGGGAAGAAACTGCAGTTTACTTGAGGTGTTGAGGCACCAAATTTTATATCCCAGGGCGCTCAAATTTGTTAAGACGGCCCTTGTCGGTGAAATGATTGTCGGTGAAATGTTTGTCGATGAAATGATTGTCGGTGATCTAAACGTGTCGGTGAGAAAATACTGTCGGCGAAATGCGGTGTCGATGAAATCTTGTCGGTGAAATGATTGTCGATGAAATGATTGTCGGTGAAGTGAAGGTAACTCGATTCTACAGGCATATATAAGTCGAAAATCAAGAGTGACGAAATTGCGGTAAATGCTTCGTTTATTAATTATCGATGGTTAAAGATTGACGTCTGGATCGCCTGAATCAGCCTGAATGACGGCAACTCGACGGACAGCGGGCCGCGCGAGGCAGGCCAGCCAAGGGGCGTGCAGTGGCGGCGGATGCGTGGACGGATTTGCCATGTAGAGCGCATACTTACTTACCTACCTCGCCGAAACTGTGACATACGATACTTGCGATAATTTATGAAAAGACGCAAACGTTGTTCGGCATTAAACCTGCCTACTCGTAAAAATCCACAAGGACACATCAAAACCCGCCCAACGGGATTCGCAAGTACAGAGGGTGAATGCCATTGCCTTTGAAAATATTGCCCTCAAAAATCACCCACACGGCCATCCAAAGCACACGCGATTGTTCACTTAATTACACACACGCACCACGATTAGTTTTCTCGCGAATGTCCATGTCTTCACGCACCGCGATTGTCCCGTCCGCGATTGTTCACTTAATTACACACACGCACCACGATTAATTTTCTCGCGAGTGTACATGTCTTCGCGCACTGCGATTGTCCCGTCCGCGATTGTTCACTTAATTATACACACGCACCACGATTAATTTTCTCGCGAGTGTACATGTCTTCACGCACCGCGATTGTTCACTTAATTACACACGCACCAGGATTAGTTTTCTCGCGAATATCCATGTCTTCACGCACCGCGATTGCAGTCTGTGCTCGCGTTGACGACAGTCGTCAAACTGAGGAGACCTTGGCCAAATCTCTGCGCGAAGGACACGAACAATGTTACGAATAAACAACCTACATACAATGTATCGCTACACTTTCTCAGAGTCGCTCGGGCGATGATAGACAGCTTATGCGATAAATTAAATTCTTTATTCTTCATGGAATCGATAGGTATGGCAGTGACACCAATGGATTCCCTATGTTTTTCCGATGAAAATCATACCAAATGTAATGTAAATCGGATTACTTTTAACGAAGCTAATTTTACATGAGGCTCGCGTGTGCCTGTGCTAGAGAATCACAGCTGTTTCGCACGGCCAGTCAATGCCCCCGACGAGACCGTTCCGCACTGAGTTTCGTGGCCTCCGACCGCGACGCTCGAGATCAGGGGGCCATACAATGTTGCGCACTAGAAAGCGACGAATCTGAAATTATTCTGCATTTCTCATCAGATATTTGCGCAAGTGGCGTCGATCGATTCCTTATGGAAAAACATAGAGAATCCATTGGTGTCACTGCCATACCTATCGATTTCATGAAGAATAAAGAATTTAATTTATTGCATAAGCTGTGTATCATCGCTTGAGCCACTCGGCGAAGGTGTAGCGATACATTGTATGTAGGTTGTTTATTCGTAACGTTGTTCGTGTCCTTCGCGCAGGGATTTGGCCAAGGTCTCCTCAGTTTGACAACTGTCGTCAACGCGACCACAGACTGCAATCGCGGTGCGTGAAGACATGGACATTCGCGAGAAAACTAATCGTGGTGCGTGTGTGTAATTAAGTGAACAATCGCGGTGCGTGAAGACATGTACACTCGCGAGAAAATTAATCATGGTGCGTGTGTGTAATTAAGTGAACAATCGCGGACGGGACAATCGCAGTGCGCGAAAACATGTACACTCGCGAGAAAATTAATCGTGGTGCGTGTGTGTAATTAAGTGAACAATCGCGGTGTGTGAAGACATGTACACTCGCGAGAAAACTAATCATGGTGCGTGTGTGTAATTAAGTGAACAATCGCGGACGGGACAATCGCAGTGCGTGAAGACATGGACATTCGCGAGAAAACTGATCGTGGTGCGTGTGTGTAATTAAGTGAACAATCGCGGACGGGACAATCGCGGTGCTTTGGATGGCCGTGTGGGTGATTTTTGAGGGCAATATTTTCAAAGGCAATGGCATTCACCCTCTCTACTTGCGAATCCCGTTGGGCGGGTTTTGATATGTCCTTGTGGATTTTTACGAGTAGGCAGGTTTAATGCCGAACAACGTTTGCGTCTTTTCATAAATTATCGCAAGTATCATATGTCACAGTTTCGGCGAGGTAGGTAAGTAAGTATGCGCTCTACATGGCAAATCCGTCCACGCATCCGCCGCCACTGCACGCCCCTTGGCTGGCCTGCCTCGCGCGGCCCGCTGTCCGTCGAGTTGCCGTCATTCAGGCTGATTCAGGCGATCCAGACGCCAATCTTTAACCATCGATAATTAATAAACGAAGCATTTACGGCAATTTCGTCACTCTTGATTTTCGACTTATATATGCCTGTAGAATCACCCCCCCCCCCCCCCCCCAAAGTATTGACTATAGGTAGAGTAACACCCTGTATATGTAAAGTTAACCAAGATTTATGTAGTGTGTGAATTCATTTAATCGGGAGAGCTTCACTAATCAATTCGCACTCTTTCCGTAAAGATAATATGGAAATTATAGAGAGTGAAATTTGTATCATTGCGTGGCAGTGTCCCCCGGACTTTAACACGGGATTGTCACAAGCTCTCACTGTTCTGTTTCCACGCTGCGAGCGAGGACTTTCAGTCTCAGGAAGGCGGCGCGGCGTGTTGACAGCCGAGAAAAAACAACAGTGGGCCAGATAAGATATCTGGTATGGAAAACTAAAATGTACCGGTGGGCAATCGTACGAGCGAGGATTGAACGATCCAAAATTTAAAGCGACGTCGTAACAGCTGATTCACAGAGGAAAATGTTAACACACTCGTAGCGAACGACTCGCTGCCGATTTAAACGTCAAACACCTGATCGCGACGCCGCACAGTGGGCCGGATTTTAAATTTGCCGCCTTTTGGGTCTTTTTTTTAAGATATCGGGATGAAAGTTGCGCTAAAAAACAGGAAAAAATTATTCCTATCTAATTATGTATAATTTAATTTTTTAAACAATTATTTATTTATTTATTTTTTAATTTTGTTAACTTATTTTTGATAAAAATGAATTTTAATTCTGTTTATTTGGTACCTTATTTAATGCCCTTTACAGTGGTGTACGCAAAATTTTGGGAAACTTTTCGTTTCCAAGTTATACGGAAAATTCGAATAATGAAGGAAAGTAGCAACAAATCGGTTTGTTTAAATTATAGACCTGGTTTTTGCGATAAATATCTTCTTTTATTAGTAACTAATATAAACAATCCATTAAAAAATATTTTTATATGCATTAACAAAAATGGCGACATTTTTAAAGTTTGATTAGGGATATCTTCCAAACGCCGAAAAGTTCCACTTTGGGACCAATTGCAATATTTTCAGCGCACTTTACTCTAAATAATCACGTATCCATCATTTCCCCCCTCGTCCCACTGCTCATATTATTAGTGTTTAAAGTTATCAACGTTCGGTCAGTCCGTAGGGTAAAGGTGGGATAGTTGAGCAGAAGGGAAACATGATCACAGAGATGTTATTATTAATGTATTTGCAATATGCCCCTAATGTCGCGTTGTTATGTTCATGTTTGCAATATTAATTCCTCAGCCTGTAGGTCCAAATTCTGATTTTTTGTGGTAGATAATCTCGTTCGCAGAAAACAACGAAAGGAAAGTAACAAAAACAAAAGCAAATGCAATTTTTCAATTTAACCTAAAATAGAGAAAAACCCTTGTCAAACAATTTTCATTATATCTGAATTTGATAGTCATAGTTAATTTTTACTATTAGTTTGTGGTTTTCTTGTTAAATACATTAGTTTATATTTCATTGTACATCTCTTTGGTAAGTATGAAACACTTAAAGGGCTCATGAACAACACAACGCGACCCACCTTTACCCTACGGACTAACTGAACGTTAATAACTTTAAACACTAATAATTTGAGCAGTGGGACGAGGGGGGAAATGATCGATACGTGATTATTTAGAGGAAAGTGTGCTGAAAATATTGCAATTAGTCCCAAAGTGGAACTTTTCGGCGTTTGGAAGATATCCCTAATCAAATTTGAAAAATGTCGCCATTTTCGTTAATGCATATAAAAATATTTTTTAATGGATTGTTTATATAAGTTACTAATAAAAGAAGATATTTATCGCAAAAACCTGGTCTTTAATTTAAACAAACCGATTTGTTGCTACTTTCCTTCATTATTCGAATTTTCCGTATAACTTGGAAACGGAAAGTTTCCCAAAATTTTGCGTACACCACTGTAAAGGGCATGAAATAAGGTACCAAATAAACAGAATTAAAATTTTTTTTATCAAAAATAAGTTGACAAAATTAAAAAATAAATAAATAAATAATTGTTTAAAAAATTAAATTATACATCATTAGATAGGAATAATTTTTTCCTGTTTTTTAGCGCAACTTTCATCCCGATATCTTAAAAAAAAGACCCAAAAGGCGGCAAATTTAAAATCCGGCCCACTGTGCGCCGCGTCGCTTTGTTTTGGAGGAAGAAACCAGTGGAGGAAATGCAGCATATTTGGAATACTGCTGGTAATTGTTTGAATACCGTAGTATCTAATCAACTACTAACGCTATATAACTTGTAACATCGTAGATAATAGGAGCAAATGACTTGTTAACTAATGACATTTGTGGATGAACCGCTATTGGGTCATTCCACGCCAAATCGATCACTTTTTTCCCTCGATGTCTCGGATTTTGTTCAAACTTGAATATGTGGTAGTCCTGGTGAAAATGGGGGGGGGGGGGGTTTAATTCATCATTTTGTCGATTTCGAGTTTGTTTAAAAATTATAGGGCGTTGAATTTTACGATTTTTGCCTATTTTCGTGAAAATGGGTTGTACTTATGAATTTTTATCTCGGAAACTATTTGTCGGATTTAGTTGATCCTGACGTTATTTTAACCTAGAAGGATCGGCCTTTCTGAATATTTTTGTTCCCGGTTAAAAAATTATTTTTACAATAATGAAAATCATAAATAAAGTTTTATTTTGCAAATTGAGGCTCAAGGTCGCGATTTTAAAAATCCGAAAAAAATACCGCTATGTTCGCTGAAGAATTTTCTATAAAATCAGCTAAACTCTTGTAGGTAATTTGCATATTCAACGTAGCAGGAAGCTGTTAAAGACAGCGGCGCGCACCGTTTCAGGTAAGCGAGCCGCGCGTCCCGCTACTACGGTCGCCTGACCGTACTCCTCGCACCCTTTATTACATCAATCAGGTCTAACAACGGTAGAAACAATAATGACAGATCACGTATCCATCACGAGGGTGTCATTTATACCTGCAGAAGAATTTTACTAACCCATTCTTGCCATATGGTATGAACTTTCAAATTCCCGACAAATTTTCCGAATACTCCACGAGTTCGGTAGGACTGTAGGGATACGGATGTTTTCACTATTGTCCGATTCTGCAATAAATTTAACCTTTAGTTATTTAACTATTTCATTACTATCTTCCACAACACTACTTGAACTACTTTGTGCATATACTAAACTTGATTTTACAGTACTATGAGTGCGTTCTATTTTTTCTAATGTTCTTCTACTAGATTTTAAAGCTTTACTTGTTAATGGAGTCTCACCTACGGATGCCATTAATATATTGGTGGAACTCACCACCTCGGTTGGATCGATTAAGGATGAACGACTACTTTTTGAACTGTCACTATTGTTAGGTTCTGTCTGCATACGCGACAACCCAGATGGCCCGGGTTCTGCTATTGCAGTTTCAGGCTGTTCCTTCTTTTCCTTATATAATTTCACGCGACAATTATTGCAAATGAACGTCTTTTCAGTAAGAAATGGAAATGAACAACACACTTCCAATGTCGAAGTGTATATGTATATCGTGTATATCCCTTTTTGTTGAAGGGATTGCAACACCACTGACCCACCATTTTCGGAAAATCATAAACTGATATTGAGACAGTAGACGCGCACGATACGAAAGTTGTCCGAAGACTAAAAACTTCAAAGGACGATGCCTAAGCAGAAATGTGTAGCGCTATATAAATTTATTGCCATCTTGGCCAAGAGTGTGTTAGTAAAATTCTTCTGCAGGTATAAATGACACCCTCGTGATGGATACGTGATCTGTCATTATTGTTTCTACCGTTGGTAGACCTGATTGAGGTAATAAAGGGTGCGAGGGGTACGGTCAGGCGACCGTAGTCAGTGATGCCAGAATCGTGGGACGCGGGACCAAACGCTTACCCCCACTATGACCTACCGTCGTCTCCCACTATGGCCTACCGTCGTCCCCCACTTTCTTCCCATCGCACTGCACACAAGCATATCCCTACCCCTGTCCGTGTGCTCGGCAGCCCAACAGGCAGCTCACACGGACAAGAGTAAAAATATGCTTGTGTGCAGTGCGGTGAGAAGAAAGTGGGGGACGCCGGTAGGGCATAGTGGGAGACGACGGTAGGTCATAGTGGGGGTGATCGTTTGGTCCCGCGTCCCACGATTCTGGCATCACTGACCGTAGTAGCGGAACGCGCGGCTCGCTTACCTTAAGGGGGTAGACACGGGTAATGCAGCGCGCTGTATACCGACACAATCTGGCCCAAAACATGGGTTTAGTAGGATACGTTGTTTGTCATTATATGAGCGAATTTTGGGCTGGGCGAGGTCTTATTCGAAAGAGGAAGGTTCAGTACAACACGCTCTGGCCATGGTTCGACGAGATTTTGTTGATATGTAATAATATGAGTGACCAAAGTAGAGAAAAAATGGACAAAATACACTCGCAGATTCCAAGTATTTTTAGGTCACTATAAGAGTTTTGTGACTCAAACAGTGAGTAGAGCGCTCCGCATTGAACCTTCCTCTTTCGAATGAGGAGGCCTCGCCCAGCCCAAAATCTGCTCATATAAGGACGAAACACGAAAAATCCCAAATCCATGTTTTAGGTTAGATTGTCGGTATTACAGGGCGGTGCATCGCTCGTGTCACGTGACGTGTCTACCCCCTTAAACGGTGCGCGCCGCTGTCTTTAACAGCTTCCTGCGACGTTGAATATGCAAATTACCAACAAGAGTTTAGCTGATTTTTTAGAAAATTCTTCAGCGAATATGGTGGTATTTTTTTCGGATTTTTAAAATCGCGACCTTGAGCCTCAATTTGCAAAATAAAACTTTATTTATGATTTTCATTATTGTAAAAATAATTTTTTAACCGGGAACAAAAATATTCAGAAAGGCCGATCCTTCTAGGTTAAAATAACGTCAGGATCAACTAAATCCGACAAATAGTTTCCGAGATAAAAATTCATAAGTACAACCCATTTTCACGAAAATAGGCAAAAATCGCAAAATTCAACGCCCTATAATTTTTAAACAAACTCGAAATCGACAAAATGATGAATTAAACTCCCCCTATTTTCACCAGGACTACCACATATTCAAGTTTGAACAAAATCCGAGACATCGAGGGAAAAAAGTGATCGATTTGGCGTGGAATGACCCTATTTTTACATTTTCGACTTAATCTGTAGAATATGTAAACGTCAATTTGCAAAACTTTTTCAGCAACTATTCAATCGTTCTAAGCATGGATAAAACATGTCGAAATTTTAGAAATAAACACTTAACTCATTTGCACGTTCCTTCTATGGTTTCGTGTCAGTTTTGTGATAATTTCGAGAATACAAAGTGTGACATGAAATTTTAGGTTTCAATACCATGTTGCTAATTCGGAATACCGAAGGTGAAGGTAATGTTACGTATGTGGAATTTTCCCATACGCCGCTCTCAATCACTTTTCGAGCTCGCGTCTGCGAAGGGAAAACGCCCTAAAATCCTTTTGCTTATCATGCACCACTAATGGGGGGGGGGGGGGGGTCACGATCTCGACCATCTGGATCACGACCATGGGAATGGGCGTGAGACGACGCCAACGACCCCGAAAGATCTTATATGGAAACTCCTAATGAACCCCCACTCATTTCAACCCTCGTCGGTTAAAAGCTATAGAGTCACGCGTAGAGTCACGTCGCGTCACGCTCGTACAGAGTTGGTTAAATCTAGTAAGATCGAGCTAAAGTGTCCGTCAGAATCATAGTTAACCTCATAGAATTCGCGAGTCCGGTTTATATTCTATTTGGCACTTTGAAATAGCCACTCGTACGCCCCGCATCGCCAGTGCGTCAACACCGTGCAACTATTGATAACTTATACATTTTATTTAATTAACTAATCGCGACACTTACATTTGTACTATAATTGTCTATTCAATATACCAGCGCTGTCCAGCGTAGGGGCCCCTCACGCGCCTGCTTCCCCTTCCAATCTTTCTCTCGCATAGCGTGCCTTCCGTCGTCAAGGAGACCGCGCGACGCTAAGAAGGCTGCCACGTCCGCGAGCCGTCTGTCACTTGGATATGGGTCATTTCAGGTTAATTCGTTGACTTTCATACCTATGTGTCAGGCTTGTTTATGATATTTGTAGTTTCAGAATTGTTTGAAAAGTACAGGTCACCAAGACTGACAACATATACCGGGAAGTAATAGCATTTGTTGGCTGCGACGCCGCGTGTCACTAATCACATGTCATATCGGGCGTCCGAGCTCGCTCGGTGACGGACACGCTGGTCTGTCATGGTCGCCTCTTTAGCGTCGCGCGGTATCCCTGACAACGCAGACGAGAGTGGGAGAACCCCAATCTCCCGCGGGAGCGACCTTGAACAGCGCTGCAATATACGAATGGTGTTCACGTGTAAATCGAGTCGATTTCGTTAAATCCATCTATTACCCAGCGATCCTTATAATATTAGTAGCACTCGGGTTACCTTTAACTCATCGACATTCATTTCACCGACATTGTTTTCATCGACACGATTTCACCGACACAGAGTTCACCGAAAATGTTTATTTATCGACACCTTGAAATCACCGACACTCAGTTCATCGACATCGATTTTGGCCGAAAATTATTACACTTACCGTCATTTGTTATCGTTGTAAATGCAACTTATCTACACATTTATTTTCGCGCATAAAAAAATAAAGGGGTAAATGATAAAAATTATGCCAAAATTATTAAACAACTACTGCACGTAAGAAAGCGAAGCGTATACTGACTGAAAGAACGATAAGCCTTATAAACAACAGAAGTCGGGGTTGATGTCGATGAACTGAATGTCGGTGAATTCAAGGTGTCGGTAAATAAACCCTGATAACCATCTGACGCCAATCTGACATCAGATTGGTAGCAGAGTCTGGCATGAGAGCGCAGAATCTGACGTCAGATCCGTAGTCGTCTGTGTCCGCATTTGGCTGCGTTCTGAGGTACAGAATCTGATGTCAGATTCTGATGTCAGATCGGCAGCAGATGGACAGCAGATTCTGCCGTCTGCTTGGCACAGCTAACAGCGCCATCTGAGGGTCAGGATTAGCAAACTAACGTGTGGTAAGAAAAACAAATACCAACAAATACGAAAGTTGTAATTCCCAAGCGGTCACCCATCCAAGTACTAACCGCGCCCAATACCGCTTGAACTTCAGTGATCGGACGAGAACTTGTGTTTTTTTCTGACACGAAATGATCGTTGCAAAAATTTGGCTCTTATTAATACTTCTTGTGTAAAAATCTTCATACTATTATATTCTAAGAACTTATTATATAGCGTTTAAGTCGAAAAGAGTCGTTGTTCTGTGGTATAAGTACAGGGTCATCGTTTAATCCTGCAACCCGCGCGCGCGCGAACCTGTAAAATGGCAACACCGCCTCACGGACGCATTCCACTACAACCATGCACTGGCCCAGCGGAGAGCTGCCAGCAACCGATGGACAAGGGTGATGCCCGAGCTTCGAAAATTTTAGCGTCGCAAAGAGCTAGGTATTGGGAATTTCCCGGTCCAGGTAATCGAGCCGCGCGCTCCGCTTTTATGATCGGTTTACCACTCGCACCCGAGATTACTGTAATGAGGTTTGAAAATAATGTTAACTAATCTCGTACCCGTCTCGAATTTCAAAAATTTTAGCTACGACGCGGTTGACCGCGACGTATCCTATACCCTTGTACGGAAAGATTTTTCGCCACCTGCTTGTAAAAGCCACAATAATGGCACATCATTAAAAAAAAAATGACATCATCGGAAGCCGGTATAGGCGTGGCATTGAGTAGCTAAAACATTCAAACAAAAATTCTAGAGAAAAAATCAAATACCGCTACAATCAAAGACACGTCCCATTAGTTACCCCTTACGTCTGATCTAGGTATGCTCCGCATTAAGGATAAAATCATATAAAAGAAAACCAGAACAATAGATTCTGAGGTCTGCAGAACTAACACATAATTGAATAAAAATTTAATTTTTCAATTTATAAAAGTAATGATAGTAATGATACAGAAACAACTAGCCTATTGTTTATCAACATCACGAATTTTAAAAACAGCGTTAAATACATTATCAAATAAACAGTTTGTAAAAGCTTTTTAAACAATTATGGTTGAAAAATTGATGAAAGAAAAATTAAGTAAACGTAAAATATGTTAAATTATCAATCATTAAGAGGGTATAATTTTTCCTCATTTTTCGGCGCAAATTGCATTCTGATATCTCTTATAGTTCAAAAGTTATACGAAAAAGGCCCCAAATTTTTCAACCCGGGCCGGGAAATTCTGAATAGTTCTTTGCAACGTTAATTTGAAAGAGGCCAGCCCAAAATTCTCGAAGCTCGGGCATCACCGCTGTCTAGTGGTCACTAGTAGTTCTCCGAACACCGGGACGGTGCATGGTTGTAGTGGAATGCGTCCGTGAGGCGGTGTTGCCATTTTACAAGTTCGCGCGCGCGCGGGTTGCAGGATTAAACGATGACCCTGTACCTGTTTAAATTACAAATGATATCAATATTAAATAACTTACCTAACGCAATTCTTTTTACCTGTTGTATTTCATTTTTATACATTTTCTGTGGACTTTACTGACATGGTAGTAGAATTGGACAGAGTTTAAATGTATTCAACAGGAATTAAAGGTTAATGTTATGAATTTATTATATAAATTAACTTATTTTCACAATTATATAATAAATTAACTTATTTTCACAATTTAACCTTTAATTCCTGTAGAATACATTTAAACTGTGTCCAATTCTACTACGACGTCAGTAAAGTACACAGAAAATGTAAAATTGTAGTTTAAACAGGTACTTATGCCACAGAACAACGACTCTTTTCGACTTAAACATTATATAATAAGTTCTTAGAATATAATAGTATGAAGATTGTTTAAAAATAAGTATTAATAAGAGCCAAATTTTTCCAACGATCATTTCGTGTCAGAAAAAACACAAGTTCTCGTCCGATCACTGAAGTTGAAGCGGTATTGGGCGCGGTTAGTACTTGGATGGGTAACCGCTTGGGAATTACAACGTTTCGTATTTGTTGGTATTTTTTTTTCTTACCACACGTTAGTTTGCTAATCCTGACCCACAGATGGCGCTGTTAGCTGTGCCAAGCAGACGGCAGAATCTGCTGTCCATCTGCTGCCGATCTGACATCAGGATCTGCTGTCAATCTGCTGCCGATCTGACATCAGCATCTGACATCAGATTCTGTATCTCAGAACGCAGCCAAATGCGGACACAGACGACTACGGATCTGAAGTCAGATTCTGCTGCCAGATCTGGTTATCAGGGAACATTGTCAGTGAACTCGGTGTCGGTGAAATCGTGTCGATGAAAACAATGTCGGTGAAATGAATGTCGATGAGTTAAAGGTAACCCGTACGTAATATTCAGTGAAGCCTGAATTTGGAGATGTAAAGTTCGCCTGCCATCGCAAATAAAAGATACTCTTCCGACCCTGAAATTATCAGCTTTATCCGGATCCACTATATTTAGATTGAGTAACCCATAACATGTACTCATAATATAAATGAAGTGGCGAACAAACCATATGCTGCAACCTAATACTAACTAGGGGTATGCGGATATACGAAATTAAGGGTACCCGAGCTTCGGGTCGGGTCGGGGACCGATCGGGACGCATAGTGGGATGACATGATATAGTTGTGGACAAAAATCGATTCCCACGCCAAAGCGAAATGAAAATCAACGAAACTTGCTATAATGGAGTATTTGGTGCTGTTGATTACGAATATACTGCAGAAATTTTGATTAAGCAAATGGCGGATCCAATATGGTTGTCAAAACTCGACAAATTCTAGTAAAATATGGATCATACGGACGGCAAACGATGTTTCTTAAAGTCATAAAGCTAAAACTTTACATTTTGGGAGTCAGAGAGTAAGATTATATTGTATGACGTATGGAATGCGAAACTACGGAATGGTTGCTTAAAAATTACGGATTATAGTTAAAAACGCTGCATATGCTGCAAATTCCTTATTAAACTAACAATTGCATGTCTGTCAAAAATGTCTAACAAAAATATTAGAAGAATTGTTTATCAAAAATTTGTTTAAACAATTTTTTAATCCGATTTCCGATTCGGGATCTGACACTCGATTCAGAACATAATTTTTCTGTCTGGTCTTGTACTTAAACTTTTAAATTGTGACCCGAGAAAATCGAGTCCCCAGTCGTAAATCGGGTCCCGAAATAACGGGTACACGAATATGTTTATGTCGACAAACTTTCGAGATCCCGACCCGAACCCGAAAACAATTCCCAAACCGACACCCAATATTAACATGTCATATAGGTAACTTATGATATATCTTACATTTGGTTTACTTGCTTGCTCAATTCTTGATCTTTTCGTAAGAATCGACGAATTTGTCTTCATTACACGTTTTTGATTAGAATATTGTTTCAAAATTGCGCCTCCTGACTTTACTTGTAGATAGGGCGAATCCTTTTCATTTTTCTGAAAATATGTGGGACAGTAATACATGATATGAAACAATGAAGTTTTTGTCGGTGAGCATATTTTTCAATTCAGTATTGAAGTAAAACAGGGGTAAAAGAAATTGAATTTATGAAAAATGTTCAAGCTAAAAAAATGCTCAACTCTTAGAATGGCATAGACCAGGACTGACGAACTTCGCCGGCAGCCGGACGAACTCCACTCTCACAAAATGAAGTTTTTAAGTGTCCGCCTCCGATTGCATTGGTTTTTTGATAAGTTTTAGACAACCGAAAAATAAGAAATACTTGTTTTTTATTTTGGCCAGCTTGTATATTTAGGAGCAAAACCACAATTCATAAGAACAGTTCATAAGAACAGGTACAAAAGTGACTGACGACATGAACATCACCTATACTTGAGGTCATGTTAGAAGGAACCCAGTTCGCGCATGTAGAATGAGCTCATTGGCTCCGAGGGAGCGTTTGTTTTGGTATAGCCAATAGTAGCTTGTTTCGGCACCAATGAGCACCAACATACGCAAGAACCGATCTAAACTCGTCGGTCTGCAAGTTCCTTCTAACATGACTTCCAGTATATACAGCACGTTGTGGCGAAAATGAAATTTATATCAAGTTTTATTCAACAAAATGTTATAATATTTATTAAACTAACAATAGAAACTTTTGTATGTCTTCTTATGAACTTTGAAGGGTGGTTTCGCCCCCGAAATATGCAAACGGGGCAAAATGAAAAGATGCCTATTTCTTAGTTTTCGGTCTTTTAAATCATATCCAAAAACCAAAGCAATCGGAAGCGGACACTTAAAAACCACTCCTTGTCAGTCTGCCGGTTTTCCCACCATCAGCAATATCAGCTATAATAGGAGCGAGAGCTCCCCTACCGTGGTTCGATAGCCGCCAGTGTAGAGTGTTGGAGTGAAATAGGAATGGGGGGATCGTTTTCTTATTACTCACAAGGGATGTTGGGTTAAACTGTGCAGATTTGTACAGGGCCTCAATAGAAGTACCGGGTAATTTTTCGCTTATGCCCGTTTTCGGTTCTGCAGTGTAAAAACAAGGTTAATGTGTAATGTCTTCCTTTCCTGCATATCTTGCTAACTAAATATAGTGGATATAAAAAACTGTTATAAACAAAATTTAATGGTCTTTTTGGTGCTGTATAAAACTATGTATTCAAATTGCTTAAAAGTGGTGAGGAACATGTTCCTGTTTAAATTGCAAATTTTAAACAATTTGAATACACAGTTTTGTAGGTCAGAAAAAGCCATTAAGTTTTCAATGTAATAATTTTTTACATCTACTATAATTTTCAAGGTATGCTGGAAAGTAGAAAATCACATATTAACATTTATGGGGTGTTTTCACCCTGAAGAATAAAAAATGGGCACAAACGAAAATTGTCTAATACTTCTAGTGATGTCCTCTATACACCTGTACAGTTTAAAAAAAGTCGAAATGTTTGGGTAACTGAACTTCCCTTTTCAGCGAAGCAGCCAAGGAGGGGAACGAACCGCACGCAGGTAGCAAGCCGCCTTATCGTCACTGTTGCCACAGACCATATTTAATGTAAGTAACAATTGGTTAGGAAAAGACATTGAGTGATTAACTAAATTACTGATGGAAAATATATGATTGAATGGATTCGGAGAATGCACTGAAGATTCAATCACTCTGTCATGTAAAACACAAAACAATGAAGAAATTGTAGCATAATTTTAAGTCGTATTGTTGTATTATGTAATAATACTGTTAATTTTAGTTTCAAATATTTGTTTTTTTGTTTTATTGTTTTTCCTGTGCTCATATTTATTAATAAATTATAAGGCGTCATTCACAAACTTCTCCCTGTGTTACCTCTATTTCTGCATGATAGATATAAAAAATTAATTACTTGGACTACTGAAGCAATAGATTGATCTTTCTCTTTGACAGGGATGTCCCCTTTTTCGAATTCTGTACTATTTATTGCTATTCTTCCAATTTCAGCCTGCTTTGAAGCAGTATTTAAGTTACTATTCACTCTATCCACTGTTTCAGAAGTAAAAGAGCTCGTTTTTTCCACTAATGGTATGTTTCTTTCACCGACTTTAAGTTTATTTTCTAAAATCATTTTTTCACTCTCACAAATCATTAAGTATTCTTCAAGTTTCCTGGATATAATATGTAATAATAAATATGTTTAATTAATAGCTCATTCAGTCTCCAGTTTTATGACAACATATGCATACTTTCTCTTTATATATTCTTCTGATAAAATCTTCCGTTCCATAGATACTGTAGTAAGTTCCTGTTGCAGGCTTTTTACTTTAGATCTTAGTTCTCTTCTTTTATTCAAACTAATCAACATTTCCCTAAATATAGTTCACAATTTTTAAAACTGAAATACAAATTTGGTAATATAACAAAAAATATTCAATACCTTTTCATCACAGATATGTATGTAATAAGCGTATTTGGATCACATGCTCTCGAGATCACCTCATCTGTTTCTTCTGCAGAAGCTTCAAGTAAGGTTTGTATACTTGAAAATAAATAAATAAATATATACACACGTACATATATATATATACACGCACACACGCACTCACGCACACACACACACAAAAGTAGCAGCATTTGATGTGTTTACAGATGGGCCTACTTTTCTTGAGACCCTGATGATGAATGTAAATATAAACATTGTTACATTTCCTGCAAATGATTTGAATTTTATAAATACGTTTCAGTCTTCATTGATCTAACTTTTCATCGGTACATTCTGAGTATTTAGCATAAGTTCTCCCAATTCTAGAAAAGTTGACATGCAATTAAATTTAAGTGTCTAAGAGGAAGAATGTTAAATGGTAAAATGTGTTTTAACATTTATGTTTACATTCTTCATGACGATCCCCATAAAAGTAATCTGAGCAGAACAGAAGTTAATAGTCCAGTTTGTCTTAATGTCCCCCATGATATTATGATAAAAATGATATAGTTCTATTTAAAAGCTCAAGGTGACCTTAGTTTCGTTATCGAAAAAAAGGATTTCCAAAATGTTTGTTGTCATTTTATGTTACCCATTGTACACAGATATTTTTTTGTTTATAGATTTCTTTATCGCATTATCCTGAACGGATAAAAAATGTGGACCCTTAGAGTGAACACCTCATATATACTATACTAATAAAAAGTACTACGGATTGAAAAAATTAGTATCCAAGGATTTAAAAACTTCAGAAAAACATAGCAAAGTAAGAAAAAGATAGATAAAGGTGTTAAGAACACTGTGAAGTCACTCATGGTTTTTCAATGGAATCATATGGTTTGATTACCATATACTTGTAATCGATCAGAAAACAACTTGATCTGTGTATGAAATATTGACCTTTGGATGAATTAATCCAAAGTAATCAAAATGCTAATATGCTATACGTACATGAACTTGTGTTCTTTAGAATTGCAAGAATATGATAATAAGAGTATTTAAAAACTATTTAAAAACCTGTATGTGACATGCAACGTGCTTAATTTTCTTTAACATCCCAATCTCTATAGTCCCCCTTGAAGTACTTCAGCCTATGTTTATTGATTCTAATATGTAACTGTACTTTCAACATTAAATCTATTTACAGGGTGAATTAAGATGCACTGCAGGCACTAAATTTGATATTTAAGGTAGTTGACCCAGTCGTTGATCGGTACCCAGTCGTCGATCATTTGAATTAATATTGAGATTTTATAAGGTTTTTGAACAATATTGTGTAAAGGACAAAACTGCAAGTTAATATTTAAGAGTCTTTATCTACATATATCATCACAATATTGTTCAAAAACCTTATAAAATCTCAATATTTAAGTGATCGACGACTAGGCCTAAACCGATCGGCGACTGGGTCAACTACCATATATTCAATATATATTAAGTATTTTCACATACTTTTTATAATTTTCAATTTTCTTTCGCAATTGCTCAATTTCTTGCTTCATGGTCTCTGTTTCTAAATTTTGTTCTTTTAAATATTTAATTTGTTCCTTAAATGCATAAATGATATTATTTTTTTTATTTAATTCACTTTCCACGTTGTAAACTTCTTTTCTTAGCTCTGCAGTTTGTTTATCTAATGTTTCACACTTTTGCGAATAATGTTTAACATTTTTTTCTGCCAAGAGCAGCTGAAAATTTAGTTTATCAATCTTATCCTGCAAAGAGCATGTATCTTCTTTGATAGTATCATTATTGGAAAAATTAAAATATATTCTGTGAATTTTATGTGACGTGGCTTTTTCCCTACATTGAGGGCAAGATTTGGATCTGTACAGAGGAAAACAAATAAAATATGTTATTAAAAATATTTAACTAATTATTTGTAATTAATTTCATGTATTAAATCCCGCAATGAAATTGTTTATGAAAGAGAAAACAGTTGAAACTATCATTAATGTAATACAAATATAATCTTACATTTTGCTCCATTTAAAATTTGCACAATTTTTAAAATAAATTAAATGGGAAATAATATTATAGATCATTTACCTCTCTAACCATTGAGTCAAACAGACAAAATGAAAAATATGTCCGCATGGAGTATAAAAAACATCATCAGATGGTACTAATAAATCACTGCATATTATACAAACAATATTCATCTTATACGAATACAATGTAAAATTTATTACGTAAATATACAACTACTTAAGAACACACTAACTCCATATAAATTTGTCACGAATTATTTCAGTATATTACTGTATCATTCTCATTTCATAATACGAAAACAATAATTGCCGTACTTTAAAGTCAGAAATTACAGGCAAAAGTCAGTTTAACATAACGAACGAGTTCAATATGAATTTTCAATCATAGAAATTATACACAGTAAGAAAGCGAAATAGGTTATCTCGTAAACACAGTATATATGTATACTGAGTAGGGATGGGCGATGTTCATCGATGTTAACGAAATATCGATAATGGGGGACCAAACATCGATGTTTCAATATCGATAATGAACTGATCGATGTTTACGGAATATCGATTATAGGGGACCATTGTTGCGTTATCCGCTGGTGTTAATCCATATATTATATGAAGTTAGCTATAAGTCATAAAGATATCGAAGCTAGATGTAGAGCGAGATTCAAAATCCTTTTGTATTGGAAGATAGGAATAATATATATAGATTCAAAGCGAACGGAACATTAAGGTCTTAAGCAAATGTGAAACGGAGGACAAGGAAGAGTTTATTGTAGAGCGCGTTGTGCTTCTTAGGGGGCTTTTCCTTGCTAGTTTTGAATGTTTCAAGTTACCGTTAGATCAGGCGAGGGTAGTAAATAGCTTTACTTTTTCCTTTGCACATCTGCGTGCCAAATTTCGTCGAGCGGGCAGCGGCTCGTCTCGTAAAAGTACTTAAAATTCTGTCCTCCCTTTCAATAACTGTCGATGTCCTGTTAGGGTAAAAACTCCGGTCGAGGAAGGCTGAAAGTCATAAAGCCATAAATTTTCTCCGAGTGACGTCGTCTTGACCTCGAGGGTTGCGCTTACTTACCTGCGAGATATGTATATACCGTACGTAGCCTATGTACTACCCCTATGTACTTGGGAAGCGTACCTTGATCAACAGAGGAGAGTGGGAGGAAGCATGAAGGAAGGGCGAAGGACAGCCCACTAACGAAGCTAGAGGGATGACACCGTCTTGATTGGGCGAAAGGATCCGGAGAGGGAGTCCGAGGAAGACTGCAAACTTAAAGGAGTAGGGACTCGGAGGTGACAAGCGAGGCGTTATTTTTGTAAAAGATCAGATCAAACTTGTCAGCAGACTTGAAACAGTTTACGTAGAAAATATACAAATAGTTTCTGAACATTTTACTTTGTGAAATCATTTGAAATACCCGCGCACTCCAACGAGCTGAATGCTTCAGCATTCCACGGGCACCAACCCGCGTTCCGTTCAGATAATCACCGCCGGGACGCGCAACACCATGTTGCGTTATCCGCTGGTGTTGTTGCGTATTTAGCGGCGATTTTAAGAACAGAACGCGGGTTGGTGCCCGTGGAGTGCTAAAGCACTCTGCTCGCGGAATGTGCGGGAGTTTTAAATAAAATAGAATTATTAACTGGCAAAAACTTCAATATATTTATTTATAACTTTTAAAGATCTTTTTGTAATGAGAACTATTCAGGACTTTTCGATTCCGAGTCAAAAACCGTTCTGCCTTCTCGAAGTCCTCCGTCGTTGCTCCTTCCCTCCTCGAACGTGGTGCCCCTTCCATCCTTGCGCATCCTCCCAGTCCTTTGGCCAATCAGGATGAGGGATGAGCCGGATTCAAAGGGTAGGCTGTCCCGCGGATGTCCGTCCGCCCCCGCGAATCGACGTCCATCTTTCCCTCCGTCTTCGGGTGGTGGTGGAAGTTCGGTGGAAGCGCGCTTTTCCGTTACACAGCGGGGTGCACACGTGGGAAGAGAAAGTTGGCTCGGCTCCGAGGATCGAGAAGACAACCCTTGAAGGAAATTTATGACTGCCTTAGCGTCGCCAACACTTCTGGAGTCAATCAACACTCCTAAAGACTAACAAAAAACAAGGACTTCTCAAGAGATTACGTGACTTAGAAGAAACTCGCAATTCGTTTCGGGGTCTGTTAATAGATATCCTCTTCCTGCTTTCGAGCTCTGCCCAAGATCTTTCCCACGAATGCCACCCGCATTGCGCATCCTTTATAATACTTTTTAATCATACGCAAACATCTACTTTCAAACTTCGCTCCTAATTTACCTATCGATTATATACATTTTCGTGACTACGTTCGTGTGGTCACGCAACAGTGTTAATCCATGTATTATATTAAGTTAGCTATAAGTCATAGAGATATCGAAGTTAGATGTAGAGCGAGATTCAAAACCCTTTTGTATCGAAATATAGAAATAATATGGTTAGGTTAGGTTTTATTTTTTCCTTTAAAAATATACATTCTATAAAGGTGGCGCTTTAGGATCAAAGTGTTCCTATACTGCCCAAGGAACTCTGTCCATGCACTCATCGTTCACAATCTTTCTCCTCTATTCTCCTCATCCATTCAGTCACTCCTCCAGTACTAGTTCCTTTTACCCCATAAACTATATAAAACTTAATCTAATGAATCGCTTACTCCTATCACTATGCAGATATATAATGTGAAAACAAAATAACAATATAAAATTATAAATATCGTATGTACATGTGTTTCTATCAGTCTTTGGTTTACTCTACTTAAACCTACTCATCACATTTTTTTTCCCTGTTTGTCCCCCCCCCCCCTCTCTCTCTCTCTCTCTCTCTCCAAATCCTCATATGTCCCTCTTAATCTTACTCAGAAAAGCCGCGATCACCCTCGCCGCGCTCGTGTTTTCAATCCTCACTATTCTTCCAATCTTCTCTCCCACTTGTATTCCCCTTTTCGTCAAACTTTCCTTTAAACTGTTCCTCTCTGTCTCATGCCTGCTGCATATCCATATCACATGTTCTATGTCCTCAATCTCTGCTCCGCATTCACATTCTGGCGATCCTATTAGATTTTTTCTATATAGTGATTCGCCTAGATTGTAATGGTTCGCCCTGATTCTGCTTAGGAAGTTTATTGATCTTCTCTCCAGCCTCCCCAAATTCCTAAACCACGGATTCCTACTTCCAGTGTTGACCTCACATTCCGCAAAGTACCTTGTTCCCTTAACTCTTCCCTCCTCTTGCATTTTCCTCGCTGAGACCCTCCATAATCGTTCCCGCATATCCGTTCTTAGATCCGAAATTGGGATTTTTATGCTGTGGTCTGGTTCTGTTTCCGTCTGATCTTTTGCCCTTCGATCCGCCCTCTCATTCCCCTCAATTCCTCTATGAGCCGGGATCCATGCCATCTTAATTGTCCTATTCCCTCCCCGGTACTCCTCTCTCGCTTCCTCTCTCCTATAATTAATCTCCCTTAGGTCCCTCCTTATTTCTTCTATCCATTCATTCTTTTCCTTTCCATTACCATTTGCTGTGCTCATTAATACACTCTTTGAATCAGTTAGTATAATTACATCTTTATCTATATACTTTTGTTTGGCAATTTCTATAGCCTTTTTAATTGCTATCGCTTCTGTAGTGAAGATAGATGCCATCTTGCTAATACTGAACCCTTTTTCCGTCCAGTCCTCTCCCTCTCTGATAATTATACCAACTCCATTTGCCTTTGAGTCTTCTTTTTTTGATCCATCTGTATATATTTCTATTGTGCCCTGGATCTGTAGATTTAATTTAGTCTTGATCTCATTTATCAGTCTTCCTTCTAAGTCTCCCACGTTGTCTTCGTTCTCTCCCACCTTCCATTCTATAAACTCTTCTCCTATTCCTTCTTCTTCTTCCTCTTCCTTTTCTTCCCAATCTCTTTGGTCCCTTTTTAATATTATATCCTCCATATTTCTCGTTTCCCTCCATGCTCCTACCAATGCATTCCTCTCTTCACCATTGTTGTCGTCTGCCCATTCTGCCATTCTCTCAATCCTCTTTATGACTTCGCTCTGTTGTTTTCCTCTATGCGAGATAACGTACCTGTTTGAAATTAAATTGATTCTACTTTCCAGATCCATTACCCCCGCTTCCACCGTCATGACATTTATTGGTGTCGTTATTCTATAACCCAGGCATGCCCAGATGGGCGTTCCGGTATTACGAGCATTCATCGCGTTTTCCAAAGCTCGCGTGGTAGGGGGTGCTCGGAACCAATGACGTTGCGGGCATATCACGGATGGGGCAGACTGTAGTAGTGTGCGTGTAGGCTCGTACCCGTAGGCAGAGTTGGGCATTAGTCGAATAAATTTTTATTCGACTAAATTTTGATTCGACTAAATTTTTATTCGAACGATCTCGAATAAAAATTTCGAATAAAGTGTAGTTATTCGAGAATAACGAATAAATTATTATTCGACTAAATTTTTATTCGAGTGATCTCGAATAAAAATTTCGAATAATAATTTATTCGAAAATATAGAATAAATTCTTAGTCGAATAAATTTGTATTCGTTATTCGTTATTCGTTATTCGAAGGACCTCCGTGGCGACTAGGCGACACGAATAAGCGTGGGTCAGAACCCGAGCCGCTCCGTCTGGGGTCCCGAGGCCCTCGGCCTCTGGTCGGGCCGAGAGGGGATTATGAGACAAGGGGAACGCTTTCCGAATGTACCTACCACCCCCACCGGGAGCTACTCGATATTCCCGTACCATATATCTTCAATTTTAACAAATTTCACAGGGTTATAAATTCCGTTCCGTATATTTCACAATAGAGGTTGAAGATCTTGTAATAACGTATAATATTACAAAACTGATGCACTAAACACCATTAAATATATAAACAAACAGATGACAAGTACAAATAACAAATCGAATATGAAACTGCGATGTATACAAAGTGATGGCTTGATAAGTGAATAATTACAAAATTTGACAAATCTAATTGAGGGCTACATCTCTTTGATTTACGGTCTTATGGAAAATAAAGACCGCTAACAAAAATCATAAAAAATTCAGACTGACAGGCTCAAGTTAAAAGTTCTCATGACATTGAAATAGATTCAGGTAACTATGGCCCATACGGTTAAAGAGATATTTGTTCAGTATTTCATTTTGTTACAAATATTTTTCTTAATAAAGATTGAGCGCAGTGGGTTACGTGCGGTCTAAAAATATTTTTCTTTACAAAATATCCATGCATTCCTAGATTTGGAGATATGGACCTGTGAGGCCAAACATGTGCAATGGTGTAATTTATTTTACGTGTGCACTGTAGGATTATTTACGGTCCGAATTACGTCGTTCTTGGTGTTATTTTCGCCGAAAAAACATAAGGAATCGTTTGGCGCCGTTTTTGTGACGATCTGATGAGAAATGCGGAGCCCGAAATTTCTCACTTCTTAATCGTTTTTTTTCGCCACGGGGTATCGGGCGGTTCACCCTACACTCGACAAGCGTTCCCCTTGCCCCATAATACCCCTCGGTCACCGGTCGGGCCAAGGACCATGGGAGTCGAGCCCAAGCGGCTTATTCGTGACGCTCAGTCGCCACGGAGGTCCTCCGAATAACGAATAACGAATAAAAATTTATTCGAATAAATTTGTATTCGTTATTCTCGAATAACGACATTTTATTCGAAATTTTTATTCGTTATTTACGAATAACTTCACTTTATTCGAAATTTGTATTCGAGTTCATCGAATAAAAACTTAGTCGACTAAAAATTTATTCGTTAATCGCGAATAACTCCATTTTATTCGAAATTTTTATTCCAAGATTCGTCGAATAACAATTTAGTCGAATAATGCCCAACTCTGCCCGTAGGTTTATGTAATTGGGGTTCCTGGAGCCGCAGTGTTCTACATTTTAGAAATTGGCAAAATAAACAGGAATTGACTAATGATTAAACAATAATATTATATAATTGGGCGGAATAGACTTGAACAGTCCCACTTACACCTCTGATTAACAAAAAGTTTCTTATTAAACGATTTTTATTCAGCTTCAATCAAGTTTAGTTAAAATCTGGAAACTCAATTTTAACCCCCTTCCAACTATCGCATAGACTTGAACCTTTGCAGGCATACGTAATTTGGATGGCAATACAAAATTATGAAGAAAAAGAAACCGCCCCCGGGGTTTAAAAAATTACATAGTCAGCAATAAATATAACCCATAACCACAAATCCAAACGACTTGAAATCAGCCTATAACCACAAATCATATAAATTTAATCGCAATGAAATCAGCATGTAACCCGAAATTTAATCAAGACAACAAAAAGTAAATAAAGAAAAGAATTTTTTTTTAGGTTTTAGTGCATTTTAAATAAATCATTTAACAGTTTAACGTAAAATTTGTTTTATATTTTTTCATTTTGTACAAATCAATCGAATCAAATAACATATAAAACATTCAATTTAAATTAGAATCAAATGCATTCAAAACATTTGGTTTTCCACAAAGCATTTTGCACAGATCGATATTAATAAGTAAGATTACATACTTAATAAATATTGTTGCGGCGTAGAGGCGTCGCCTCGTTGGCTATCGTGATTTATTTACAGTTATGTACACGAGTTGAAATTTAACACTATACATTTATACAATATTCACATCAAGTATACGTTTATATACAATATAAGATTCCATATAATACATGAGATCCACATATCCATTTTCATTCGAAATCCGCGAATCGTAGAAATCTATTACAGTTTTACCCTTCCCTTGTAAATCTGCATTTAATATATTCAAATGATCTGATAGGTCTGATAGAAAAGCTAAATTGCATAACCACTTCTTGTCCTGCAATTGCGGAACGTCGTGGTTCATCATGTCCATAAACACAAGAAGTTCGTCTCTAAAATTAAAAAATATATCTTTCTAGCTAGATCTACATTTATTGCATCTGTAACATCAGATTTTTCTTTGGGGAAACTACGCCTAAATGTCTACCCCCGAAATACTTACATTTTGCGTAACAACATTTTTCATATCACGAATATTTTCGATAATATTCAATTATCATGCAATAGATTTGTGCAATGTGTGGTTGCCTGCACGTACGTCATCCGGTGACCTTCGTATATCGCGGATATGTATGTATGGATGTGTATGTATGAATTTATGACTGTATGAATGTATGGATGTATAATATATGTACATCGTACATGGCGATTTCAATCAAAGACCAAAGTTCGTATATTGTATCTTATATTATATGTATTATATTGAATCTTATATTGTATATAAACGTATACATGATGTAAATATTGTATAAATGTATAGTGTTAAATTTCAACTCGTGTACATAACTGTAAATAAATCACGATAGCCAACGAGGCGACGCCTCTACGCCGCAACAATATTTATTAAGTATGTAATCTTACTTATTAATATCGATCTGTGCAAAATGCTTTGTGGAAAACCAAATGTTTTGAATGCATTTGATTCTAATTTAAATTGAATGTTTTATATGTTATTTGATTCGATTGATTTGTACAAAATGAAAAAATATAAAACAAATTTTACGTTAAACTGTTAAATGATTTATTTAAAATGCACTAAAACCTAAAAAATAATTCTTTTCTTTATTTACTTTTTGTTGTCTTGATTAAATTTCGGGTTACATGCTGATTTCATTGCGATTAAATTTATATGATTTGTGGTTATAGGCTGATTTCAAGTCGTTTGGATTTGTGGTTATGGGTTATATTTATTGCTGACTAGGTAATTTTTTAAACCCCGGGGGCGGTTTCTTTTTCTTCATAATTTTGTATTGTCATCCAAATTACGTATGCCTGCAAAGGTTCAAGTCTATGCGATAGTTGGAAGGGGGTTAAAATTGAGTTTCTAGATTTTAACTAAACTTGATTGAAGCTGAATAAAAATCGTTTAATAAGAAACTTTTTGTTAATCAGAGGTGTAAGTGGGACTGTTCAAGTCTATTCCGCCCAATTATATAATATTATTGTTTAATCATTAGTCAATTCCTGTTTATTTTGCCAATTTCTAAAATGTAGAACACTGCGGCTCCAGGAGCCCCAATTATATAAACCTACGGGTACGAGCCTACACGCACACTACTACAGTCTGCCCCATCCGTGATATGCCCGCAACGTCATTGGTTCCGAGCACCCCCTTCCACGCGAGCTTTGGAAAACGCGATGAATGCTCGTAATACCGGAACGCCGATCTGGGCATGCCTGCTATAACCCATCGCCGTTCTAATTCCCGCATTTTGAATCCTTTGAATCTTATCCCTGTTTTTTTTTCTCTTTTGGGTATGTGATTTGGATCCCGTACTCTAAAACCGATCTTACTAAAGCTTTGTATAGTATGATCATTGTATATGGGTGTGCACCCTTTTTGATATGGCCTATGTATCTAAGCATCGTGTTTCTTTTCTTGGCTTTTTCTATTATTCTGTTTGTCTGCCTGTCAAACTTTAGTTTTTTATCCAGTACCACCCCCAAGAAGTTCACGTATTCTTCCTCTTCCTTAACACATCCTTTGATCCTCAGTTTTATTTTACCCCTGTGTCTCGTTCGCTTCCTTCTAGTAAAATTTATCACATTTGTCTTTTCCTCTGCTATATCTAATCCTATTTTCATTAAGTTGTTAACTATTATATCTACAACCTCTTCCATGACCTCTTTATTTAGAGGTCCTGCATTACTGGTCGTGTATACGGCTATATCGTCTGCGTACTGTAATATTTCTACATTTCGTCTATTAACATTTTGTGTTATGTCCGCTGTATATATGTTGTATAATATTGAGCTTATGATCGCTCCTTGTGGTAGTCCTTTTTTCTGTCTTCCCTTTATCGGTGGATCATATGCTCTTATACACTTGACTTCTCTATCCTTAATCCATACTTCTATGTATTTTCTAATATTTCGTGGACATCCCTTCTGTTTTAATATATCAATCAGGGCCTCATGGTTTACGTTGTCGTACGCCGATTTTACATCTAACAAGACTGCTAGAGTTTCTTTACTTTGTTCCCATCCTATTCTTATATCTGACGTTAGTATAGCCAAATTGTCAATTGTGGATCTCCCTCTTCTGAACCCATTCTGATTTTGATCCATGATATTATTTCTTTCCGCCCACCTCATCAATTTGTTATTTATTATTCTCTCTAATATTTTTCCCAAGCAGTCTGTCAATGAAATTGGTCTGACCCCTTTCTTGTTTGGCTTATCTATAAAGATAATTATTGCCCTTTTCCATTGACCTGGAATTTTCTGGGTCTTCCATATTTCTTCTAGAAGATCTCTTAGTAACTCTTTATACTCTTCTGATAAGTTCTTGTACACTACATAGTCCAATCCATCTTCTCCCGGAGCAGATTTTGTGTTGGCCTTGTTTATTGCTGTTTCCACTTCCCTCATGGTAATCCTCTCTTCCTCCACATTCAAGTTTGCTTCCATCTCTTCCTCTCCTAGGCCATTCGGCAGGTTTATTTGGTTTGGATCTTGTAGTATCTTCCTTATTTCCTTTTCCTCCAGTTCTCTTCTTTCCCGAATGTTTGTGACTCCCTTCGCCTCCGATAGAGAACCGTTTTGTAGCCTCTTTATCTTACCCCATATTTCTTTCCCGTTTGTTTGGTGATTTATCTGTTTTGCCATATCGAACCAAGTCTTACCCTTCTTTTCCCTTATCATATCCTTCATTTCTTTCTCTTTTCCTTTGAGTATTTTCCAGTTTTGTGTTGTTGTGTTTTTTACGAAGTTGTTGGTGGCTCTCCTTCTCTCCTCCTTTGCTCTTTCACACTCCTCATCCCACCATGGAAATTTTTTTCTATTTTTTGTTGTTGTTGTTTTCCTTTTTTCTCCTTCTCCTTCGTCGTCTTCCCTTCTCTTATCTCTTCTTTTTGCTTCCTCTCCTGTCACCCCTTTTCCTCTTTTTTCCCTTCTTGTGTTTCTCATCTCTCCCCTCGTTGCAAATCGCAAGGCTTCCGTAATATCTTCTATAAAGACCTTATATTTATTTTCCACTTCGTTTTCTTCTCCCATTCTTTTCCTTGTTTGTTCATATTCTCGTATTTGATATAACTTAAAATCTTTCCAGTCGACTTTGTCTTTTTTATATATTCTAGTGGTATGTCTGTTTTTTTCTATTCTTATCGGTTTCTTGAAAATCTCCACGCTTATTATCTGGTGATCGGAGCCCAAAGTTTCTCCTTCCTCCCTCACTTCCGAGTCCTTGTATATTTCATATGTTGCTATGACTAGATCAATATTTGATATATTGTATGCTCCCGATCCGGTTCTAGAATTGGTTTTGGTATTTATAACAAACATGTCTTGTTCTTGTACGATTTCTGCCAGCTTCATGCCATCCCTATCCTCTTTATGGCAGTTCCATTCTTTGCTATGTGCGTTGAAGTCTCCCATTATAACGGTCTCCCTGCCTTGTATCTTATTTTCAAAAAGTTTGTTCCACTCTACTTTATTTAGCGGTTTATTTGGTGGTCTGTACGCCAAGACAATGTCTATTTCTTTGTCCTCAGCCTCAATCGTAATCGCCAGTATTTCTGTCTTGTCTTTCATCCACTGTATGTTCTCTCTTCTTTCTGCCATTATGTCATTCTTTACTATCAAACATAATCCTCCTCCTTTTTTTCTATTTTCTCTATCCTTCCTATAAACATTATATCCCTGTATTTTCAATTTGTCCGATCTTGTGAACCATGTTTCCGTGATTCCTATTATGTCGTATTCCCAGACTATATTTTTTAATTCCGTCATTTTATTTCTCAGGCTTCTAGCGTTCCACACTGCTATTTTACATCCCTCTCTTGTTGTCCGTGTTGTTCCCTGTCCTGTCCCTTGTAACCTCTGTGTTTGTGATTGTAGCTGTAATTGTCGTTGCGTCATTTGTTGAAGTTATATAAATTACTGTAGTGTTTATTTTATTGCCCTTTACTGTTCTTATGTTAATCCGGCTTATTGTTGTAGTATAGGTACTCGTTCTGATTCCTGTTCTTGTTCTAAACCCTGTGCTTGATTTTCTACTTCTTCTAAGTATTCTACTTCAAAGAACTCTTCTCCTTGTGATTCCGTTGACCATCCTGATTCTTCCACCATTTCTACGTCTTCCTTGTTCGTCTTTATCCGCTTGTTTCTAACTCCTTCTATTTCTTTCTTCCTTTCCCCTCTCATTTCCCCGTTCTCTGTTCTCATCTCTCTCGATTCTAACTTTTCTATCCCTTTCATATCCAGCTGTTTCTTTTTTTTTTCTTTTTCCTCCACTTCTTTATTTTGTCCTTCCTTATCTGCCATATGGCTAATCCTTCCTTTTTCTTTATCTTTCTCTATTTCCTTTTCCATTACTTCCGCGGCACTTTTTACTTTTTCTCCTTTTTTCCTCTCCTCTTGGTCCTTTATTTCTTGCTTCCATTTGTTTACTTCACTCTTCCTCTTTAACTTTTCCTTTATGTTTACTGTTGTGTTCATATTGTATGTCTGGTATTGCCTTCCATTCCCAACTTCCTTTCGATCTGTCCTATGTATTTCCATTGTCCTCCTTTTTATCAGTTCCCTCTCCATTATATCTTCCAGATTCTTCTCCTTTAATAGGTTTATTAATTCTTCTATTAGTTCCTTTTCTGTTGTTGTTTTAAGATTTTTTATTTGTTCTGTACCCCCTCTTCTTTCTTCTCTGGAATCAATCTTCTGCTTTTCTGTGTCTTTATAATTTGTCTTTTGTTTTTCCGTTTCTCTCGATGTCCTTTCTGCTCCGTATGCTCGTTCCTGTGTTCTCGGTGCAAAGTAACCTGTTTTCGTACTTGAATTTATGTCTGTTTGTGTCTGCCCCCTCCAGCTTCTATCTTGTCTTTCTTGATCTTGTACTCCCCCCTTTGTCCTTATCATCGTCCCTTCTTCCTCTATTTGTGTTTTAAATCCTTCTTCTTCGTGGTTATGAAGTACTCTTCCCCTGTATCCATTCCTGGTTTCTTCTTCTCTTCTTTTCTCCTCTCCCGGTGATTGCTTTAAATGTTTCCCTCTGTTCATTGCTTCCCTGTACTTTCCTATTTCTCTCTCCGCTGGGTATTCCAGATTTTCCCAGTACTCTGTCTTCTGTTTTTTTTGCAGTGTTGGAAAATTTCTTCCTCTCATCCCTTCTTCTTGCAGTACTTCCTCCCTGTCTGGGTCGTACTTTCCTGGTTCTGTTCTTCTCAACATCTCCTGTGCTGTAAAATAGGACACATTTTTGTACGCCATTATTTTTTTAATGGCAGCTTCTTTCTGATATGTCGGACACTCTCTGGATGTACTAACATGCTTTCCCTTACAATTCAAACACCTGGGGCTCTCTGTGCAGAGTCCGTGCTGTTTTTCAGTGCATATAAAACATCTTTTTTCATTCGCTCTACACTGTGCTTGTAAATGTCCATATCTCAGGCACTTATAACACTGTTTGATCGATTCTACAAACGGGTCTATTTTAAGCCATACATGGCCATAACCAATTAACAATTTAGTTGGTAAAGAGTCTCCCTGCATAGTTATTAATATAGCCTTACCTTCTTCCCACGTTACTTTTCCCTCCTGTACCTTCCTCTTTCTTAACTTCTCTAGCGAGAATGTTCCCTGTTTTTTTTTTAGCTGCTTTCTTAGGTCTTCTAATGTTCCATACCATTCGTGGATCACCCCTTTTCTGATCCTCTTCCTTTTCGGGATCTCCGCCTTGCACGGTATTCCTTGGCCTTGACCCTTCATTATTAGTTCATTTGCCCCCTCCCGGCTCCTCGCTATCACCTCTGCTCTTCCATGTCCCACCATCCTAATTCCTTCTATTCTCACTCCTGTTTCCACTACAAATCTATAAATTTTTATAAGGTTATTTTTCTTCTTAGTGGTTACTTGTTCCTTATTGAGTGTAACTGTAATTGTATATTCTCCACTTTCTAATTCCTTTTCATACAACTCACCAGTTGTCTCTATTTCTCTGTTGTTTTGTGTCTCGTTGTCATTAACATATATTTTATTTTTCTCACCTCGTTCATCCATCGTTCCTATCCTTTGTTCTTTCTCTCCTTGATATTTACTTTTCTCCTCTTCTCCTTTGCTTTCCTGTATTTCTTCGTACCTTTTCCTATTTGTTACTTTAAATCCTTTGTCTGCTTCTTCACACCCGTTTATTTTGCTATCTACTAACTCTATTCGGTGTTTTGTTGACCATTTCCTTTGATCCGTTAGTTTCTCTTCTCCTTCCTTTGTAATATCCTCTCCCTTGCTTGTAGCGTTTCTCTCTTCCATTTCCCTACTTTCTCCTCTAGTGATTTGCACGCCTATATCCATTTCTCCTTCTGTTTCTTCGTCTAAGGAACTCAGAACCTCCCATCTATTGTTTCCCTTATAACTCTCTGTACCTAATTTTTTCCTTTCCCTATCTTTACTCCCATCTTCATTTTTTCTCTTCCTTGACTTCTCTTCTTTTGTTTCTACTATGTGTTCTCTTTTCCCTTTTTCCATCTCTTCTTTCTTTTTTGTTTTACATATCCATTCTCCCACGCCCCTAGGGCGGTCTTCTGTTTCCAGGTCTTTTTAGGTTATTCTTACCTTTTGTCCTGTTTTAATCTTTTCCCTTCTTTTCCCTTCCCTTCTTTTCTCTTCCCTCCTAATTCTCCTTCTCCTCTCACTCTCCGCCGTTCGCGTCCCTTAATTTCTCTGTTTAGCTTCTTTATATCCTATTTTATTATCTCTTTGCCAAAAAACCCGTTCTATTCAGTCGCCATCTTCTCAAATCCTCGTTGCTTAAGAATAAGTAGCGACTCTAGAAATAATATATATAGATTCGAAGTGAACGGACAGGCCCGTTCCTGGCGGGGGTGCAGGAGGTGCCCCCGCACCTGGGCGGCCAAACCTAGGGGCGGCCCCACGCTGTTTGTATAGTTTTGATTAATAAGTATTAAATTTTTTTCCAATTATCCAACGTAGGTTTTCGAAATAAAAATTCATAAATACAATCTACTTTCACGAAAATAGGCAAAAATCTCAAAATTCAAGGCCTTGTATTTTTAAACAAATTCGAAATAGACGAAATGATGACTTAAACCCGCCCCGTAATTTCACGAGAACTAAAACATATTCCATTTTTAACAAAATCCCAGACATTATGGGGTAAAATCTGATTGATTTGGCGTGGAATGTCCCTGTACTGATTCTCCAACTAGAGTCGTCAAAGGTGATACCGCCGACAATCCTGTGCCTCGCCAAGTTTCGTGGTCGTCGACGTTCGAAACCAGCGGGGCCATTCAATGTTGCGCACTAACAAGGAGAGTATTTTAGGTGACCGCCTCCGATCATTTTGATTTTTGGATATGTTATAGAGGACCGAAAAATAAGAAATACGTGTTTTTTTATTTTTCCCCGTTTTTATATTTGGGGGTGAAAACTGCGTTCAAAGTTAGGGTTGAAAAATCATTTTTGTGGAATATCTTGAGATCTATTAGAGATAGGGGAATAGTGTCAACCACAAAATTACCTTTTCACAAAAAGGTACAAAAAGAGCGCCAAGTATATAATCCCGTAAAAAAGAATCCCATTTAAAAACATTGTCGTAAATTAATATAAATTTATTAATGTTCTATATTCAACTTTACAAAAGTAATGATATACAACAGTTGCGCCAATTATCACACTGGCTATTTACACAAAGAACAAAATGTATTCAATAATATTAAGCAGATATATTTTTATACAAATAAATATTTTAATACGAATAAATATTTGATTCAAAATACTTGGCGCTGCGCCCCGAATTGGTGTTGCTAAACTCAATAAATATGTATAAATTGCATTAATCCTTTTCTTTCTTTCTTGTACGTGCGTGCATGCGTGTGTGTGTGCGTACGTGCGTGTGCATATGCTACGTATGGTATTAGAATTAAATATATGTAGAATAAATCTGACTGCGTTTCTAATATGTGTATGTATATGTATTTTATATTGTAATGGAGTTGTTGTAAATTATTAATTAATACTAAGGCAATTAACATTTTTTCGGTTGCGCAGCGCCAAGTATTTTGAATCAAATATTTATTCGTATTAAAATATTTATTTGTATAAAAATATATCTGCTTAATATTATTGAATACATTTTGTTCTTTGTGTAAATAGCCAGTGTGATAATTGGCGCAACTGTTGTATATCATTACTTTTGTAAAGTTGAATATAGAACATTAATAAATTTATATTAATTTACGACAATGTTTTTAAATGGGATTCTTTTTTACGGGATTATATACTTGGCGCTCTTTTTGTACCTTTTTGTGAAAAGGTAATTTTGTGGGGATTTCAAACATTTTGTAGTGTTTACTGATATATTAATTGATTGATTGATGATTGATATGCAGCCCAAATGGCAACATTCTTCTTTCAGCTATTCCATAGCATGGTAATTTTTGTTGGTTTATTTTTATTTATTATCAATTTTTTGTAAGAACAAAATATAAAGATCTTTAGCCCCTTTAGGCCATTGCCTTTTTTTAATTTGCACATCATCAGCTTCAATCCAACTACTAGTCATTCCGTCTTCTTTACATATACTGGTGTAATGGCCATCCTCAATACATGAACCACTATGAAATATAGCATTCATAACTTTATATGATTGTCCAGCTATTAATACTTTGGTTGTGGGAATAGTACATATATTAAATTTGCGTATTGCTTTGACTATTTTATCATCTTGTAATGAAAATAATATTAAACGAATAATAACTATATCTTTCGTCAATATTAATTCATTCTTGTACATAATATCATTTCCTGTACACTGTTCACATGATCCGTTATCTGATTCATACCAATGTAAAAATCTAACGTTTAATAAATCGTTAAGATTATAGCTTCTTTTTTTCAAATTCTGAATAGGGATTGAAACAACTAAATTATCAGAAGTAATTCTTTTTGTATAATCACAAGATTTACATCGAGTAGTAGAAGTTACTTGATGCTCTACCAACTGTCTTATATAATCATACCCAGTAAACAAACTGACCGCAGTCTGACCACAGATTGATGTCAGATTCGAGTATATTCTGACGTCAGATTCGGGTCCTACTATGTCCGCATTTGACTATGGTTTTGTGGTCAGAGCCTGACATCAGGATCTGATCGCAGATTGATGTCAGATTTCGATCAGATCTTGCTGCCGTGGCTGACCGCAGATTGAGAGCAGAAATCGAGCAGACCCTGCGCAGCGCGATCTGACGGCAGATTGGTGTCAGATACAGAGCAGATTCTGACGTCAGATTCGGTGCCTATTATGTCCGCATTTGACTATGGTTCTGCGGTCAGAGCCTGACATCAGGATCTGACCGCAGATTGATGTCAAATTTCGATCAGATCTTGCTGACAAAAACCGCCCGCAAATTGGCGGCAGAAATCAAGCAGATCCTGATGTCGGCCATAGTTGGCAATTTTATATAATAGTATAGATTTAAAAACAGTGCGAAAGTCTTTAGCGTAAATAATATATAGAACACGTTTATAAGACCGACTTGAAAGATCTGATTCCTACCATATTTTATGGAAGAAAGAAAAGTTGGTAAACCATGTATTTAAACGGGTATTATAACATTTTTAATGTTTTACTTAGCAAGTTGTTAGTGAATTGAATGCCAGGTCGGCTCAAAATAATGATTTAAACTTTGAAAGACAGTTCTTCCAAATAAAAAAGAATTAATGGTAACTACTATTTATTCAGTCGTCTTAGGGCGGTATTATCATCAATAGTTTTTTAGTTTTTAGCATGCGGCATCTTCTACTAGTCTAGTAGATTAATAAAGGATGCCGGATGCTTAAGACGATCTTCGTCTTCAGCAACGACTGATAATACCGCCCTTACAGACGGGTATACCAAATATATACTCCGCAGTGGAATGCCGGCAAATACGAGTCGTACTCGAGAGCCCTGAATGATCAAGCCCTCGGCCACTTATTCCCGCCACGGTGCTATTTCGCAAGCGAGAAACGCTTGCCCAATCGCGCCCTGGCGGGGTCGTGTCGTGAACTATGTCAGCAGAATCTGCTGTATTTCTGCTGCCTATCTGACATCAGATCGCGCTGCGCAGGGTCTGCTCGATTTCTGACATTAAATTGGATTAGCAGATTCGCCGCAGTATCTGCCGTCAACCTGCCCGCAGGCTATGTCAACCGAATCTGCTCTGTATCTGACACCAATCTGCCGTCAGATCGCGTTGCGCAGGGTCTGCTCGATTTCTGACATTAAATTGGATTAGCAGATTCGCCGCAGTATCTGCCGTCAAACTGCCCGCAGGCTATGTCAACAGAATTTGCTCGATTTCTGCTGCCTATCTGCCATCAGATCGCGCTGCGCAGGGTCTGCTCGATTCCTGCCATTAAATTGAATCAGCAGACCCTGCCGCCAATCTGCTCTCAGGTTAAGGCAGCACAATCTGTCGGCTTTCTGCTGTCAGTCTGCTTTCATCATCGAATATAACAAATACTGTATCAAATCTGTAGTCTTTCTGCCACAAACATTTGTACTCAGGCGTTGAGCAAAATCTGCAAATACGGACGTGGCTATCTGGGATATTCTGTGCACAGGGTTATAAGAAAATCGAATACATCTCGTTTTACGTTTACTGAAAAATGTTCTCCTAAACTTTGCCGTACTGTATATGTATTTAAATTGCCCATTCCATTTTCATATCGATGCATTAATATCTTCAAAACATTTGATGATTCATTACAATTAAACAATTGTTTTCTAATGGCACGTAAATGCATTAAACATTGTAATACTGCATTTGCATAACATGAAGCATTATCTGTGTTTTGAAAACCATGTAAAACCAAAGAAACATCTTTTTTTAATAATTTTTGAGTTTGGTAATTTTCTTGGACAGAATCAATTACTTTTGACAATATCCATGGAACATCTTTCACTTTCGAATAGCGTTTTTTTGAAACAGTAATTATGTCTGCGTCTGGTTTGTACTTGGATCTTAGCCGATTATATTCCCTAATAGCTTTTTCGTCAGCTGTTACTGACGAAGGATCAAAATTAATCAAATGCAAACCTTCTGAAGACGTTACTCGTGATAATGCAACAGAAGCTTGGCCACAATTAAATATAGAATTGCCTATGTCCATAATAGCACTTTGTAAACTTAATCCTTGACTTTTATGAATTGTGATTCCATAACTCAGACACAATGGAAATTGTTTTCTAATAACAAATGCTCTATCCACTACTTCAAATTTAACGCTTACTCTTTCAATGAAATACTCTAATCCTGATGGTAGAACGGGCTTGACTTTCTCTACATAATCGGTAGACATATCTTGTACAACTGAAATGACCTTAGCTATGGTACCATTCACAAGACCCAAAGTAGCATCAATGTTACGCCTTATCATAATATTTGCTCCAATTTTAATTACAATTTTCTTTGAAAGTCCAGCAGTTTTAGAATCATCGTCATCAGTATTGGACAATACTTTTGATACTTTCTTTCTCACATACGGAATACAGTCAATCATGTCTTCGGCAATTAATAATATCTCTTTTGCTGTAATGCGATTTAACATTGCAGCATTAAGAACGTCACACATATTACGAGTAGGCAATAAACAAACAATGTCCAACGGAAAATCATTAATAAACTGGCATAATTCGTTGAATCTGAGTTCAAACGAATCCCCAGTAAAAGATATTTTTCTATTCTCAAGAATCTCGCAATCAGGTTTTGTCACAACACCAATTCGAATTTTTGACAGTAACTGTCGATAAGAATCATCCCCTTGCTGACGCATGTTGATCGTTAACTCATCATAATCAAATAGTGTAGTCCATAAATTAACAGCAATTAAAGAACCGACATATTTGTTAATTTTATCATTTGATAATTGTACAAAAATTGGGTCTTCGTGTACAGGGGGTAATTGAAGCAGATCACCAAATAAAAGAACGTGCTTTTGACCAAACCAACCGTCTTCACAATCATTCGTATCAAATATTTCAGACAATCGGAAATGTATATACATAAAAGTTAAATTTGATATCATTGACACTTCATCAATTACAAAAAGAACAACATCTTTGAGATTTGCTCGTAAAACTTTTAATACATGATCAGATAATTGTTTGTACTTTGGCGTTAGACCATGTTCAACGGGTAATTGAAGCAATCTATGAATTGTCAAACCGTCTATATTAAACGCTGCTATACCAGTAGGTGCCGCTATAGCGGTATCTTTATTGAGATTTTGTTTTATCCAACACTTAATGGTTTTAATTAAAAAACTCTTTCCCGTTCCACCTTCTCCGCTAACAAACAATCGTAATATCGAATTATCTGACCTTACAGTATCAATAACTCTGTGGAATACTCCTTTTTGGTCGGCATTTAATTTTGCTATCATTTCAGACACATCAATTTTTTCATCCATTTTATTACCAAGATCTCTAAAATCTTGCATTGCTTCACCAGCTTCTACATTTTGAGCTCCTATCGGATTGTCAGGGTCATCCTGAGACACGTTTTTTTGTAATTCTTCATCTAATTGCCGAACTAACTCTTGCGCAGTTTTAAATGCTTTTTTCAATTCTTCTAGTTTTTCGTGATATTGTAATGCTTTCGTAAGATGTAGTTTTACGTTATAAAATGCTTCCATATAAGTATCACAACTATTTTTAAGATCCTTTAATTCCCGCCATGGTTTAAACATAAGCAATAAAGAAAAGAAATAATCTTCCGGTCGATTATTAACATTATGTCTATAATGATTAATAAGACATCCACGTTGTCGCCGTTTAAGATAATGACTATTATCTAATTTATAATATTTAATATTATTATTTTTCGGTCTGATTGTCGTAATATCATACCATTGTGCGAATTCATAAAGAGACATAGATTCTAATTCTCCAGATCTATTTGGATAATAATTGTCTATTAAAGATGGGCAAAATATATCTGTAGATTCACCATCAAGAGCTTCAATTTCTTGACGACTTTTTAATTTCCTCTGTCGTATAGGATTAACATCTAACCATTTAATAGTTGTATTTCCATCAGTTCCATATAAAGGCATACCTAACAATGTATCAGCAGCCTCAAGAGCTCCACATTCTCTATTGCTTATGGATCGTAAAGCAAAATTCCAAAGAACACTTGCCAATGACTTATTTTTATTATTTACACTATTTGCAAAATCAAAATCAGACAGTTCACTTTTCCCTGCTTTATTCAAATATTTAGTAACATACCAAGTGAGCAGTGTCGATTTTTCACCAATAAACTGTATATCCATATTGCCTTCCCACGCAGTAAGTATAACAGGATTATAATCATTAATATCAACTTCATTCTTTGTTCGAGGAAGATCGTATAATCTACTCTTATGTTTTAATTGTTTTCTACCTACTATCGAAGTTGCTACGTCTCTCATATTTAGCGTGTCAGTAACAGGACGAGGAAACCCAAAACGACACCTACGAATAACTTTAGATCCTACTTTTTTAGTACGAAGACAATAATCATTATGTTTGTGTCGTTGGTGCGTATTAACACGTCTGTGCAATAATGGCGAAATATTTTCATGTGGCATTTTGCAACTTATATATTGTAAAATAAATTTAGAGACTTCTTCAATAGAAGATTCGCCGAAAATTGGTGCACCTTCAATCCAGATTAATAAATGAAAATGTTGTATACCTCTACCTTGATATTCTCGTCGCCAGAAATAGTGTGTTACTTTACCAATCGGAGAATCTTCTGAACAAATAAAGGCAAGCATTGCTTTAAATTTATTCTCAAGAAATCTCGATGTTGATACAGGATCTTTAGCAACAAGTAAGCTAGTGGTTAACGAAGAGTCTTGCCACCCATTTGCGTCACGAATATATTCACCTAAATCGTCCCATAACCATTCACTTGGACTTAACGTTAGAAACCATGTCGCAGGTCCGTAATGTTGTGCCATACAAGATAAATCACTTCTCGGTCTACGCCAATATTGTTCCGTATTTCGAAGTGAAGAAAACATTGAATTTAAGTTGGACTCCAACGCTTCTTTCGACATTGCCTCTAAATACCCCGCAACTGTGTAACGAATTCGTGTATCAGTTATTCATTTTATGATAAATTCCACGACTCAACTGACGAATATTCGCGTTATTTAATAAATAAAACAAATATTGTTGATTTAATCTAAATTGTGGACGCTTAGATGTCAAGCGACATTTAATAAATTCGTGCTCTTGAAGTTTGATCGGTGTACTTTCATCACATTGCCCATTAGAACCAAATGGAAATAAATCTGGAAAACACATCAAATCTAATTTCTTTTCACGATTATCTAAAGCAGCGCTGCACAAGGAGCAGTTTTCGGCGCCTAGCGGCGAGCAACCCACCTTTCCTGTTGCTAAGGTTAGAATCGGTGAGGAGAACTGCAGTAGTGTATGTGCGTGTTCGTAGGCTCGTAGCATAGGGATATATGACTGGGTTCCTTGTAGGGGCACCAGTGCAGAACAGGTCCCGTAATAAAATTCGGGGGGGTCATGAAATTTCCAAAATATTTGCTACTGCCGGCATTTGGTATGACTTGAAGGTTCAATTTTACTGATAATGACACATTTATTGCTAATATTACTTATTTTTTTCATCCGACACGTAATATATTTATAAAGTTAATACTATACAAATAAATAGCTCGGACTCGAAGAAAACCAAATTTTAATGAAGGATATATAATATATATCCTTCATCCTCGAAGAAAACCAAATTTTAATGAAGGATATATAATATATATCCTTCATTAAAATTTGGTTTTCTTCGAGGATATATAATATATATCCTTCATTAAAATTTGGTTTTCTTCGAGTTATATATTATATATCCTTCATTAAAATTTGGTTTTCTTCGAGTCCGAGCTATTTATTTGTATAGTATTAACTGTATAAATATATTACGTGTCGGATGAAAAAATAAGTAATATTAGCAATAAATGTGTCATTATCAGTAAAATTGAACCTTCAAGTCATACCAAATGCCGGTAGTAGCAAATATTTTGGAAATTTCATGACCCCCCCCGAATTTTATTACGGGACCTGTTCTGCACTGGTGCCCCTACAAGGAACCCAGTCATATATCCCTATGCTACGAGCCTACGAACACGCACATACACTACTGCAGTTCTCCTCACCGATTCTAACCTTAGCAACAGGAAAGGTGGGTTGCTCGCCGCTAGGCGCCGAAAACTGCTCCTTGTGCAGCGCTGAATTCTAAAGGTATGTCCTGAATTTTTAACATTTGATATAAAGCAGTCGCAGTTTGATTTTCTTTTTTTTCATGTAGAGGATATATAGTATATTGCTCATAATAGCTATCATCTTTATCTTTTTGAGTGAGCATTGCCTTGCGCTGATCGTTCAATGCAAGTTCTACATGATCTTTTATCTCTTTCACATGTAATTCTAAATTATTTAATGGTTCACAGTCATCACTTGCATCATTTTCTGATTTTTGCATTTCAAATTCTACATCATCCAAATTCCCCAAAAACAATTTATCGTGTATATCGGGCAGTACAATTTCAGAATATAAAGGATTATTGTTTTTTAACCATATTAAAGATTCAAATACTTTTTTAATATCCACTAAATCTTCCCAGATAATTTTTTTTTTAGTTGGAACATTTCGAACTAAAATAAATTCATGATTTAAATTTATTGGATCAGTGTTAGAACATAACTTATCGAAAGTCTGTTGTAAAGGAAGTGGTAAATGAAATGTTCTACCTTTCACTTTTTGTATGCTTTGTCGTGCAGGTGTTTTTTTATTAACAACTGTTCCCATTTTAACAACAGTTTGAAAAGCTTTAGCTCTCTGTAAAAGCAATTTCTCAAATTCGTTAAGAGATGATATTAACTCAGGCACATCATTTACCGAGAGATTATTTAGAATACAATAAGCAGGCATCAAGCCACTACGAAATTTTTTATCACAATACTTACACCCATACAGCAAATTACGTTGCTGAAAGGTTGCAGAAATGCTGCAGTTTCGTTGCAGTTACGTTGCAGTTAATATTTCTGAGATGTTGCAGAAATGTTCCTATGTCCGCCCGTGTGCAACATTGCATGAAATATTTCTGCAACTTTTCTGCAACGTTTCTGAGATTTTACAGCAACTTTTCAGCAACGTTTCTGAAATTTTACAACAACTTTTCTGCAACGTTTCTGAGATTTAACAGCAACTTTTCAGCAACGTTTCTGAGATTTAACAGCAACTTTTCTGCAACGTTTCTGAGATTTAACACCAACTTTTCAGCAACGTTTCTGAGATTTAACAGCAACTTTTCAGCGACGTTTCTGAGATTAAACAGCAACTTCTCAGCAACGTTTCTGAGATTTAACAGCAACTTTTCTGCAACGTTTCTGAGATTTAACAGCAACTTTTCAGCAACGTTTCTGAGATTTAACAGCAACTTTTCTGCAACGTTTCTGAGATTTAACACCAACTTTTCAGCAACGTTTCTGAGATTTAACAGCAACTTTTCAGCGACGTTTCTGAGATTAAACAGCAACTTCTCAGCAACGTTTCTGAGATTTAACAGCAACTTTTCTGCAACGTTTCTGAGATTTTACAGCAACTTTTCAGCAACGTTTCTGAAATTTTACAACAACTTTTCTGCAACTTTTCACACATTTTACAGCAATGTTGTTTTGGCAAAATTTGTGTGACATTACAGGAAGGATAAAAAATGTAAGGGAAATTGATTAAATCACAATAAATATTGACAATTAAATATTCATATATTTTTTTGTAAAAGTCAACAACAACAATAATAATAACAATAAAAATCCGTGCAAATTCATGCTTATATAGTGATGTTTCAACTTCTGCGTATTTTGTAACTTATATATTTTTTTCTTTATTCGTGTGGGGAATACATACTCTTGGCGCTGTTAATAGCCCATCAAGTCTAATTAGTCCGAACAGCTAGGGTTGCCACCCGTACTTTAAAATCAAGTATCTTACGTGTTATTATAGGTAAGTGTACTCTATACTTTTGGATAACAATAAAGTACCCGAAAATACTTTATTTCACAATTAATGATATTATGTGAAACGTATCGCAATATTATTAAATTCTATCTGTTCCCGCCACTTCAGCATTTACTGAGAGAGTTTTCTCTGTCTTAATGTGAAGTGGCGCTATGAAAGAAACAAGGCCTGTCTCAATCTAATAAAAAACGAATTATTTATATATATATCAATATGAATATTGAGTGCAATGATGCCATTGAGACATTTCAAACTAATACAAATTTACTTTGTAATGCTAAAAGCAATAGAAAATATGTTTGGAAGAAATAAAAACTAATAAGATTAAAATGTACTTTTAATTTGTTGAGCCTACTTTTTGGTATACCTCACAAAAGTAAATGTACGTTATTTTTCTGTAAAAAAGGTGGCAACCCTACGAACAGCGTTACACAATATTTATTAGGATGATATATAACTTTCTATTTATAAATAAATGTTCGGATGTAATTACATGAAATCATTTGCATCAAAAGCCGAATGCAGGAAATTGAGATAATTTAAATTGTCATCTTATTATTATCCTATTTATGATGTAAGGTGTAAAATTAAGTTTTGTTTTTGTCATTTTGTCAAATCGTTGGATTTTTATTTTATTTTAATGTTTTCAATTACCGGTATTTCGGTAAATTTTTCAATCAAAACCGGTTTATCGGTAATTAAGCGGTATTTTTGTAAAGTATTGAGAATATAACACTAAGCATTACAATAAAATACTTTTCTTAAACTCTAATCGATCATTACAAAAACTATATGTAAATAAAACTATTCTGAACATAAAATATAAAATGATACAATACAAAATAGATACCGAAATGTCACAGGGGCAAGGGGAATCGCCCGCTCGCTCTAGATTATCCCTTCCAAGAATTCCTACTTTTCGGTTCTTAGCGGCTGTCCATATCCGCGGATTGTCGCGATTGGTTTCGTTCGCGATCTTCGTCCCGCGACGAACTGTGTTGGAGGGGATAGGTTGAAGCGAGTGGACGATTCCCCTTACCCTTGTGACATTTCAGCTTGAGGGTAGTCTCCTTTCTTCTCATCGGGCAATAGTATATTTCCGCGAAAGTGCTTTTTCTAAAATTTTTTTTTAAACTATCGGAAATACAATATTGTCTCCCAGTGGGCTCAATTCGGTGCACACGATGTGAGCTTTTCGCTATCCCCACCACTTCTGTCTCAGTCTTGTTCGGCGAAGACGAGAGCGAGATGGAACGAGAGCGTGCGAAAGCCACTGGAAGCGGACGAAACAGACGACGCGTTGATGTTTTGTCTCGCTCAGTCTTTCGGACACCGTGTCACTCCATCCTTTGCGTGCGCGACGGCCGTGCGCGATGATCGTGATTACGGTGAGCACTGGAACCGCTTCGCGAAATAATCTTGACGCAGGCCCGGCTCAAGTATTTTTTGCGTCCTAGGCGAACTTGTCAAATTGCGCCATTTATTATAATACATTCATTTGAGATTATTTATGACTTTACTCTACAAAATTAGGCAACTACTAGGGCGAACGGTTGACAAGAGGCACAAAATTGTTGAAAATAAATTTTTAAATGAAATACTACAAATTGTAGTACAGCGGTTTTAAACTACGAGTAAAAATTAGGAGTAAGGACATAAAGAAGCTCAATTAAATGTATTATAATAAATGGCAGAATTTAGCAAGCTCGCCTAGGGCGTAAAAAAGACTCGTGCCGTGCCTGGCTATCTGACCGTCGAGCGCATGCGTCGAGCAGTCACGATTCCATCTGAGTACTCCCCCTTCGGCCAGAAAGAAGCGAGACACGAACACGCGGAATTAGGGCTGTGCTCACGATGTGAACTCAACGCCGCACAGTGGTTCGAGTATACTACATGCTAGCTGGACAAAATTATTTTTTCGCGGGTTTGTGTTTACATGGGGTCCAAATTGTTAGAAAAGATACCTGATTTGTATTACAGTTTATTATTTCACTAAAAATATCAATAAAATAAAAATATGACTAATTCAATACAGGAAAAAGGACAAAACGACGGTATTGTACATTAAATATAATTAACAGTTATAACATTATGTCTATTCCTGTAATTTCTGAGTTTTTAAATTATAAAACCTGGTTTTTGAAATCCGTTTTCTCTGCATCGCTATTAAAATAGTGTTTTACTATATGTTCCACGTCGATCCACGCGACAAGGGTTGAATGTACGGAAAGTAGAGACATTCTAGGTTATTTTAATCAATCGATCGATCTGCAAAAATTGCAAAACTATATTTTTTTAATTGTTTAATGTGCAAAAATTTGCAAAAGTATATTTTTTTATTGTTTTCGAGCGCGACGCTCGACAGGAGAAATAGCACAGTTGTTATACTTTTTGACGGTATTGAGTTTATATAGGGTTCAAATTTTTAGAAAACAAACCTGATTCATATCATATTTGCAAACATAATTAACGACTTGTAACCTAGTAGTAAGTTTTTCTTATTTCTTATGTTTGGAATAATATATTTAAAGTGTTATACCCGTTAATAATAATAAGAATAATATTATTATTATTAGTGACAAAATAAAATGTGATACGAATCAGGTTTGTTTTCTAAAAATTTGAACCCCATATAAACTCAATACCGCGAAAAAATATAACAACTGTGCTATCTCTCCTGCCGAGCGTCGCGCTCGAAAACAATAAAAAAATATAGTTTTGCAAATTTTTGCAGATCGACCGATTAATTAAAATAAACTAGAAAGCCTCCACTTTCCATAGATTCAAACCTTGTCGCGTGGATCAACGTGGAACATATAGTAAAACACTATTTGAATCCACTGACTGGTGCTACAGAGCGTCGCGCTCGAAAACAATTAAAAAAATATAGTTTTTCAATTTTTGCAGATCGATCGATTGATTAAAATAACCTAGAATGTCTCTACTTTCCGTACATTCAACCCTTGTCGCGTGGATCGACGTGGAAGATATAGTAAAACACTATTTTAATAGCGATGCAGAGAAACCTGATTTCAAAAACCAGGTTTTATAACTTAAAAACTCAGAAATTACAGGAATAGACATAATGTTATAACTGTTAATTATATTTAATATACAATACCGTCGTTTTGTCCTTTTTCCTGTATTGAATTAGTCATATTTTTATTTTATTGATATTTTTAGTGAAATAATAAACTGTAATACGAATCAGGTATGTTTTCTAACAATTTGGACCCCATATGAACTCAAACCCGCGAAAAAATAATTTTGTCCAGCTAGCATGTAGTATACTCGAACCACTGTGCGCCGGTCCCGAACAGCGATCCCACTGGGAGACAATAATGTAATGACTAAAGTCGACGCTTGGATCGGCAGCTCGTTCCGTGACGCCGGAAATATCCGGCGCTCGTACACACAGATCATCAGATGGATGCCGGATATATCCGGCGGTCGTAGCGAAAGGGTTAAACCGCCTGGTCCACAGCAGTTACGTCCTGCTGCTTATTCGCCTTCAGCTCTGCCCGCATGATCCGTGTTTTGCTTTGTGCAAACCATTTTCCACACGCGTTCACTATTTCCACGTCTGTTGGTATTATACCTGTAAGGTATTGAAGTATTTTGTCAGGATGTTTAGGTTGAACACTTCGAGGATTTTATTAAAGTTGGCGTAGTCGCGAGACACGCAGCAGAATATTAACACGAATTGTGGATAACCCGTACACCTTCAAATAATCGGCGATTGGAATACGTTTGAGCACGTGCTCCGAGTACATAAATTGACCCGTACGTCTTAATTTTATGATGCCTCGATTCGCAAAAGACAGAAATGGATTATACAGGCAGATTACCGGAATCTCGATAATCATTCGCTTTAAACGAAATAACGCCACTCTCACTAAATCTCACACTGGTAATAATTCTCGCACGTGATTTCTCGCTCAACGCTCGAAAGACAATTGCCCAGGGGGACCAAGCCGTCATTCATTGGCCGAAGTTCCCGTTTAGTACGCACTTTATAGGTAGGAGGCGCTAGGTACATCACACACACATACCTAGGTGTATCAGTGAGCACGACACACAACCTTTCGACGTTGGTGAAATATCACCATCAGTTACCATGACGACCGTCGCCATTTTCAATTGTTTCAAATTGGCGCGAACACGAGGCAGTATAACCCACGTGAATCTGTCATTGAATAAGATAAGTAATTTTTGTAATATAGTGTCTTTGAGATACAGTAAGTTTTTTTATTAATTGCATTAATTTAAGTTTCAGCTTATGTCCGGGCCTAAGAAGTGTGAAGTGAAAGGTTGCGAATCGGGAAATACCCCACTGAGGGCATTTCCCGATATCCTTAAAGACCGAGAGAGGTGCTTAAAATGGATTGCTGCTTGCGGCAATCCATTGTTAATGCACCAATCTCTTCGCAACAGGAACATTTGCGATGCACACTTCTTAGGCATCTACAAATTACAAAGAAAACTTTGTAAAACTGCCATTCCAACGCTTCTACTTCCAGGTATGTTCAATATATAAAGTGTACGTTTATTAAAACGTGTTGAAAATATTGTAAGGGGTGATTCTAGACGTGAAAATAAGACAAAAATCAAGAATAACCATTTCGCGTTTGGGCCTTCATTTTGCAGTAATAATGGTTTAAATTTCTATCTTCTGAACTAATAGTCCAGGCTAGTTCAGGTGGGCGGTCCGAGGACGCTAGCTTCCATAGCGTCTTCTACGTGCTGCGTGGAAGAGGGTGCTCGAAACCAATGAAGCGGCGGGCATGCCACGGACAGGGAAAACTCTAGTAGTGTGCTATTGGGTCCTAAAGGTGAAGTTCCACGGCTGGTGGCTCGGTTCGTCGCTTAGCTCGTCCAGGTTCGGTGAGTCGGGTTGGCGAGCGCGAGTCGACGAGCCACGCGCCGTGGAACTTCACCTTAAGGGTACGAGCCTACACGCACACTACTAGAGGTTTCCATATCCATGGCATGCCCGCCGCTTCATTGGCTTCGAGCACCCTCTTCCACGCAGCACGTAGAAGACGCTATGGAAGCTAGCGTCCTCGGACCGCCCACCTGAACTAGCCTGTAATAGTCGGAGGACACTGCGCTTTTATAGTTACATTATCGACTAGTAATAGAACAAAAAAGTATTGATACATTTTTCTGTATCTCTTAGGGTTTAACATTTATAAAGTTTATAATATTCGAGATTCATTCCTTACCGACATCTCGGATTTTAAAAGCTTTATAAATGTTAAACCCGAAGAGATACAGAAAAATGTATGAATACTTTTTTGTTCTATTGCTAGTCGACAATGTAACTACAAAAGCCCAGAGTCCTCCGACTACTAGTTTAGGAGACAGAAATTTAAATTTAACCCATTATTACTGCAAAATGGAAGCTCAAACGCGAAATCGTTATTCTTGATTTTCGTCTTATTTTGACCTCTAGAATCATTTGCATGGTTTACATATAATTTACTTTACTAAATGCTATTTTAATATTTTGTAGCACCAATTGATGTAAGCTGCTTGCTACAGCATGCAGTTGACCATCAGGAGGTACCGGAAGTAAGGGAACCGTTGGATGTACACATTGGTAAGGAAATACAAATATATACTTACTAGCTAAGTACCCGTGCTTCGCTACGGTTCGCTTAGTTCTTTTATATATATAGCTTCAATTCCGGGCTTAAACGTTATTTTACAAAATATCTTTATAAACCACGTTCCTGGTTTCATGTTGAGGGCAATGTATGTAAAGGTTAGAGGAATCCCCTGTTATTGATAGCGCTACATAGGTACAGTTGTCCATGAGAAAATACATCATTTTCCAAATCTACGCCGACAACATTAAGGGTTTGCCCCTGAGTTTTATTAATAGTCATAGCAAAAGCTGCTTTTATCGAAAATTGAAGTCGTTTAAATTGAATTGGAAAGTCAGAAGGCATTAGAGGAATTCTTGGAATAAATACTGTTTCGCCTTCAGTAATGCCTGTAATAATCTTGGCCTCGATAGTGAACTTTTTCAAGGCTGTAACTTGAACCAGTCCACAGAATTATGGTAATATACTGCCATACCTGGCTTCGGTTATGGTACCGAACCTATAGTATTATAGGTAGGGAAGTTACCATAGCCTACCATAACTTCAATTTTATATAATATTATTTAAAAATCATTATTTAAAAAAAATAAAAACGTTAAAACCTTCCTTTCGTCAAGACGAACAAAGTGATGTAACACACTTGTGGTTGCAGTTCATATTTACTGAGAAACCGCATTTCAAAGTATGCAACTTCACTTTTATATAATAGTATAGATATAGATTATAAAATTTAGAATGCGTGTGTTTGTTTTTATTTAAACTTAGAATTTAACTAGTTTATACAATATGAATATTTGTAATTTTCGTTACAGATAATAATAATAATGGACCCTGTGGAGGGATTGGCCGCCTGGAGGTTCAGCAAGCAGCTGAACGTATGGAGGTCCATACTGGTAAGATATTTTTCAATAATAATGAATAGTAGTGTAGTAGTACAAATTGAATTTTTCTATCTTTATGCCATTCCGATCAGCAAATTATTAATTTACCCCATAACTTCGATAAGTCAAAACCTCTATAACTCGAAGATTTTAGTTCTTCCCTTCAGATTCGAGTTAACGAATTAATCATTTGTAATAAATTTTACAGATACTGGATATGCTGTTGCTGGTACCTCTGGACAATCATTGCGGACAAGGAAAGGTACTGTGACGTTTCATATTATAAACTATTCTTAAGGTTGTTTTATCCATAATCCAGTTCCTCTAAAAACTCCCTTAAACTTGTTATTTGTACTGTTTATTAGTATTCCCCAAATCCTCCTTTTAATATATCTGTGGTTGTAAGGAAAAGCGACCCATGTCACATGTTTTCACTTTCGAGATATTTTCATTGAAAGTTCTAAACACCAATTCTTATTAACAATGTTTCCTTGTTTTCTTCTTACGATATAAACGTATATTTCCTTCACTTTGCATAATATTCAATATTCGTATAATTAACGTAAATAATAATAAAGAAAATAGTAATAATTTACATACACTTTAGGCAGAACGACACAAATCCACTGGACTTGTGTCGTTCTGCTTGAACATTAAGAAGAAAAGAAAAGAAATGATTACTTTTCCTTCTTTTACTTTCTTTTTTTATCTTCTTTCGTTTTCTTCTGCGCTTTGTGTTGTTCTTTGTAAAATATATGATACATTTATGTATCACTGATACTTCATAGTGTGCTGTTTCTAGTAAGATAAAAATATGAAATATAATTTTGCTCATTTTATTTTACACAAAATATGTTATAGTATATACAGATAAATAAAAATAACAAATAAAAAGCGATCACGAAGGAAAGATACGTCGTATTCTCAAAATTTTGTGGACTTACGTTGTTTTGCCAAATGCGTATTAATTGAATATTGGACTTCGGATAAATTGCATTATTTTTTCAACGTATAAAATTCGTTTTCATGCATTTTTTTCTGATAAAAACATACATCCAATATTCTACAGTTGAATTAATGCATAAACTCAAATTTTTTGAAATTGTGACATGGGTCGTTTTTCCTTACAACCACAGATATATTCTTTATGCTGAGCATGTGCTAACAGCTTGTTTTTTATTATAATCCGGAGCATGGGGTGTTGATAAAACCACCTTAAATTTTATACAGTTTTCTGGGTGCTGGAAATTCAGTTTTTTTTGCATGCCTAAATTGTTTTACTTCGTATTATTTAGCATCTGTGCTGAAATTGTTCCGTGCAACCAGGACGTCCAGCCTTTCTGCAGACGAGATGCGGCAGTATAACGTAATTGTCTCCTTGATGAAAACAAGGAGACAAATGCGTAACCGCCATGTAGAATGTAAGGAACGTTTGCAACATACCGAAATGTTGTTAAAACGTGGCTTTGCGGAACGCATTGAAAGTCTGCCATCAATTGTGCGAGAGTTTTTTGCATTACAAGTCCGTAACATGGGACGACCTAAGTTCAGTAGAAATTACACTTTAGATGATAAAATTTTTGCGCTTTCATTGCAGAAGCAAAGTCCAAAGGTTTATCGATACCTTTCAAATATTTTCCTCTTACCTAGTACAGAGACCTTAAGAAAAATGGTCACTAAAATCATTGTATCTCCCGGTATTAGTAAGTCTGTCTTCCACAGCATCGAAAATATACTCGACAATTTCGAGGATTCGCGGTATAGACATTGCATTTTATTATTTGACGAAATGAAGCTTAGTCCCGGGCTTCATTATAATGTCAAATCCGATATTGTAGAGGGACTAGTAGATTTCGGGTTTTCGCGTAATAGAGACATTGCAGACCATGTTCAGGTCTTTATGTTAAGAGGAATATTTGGAGATAAGCCATGGAAGCAAACAGTGTCGTACTCCTTTTGTAGGGGCACCGCTTCATGGGAGTCGATAGCGCGTACATTTAAGGCCATAGTACAGGAATGCACTTTTATACGCTTAAAAGTTGTTGCTTCGGTTTGTGATCAAGGGTCAACAAATGTACGCGCGATTAAGCAATTACTTTTCGACACGAAAAGAGATTGCGAGTCGGCTGAAGAGGGGCTCATCATGGTACATGATCAAAAGATAGTACCACTGTTTGATCCGCCTCACTTATTAAAATGTATAAGAAATAATTTGTTAACGAAGGATCTTTGTTATACCCTGGACGGTGTAGAGAAAACAGCAAAATGGTCCCACTTCGAGGACACTTATTTCATTGATCGGTGTAGAGGTGATTTTAGAACCTTAGTTAATATTACGGAACAGCATGTCGTTCCAAGTAAAATTAAGAAGATGCGTGTCAAATATTGTACACAAGTCTTCTCGCGTAAAGTTGCATCTCTTATGGAACTTATGAGCACTACTGAGGCGGAAAGTGCTTGTAAATCCAGAAAGATGTCAGCTTCGGGAATTGATACGGCGATTTTATTTCTAAATTTAAATTCACTTTTCGACAGTGTCAATAGTAGGGCCATTTTAGATAACAAAAGCAACGCCACAGATATTTGGAATAAGTGTATAAACTTATTCCAAAGTATGCGATTTATCAAACGCAAAGCGGGAGATAAAGAGCATCCTGCGGTGTTGCAAAATTGGATACATACCCTGAAAGGGTTCAAAATTCTTAATTCATATTTGCTGGATCTTGGGTTTGCAGGATTCAGAACCAGGGATTTTAACCAAGATCCTTTGGAAAATTTTTTTTCACTAGTACGACAACAAGGTGGAAGAAATACAAATCCGACTTGTTCAGTATTTACTGAATACTACAAGTCATTGCTTATAAATTCATTGTTTTCCAACTCAGGAAGACAAAACTGTGAGGCAGATTGTAGTGAAAATTTGCTTAATATTAAAGAGATTTTCGAATTTTCCTCTCGCAATCAAAATTCATACTTTTCCAACACTGCAGTACCAGTAGTAGCTGTAGAATCAGTAGAGTCAATTTTGCAAAATTATGATGCTACTACTGTCAATTTAGATTACCTAGAACCGTTTATTCAAGCTTGTGCTACGTGTTGCCAAGCTTTTTTAACACAAAAAGAACAAATAGAACAATTTATGCGAGAGGTTTATGTTTTATGTAAACATTGTTTTGATCAATTCGCGGAACATTGTAATTTAAAAGTTTTAATTCAAACTTGTTTAAGCCTTTCAGTTGATGTCAACCTGAGCGATTGCCCTTTAGGGCATCTCAAAGTGTTTTTGACCGACAACTATGTCGATCATATATTAAAAAAATGTATTTCTTCCACTAATATGCTACTAAATTGTTCCGAAGAACCTATGATTCCAATGTCTGGTTTGTCATTATGTGCTTTGACGTATGGCAAATCACATAGGAAACATAAGTCCTAATTGTGCTTTTATTGGGTTGGCGAATAAGTTTGTAGCGTTTTATGTTTTCTTGTATCCTAGAACGATTTGTTTGCTGTTTGGCAAAGTGTTTATATGCATTCGAAAGAGCTTTTCCTGTTCTACAAAACTGTGAAGATCGTTGTTTTCAATAATTTTTTTTTATATTATTCAAAACAACGATTATCACAGTTTTGTAGAGCAGAAAGAGCTCTTTCGAATGCATATAAACACTTTGGCAAACAGAAAACTAATCGTTCTAGGATAAAAGAAAACATAAAACGCTACGAACTTATTCGCCAACCCAATATATATCCGAATCTCCTTTTAAGTTTGTTTTGCATGTATGCGATTGCAGTATGAGTGTGCAATGTGGTTTTTACTATGTACATATGTTTGGCTGTGGGACTGTTCCATGAGTGTGGAATGCGTTTTTTATTATGTACATATGTTTGGCTGTGGGACTGTTGCATGAGTGTGTAATGCGTTTTTTATTATGTACATATGTTTGGCTGTGGGACTGTTGCATGAGTGTGTAATGCGTTTTTTATTATGTACATATGTTTGGCTGTGGGACTGTTGCATGAGTGTGTAATGCGTTTTTTATTATGTACATATGTTTGGCTGTGGGACTGTTGCATGAGTGTGTAATGCGTTTTTTATTATGTACATATGTTTGGCTGTGGGACTGTTGCATGAGTGTATAATGCGTTTTTTATTATGTACATATGTTTGGCTGTGGGACTGTTGCATGAGTGTTTAATTTTTTATATTGCATGAGTGTTTGACTTTTTATATTGTAGGAGTGTTTGACTTTTTATATTGTAGGAGTGTTTGACTTTTTATATTGCGTGTAGGAGTGGAAATGAGTGCTTGGTATGTGCATGGGGTTAGCGGTTTTAGTCGGTATAAATCCGACACTGCCTAGTAGTGCGGATCCTACTAGGCGTCTTTTGAAGATTCCCGCTGTTTTCCCTCGTTAAAACAACTGAAAGAAAAAAAAAATTTGTAACCTATTTAATTATTTTGCAGATTCTATTGATGTCAACGAATTGAAGCAATATCGGAAATAAAATGAAATATTTTATGAGTTGTATTAATAATTTTGTAATATTATTGTTGAATTTAATATGTTCATTGTTATTGTAATAATTGTAATGACTAATATGATTTAAAATTAATAAAGAATTTGTATATTATTTAACATGTATTTATGTATTTAATTATACTTTTAATTATATTTATATTTTCAGAAGGTAAATCGGAGAAAGTACGGACGTGATTCAAAGGACCCCTGTCATTTCTAAAATAAAGTTTAAAAGATTAAATTTTGGAATGACCAGAAATCCTTCAAATGGCGTCCTCACTTTCCCTGGTTTACCTTTTCTAAGGCCGTCTGACCATGGATCGTCGCGTCAGTGACGCGTATGCAGCAGATAGAAGGATATACAAAGAAATTGAATATATTTTATTTTCCTATGAAAAGAAGAAATATTCAATTTCAATGTTTATCCTTCTATCTGCTGCATACGTGTCGCTGGCGCGACGATTCGTGGTCAGATTTTAAAGTAAGCGGTGCATTACACGGATACACATACACATACGTCCCGATTCACACCAATTCACACATTCACAGTTTAGTACGCACTTTATAGGTAGGAGGCGCTACAAACTCTGCTTCAACGTTCGTAAGAGGGAGGCTTGGCCCCCCTGCAATTGCCTCGTGTCCCGAGTCGAGACGCACTCTCTAGCCCCGCTTATGTCGATGCTCCTAGATGAGCGTACCGCGTAACCGATTTCCGCATTACACACGCCATCTATTATGCGAATCTTACATATCCCTCTCGCTTAGTGCAGCGTGTACTGAACCTGGAATAATACATGCATTTATTTTACAATTTTAATTGCTGAAATGAGATAAATAATCTAGAGACGCGGGAGCGTCTCGACGCCAAGTACATGAAAAACACCCTGTATATTGTCGACTGCTACCGTGTACCTTCCCAGATAGCACAGGATGTTTTAAAAACATCCAGTTTACGTCCATTTTATGCCTGAACGTCCACGTCTTGATTTGTGAAAATGGACGATTTTAATACATTTTCTGGACTTTTCCTGGACATTTTCTGGACTGTTTCTGGATGTTTTTGAAACGTCCAGGACACGTTTTAAAAACATCCAGAAAAAGTCCAGGAAACGTATTTTCAAAATGTTTTAAAAACGTACTTTGCAGACGTTTTAAAAACGTAATTTGCAAACGTTTTAAAAACATATTTTGCAGAGGTTTTCAAAACATCCAGAATATGCTTTGGTTATGTCCGAAACAGGGGATTGTAAGACATTTTAAAAACGTTTTGGTTAGGTCTGGAAGAAGTGTTTAAAATATGTTTTTAAGTCATCTGTGTGTTATTTTAAAGATTAGTTAAAGGAAACCAGGGATTGTAACCGCTGTCTAAATAACCCTACATAACCCAAACTATCCACGAAGTATGGATAATTAGATCTACATACATACAAATGTTTATGAATGCTCCCAGAACAATGGAAAACACAAAACAGATGCATTTGTTTAAATGTTTTTGACCGAATACATTTGCAAACAGGTTTTATAGTTTTTATATAGTTTTCATAATGTTTTTGTACAGTTTTTGTATATTTGTTTTAGTATTTGCGGTCAAAAGTGTGTAGTTCTAGGTTAGGGTTTATGGAGGTTCGTGTCTTCAGCGAAACTGTTACCGACCTGTAATTTGAAAACTGAATTTAGCGTCCTCTACTCATCAACAGCGTCTAACACGTGAACTACTCTAAAGTGTGTGAAATGTTGCATGCGCGCTGCACCCGTTATACTATTAGTGTTTTTGGTCTTCATTAAGCGAGCTACGTGTTCCGCTATTACGGACGACTAAGAGTGGATAAATAATAGAGCTGCTAAATACTTGAAAAGTTCAAATATTTGAAATTTAAACCGAGTAAAATTCTTTTTTTTTCGAAGCGAGCCAAGTACTTGGTTAATCGAGTAGTTTGGAATGATACGAGTAGTTTGTTGCTATTTAATTACCTTGAAGAGATTTAAGTAACTATTTCAATTTGAGTAGCTTCCCAGATAGCACAAAGGGGTTTTAAAGACATCTTCAAAACGGTACTGGTTAGGCGTAATATAAATTTAACCAACTAAATAGCTTTCAAAATAAGATCGAACTTAATAAGAATTCATTTTATTTATTTAATTACAATTACAATTTTAAGTATAATCACATGCAAAGACAGAGACAAAGTCTTGATCGTCTTCATCGGTCAAACATATCAAGATTTTACGGAAGTGAAATTTGCATTAAAATTTTTTTGGAAGCTGCTTTTTTATCAGTTGCTCTCTTCAACCAGTTCTGGATTAACTCCTCTATTTCTTTTTTGAATTGTCCTACGTTTGCTTCATCCACAGCATCTTGAACAAGAATTTGAATGAAACATTATACATTAAATTCCACAGTAATCAATATCAGCAACAGTAAAATAAAGGTGATAATTACCTATCACAAACTTCGCTATTGTTAATTGGTGGAGTGGCGTTTCTTCCCTTATCGCCCCAGTCAGCTGTACAGCATTGCAATGTCATTCGTTATTAAAGATGACAGCGTCCGCTTAATAAAATTGTAATTGCTGGACTCACCAAAAAACCCCAACTCGCAAACCTGAAATATAAAGATTATTTAACATTACCAAATGAACTATAATTTCGTTTGTAAGAACTACCAAAAACGAATTTTGAAAAATGTTTGAAACTTTACATATGTTTTGCATACAGGAAGTATATATGGGAAACAAAGATGGCATTTTACTTAGTTAGTCTTCAAACTCCACTGCATTTTGTAAAATGGCCTCGAAATTGTCTACCTGATCTGAACAATGTAATGTGAATTTTAAGTGGTGGTGTCTGTTAAAAAAGGAACCATTTTTCCTTTTGTAATTTGTACACCACCATGGTTGTTTAAATTTTTGACTTCTTGTTGAGTTTCCACTGCGAGAGCTATTATTAAATGGGCTTGTGTCACAAGTATTTCAAAATATTTTTCTTTTCGCTGATACCTGCTATATACAACTAGACAATTGCGTGTCTACATTTTCTGCAAAATATTTATTATATTTCATATTTTTTCACTTTAACGCAATACGCATACAATATCTTTATACAAACAATATTAATTTACCAATAACAATGTCTTCCTTCCTTAAACTTGTATCCCCCTGCCCCACTGGCTGTTTTGTTCGCTATTACTGGTTGTTTGTAATTGTTCCAAGTTAGGTCTCTCTGGAATACTAAATATTGTCTGAAAATAATAATAATTTCTGTAAGAAAATAAATATAACAAAACTAATTAAATTGCTCTAGATGTTATAATTTGTACCTAATCTCCGGGTTACTCGTGGTAACTTCTAACTTCTAAAATTTGTCTAGCGATTGGTACCTGGTTGCTTGAAAATATTTTCCCTATCCTTTTGTGCTTATTGGAAAACTCTGTTTCAGATTGTAAATCGCTTATTTTATTTTTTAGCATGCAGAAAAGTAAGCTATAGGAAAAGACGACCAGCGAGAAGTTTACCAAATAAAATTGTGGGCTGCCCTTTGGCAGAGACGTGTGGTGCAGAACTGCACGACGTCAAAAGGAGAGAAGAGCGTAGTAACGTTTGCACTGGCCTGCACAAGCGTCTGATTTGAATCCAATCGAAAGCGTTTGGGGTTTCATAAAACACAAGTTTCTTGGGAGCATGCAAAAAAGTTAGTTGAAAGCATGCCTAAACGGTGTCAAGCGATTATCAACAACAACGGAGACTGGACCATATAGTAGGTAATTGCGTATTAGTCCATAAAACGTACTTTTTGGCAATACAGATTTTTTTTTAATCAAATAATTCCTTTCGGAGACACGAGGAACACGCTCTTGTGAAACAGACTGTATGTATGAGTGAATTGAAGTAATACCCAAGTACTTATGAAACAACATATTCTACATTACAACCAGCAAAACTGGAAACCTAAATAATTAATATTCTCAGAATATCTCACTTTATATAACACGATTATCTTAAAATTCACATCACAATTAGATGTTAAGGACAGTGATGCGTTCTATTTGAGATAACTAAATAATTGCTTGCTTTATACATTTCATTAGGAACAGTCTACTCTTGGCCAATAACACTTTTTGTATAATACTTAATCAAATTTATAAATGTCAGTTTGTTTTACTAATTTTGATTTTGATTACTTACAGTTTGTGGAATATGTGTCATTGCTCGACGGAAACCACGGGAAGGTGGTAGACTTCTTCCATCAGGAGAGGATAAGGATGTGTCAAGAAGGATAACATGGATAGGATGATTATATGCAAATATATTATTTTATACTAGTAAAAATTTATCTAAGGAAAAAAGAACAGGTATCAAAGTTATTGTTAGGCGTCGGAGGATGCATGGTGGGAGAAGAGGCTGATCACATGTAAAAAGCAGCAGAGATAAATTATGTGGTATACAAAGCTATAGGGACCACCCTGTGTGGGTGCGTGTGTGTGTGTGTGTGCACACACACCGTTGTGTTTCACCGTAAATGCTGGAAAATGAGCGAGATTAGGTACTGACGTTGTTGGTTTGCAGGAAGTTAATGGAATTACGACTTGCCGTTACAGTAGAAAAATGTTGTTTGTGTGCATTAAATAATATAGAAAGATTTATTACACTTCTGAAAAGTTAGTGCAGTGAAGTAATGGAAAAATAATAATTTTTTCGTCAATTTCTAATTTTACACATTTGTAGGCAATGTCTTTAACGTCAAAAGTTTGAAAAGAACTTAAATGACATGCTTGTACTTGAAAAATTCCTATTTTAGATGATTTGAATGGTTTTTTATAAAAATCTGTGACAACCGTAAATTTTTTACAAACTACTTTCTGTTCACTAGCATGCAATACTAAATTTTTTACGATGATAATACTGCCATCATGAAGACAACAACAGTTATCAGGATCACTGATTTTCAAGATAAAATTTTTAAAAACAATAGATCTGAACTGCTTAGAAGCTGCAATATCCCTCATTAGCGGACCTTCGAAATGTTCAGTTTTAAAAAAAGGAAATACAATATTAGGACGCTTATTATTGCTAACAAAATTGGATTTCTCACTGTGGCGTTTTACTATTTGCTGTAACGGTTTGTCGTTCTTTCTAACAGACTGTAAAATACTTTGTAAAAAATTTTCAAAAGGGAAGCAGCTGAAATTATCAAGTGGCCCATGATTTCTAACATCCTGCGGAATATGTAAAAGATTATGAATATTTTGCGATACCTTTTCTGAACCATATAATATTTTAAATGAGTAAATAAATTTTTTTAACAATTTTGAAGCATCATCAATATGACCAAAATGTCTCGAATTTGATAAAATAACTGAAGCTACATGTAACGCCATAAAATTCAAATATCTATCGTCACTTATATTCTTTAATAAAGCTACTGGACCAGTGTAGAATAAAAATTGTCGATATTCCGTTGCTTTCCATCTACTTGCATCATCTAGACTTCGGGGCTTTCTGTTAAACTCGACTGGAATACATCTTGCCAGATGTTTCAATGACTGAGATATGCGTGAGCGTTCGTGAGAGTTTACTTTTGTCCACTGTTTCCCACAACACCATAGATTGTAAACCAATTTCTTTACTACGCCGAGACAAATTAGATGCATATAATCGAGGGGGAAGGAGTCAATCATATTAACACCAGGAATAGACTCTAAAATTGATGTGCCATTATGATGTGCTTCTACCTTTTTACACCTGAATTCAGAATCTGTCTGTAAACAGATATTATCAATATCAGGAAAACACGTTGTACCGTTCCTAGACTCTCCTCGGATATAACATTTGGTACAGGAAGAATATCCTGCGTGTCCTTTCGTGTACTTGATGTATGCCTTTGCAGGTACATCACATATAAAAGATTTTACTTCTACATAAAATAATTGCCCATTAATTGAAATTCCATTATTAATAATGTCTACTGCCTCCTTTGCGAAATCATACAAGAAACAGTTGGCATCGTTCGGTTTCTGATAACCATGGTAGATGCCAACCATATCAACATCTTGAAAATCTGCTAGACAACATAATATGGGATAAACTTGACTACCGCTACTGTTAGCCAGTGGTAAACCATCAACATTAATACTAATTGAAATTTTGTTATTTTTAAAAATGGTCATATCTACAGATTTAACGAGCTTTAGAATGCTACTTTTTAATCCAAAATGGAAATAATGACCTGGTTCAACGATTCTACTTTCGACTTTTCTAACTGTTTTCAAAAGGGTTCTGGCATCTGATGGTAAATTATTATTCGGAACTGTTTTCTTGAAAATAGGGATCAAAACATTAATTGCGGAATGTGTAATATTATGTTTCAAAGCCCACTGTGCCAGCAAGAAACACAAATCTGGATGATTTGTTTGATCTGTAAAGTCTTCAGTGACATTATTAATAGTGGAATTATGTTCATCTGAATTGTGTGTAACGTTAAAATTATTTACATAAAGGGTATCTTCAAGTTCTTCTAGATGAGTGGGAGGTTCTATATTGTTTTCACTGATATTGAAACAAGAATGGGAATTGATATCATTACTCTCTGAAAACCTAACACCTGATGATGTTGAGGCTTCTTGATGCACATAATTTTCAGATGCAAACATACGTGCGGATTTACTAGCACGCTTATAATATTTATGTAATTTAAGTTTTCCAGTCATTTTCAAAAAAGGAAACAAAATGTATGAAGTTAATTATCAAAGTAGAATCCACTTACCTGTAGAAAATATGTACTAGATGGAAATAGAAACTAGACTAAAACACAATGTACACTTAAATTACACTGTAATAATCTATACTGAAATTAAATATAAAACTGTAAAATATATGCCGCGATGGAAAAGAAAATATATGTACGCCCTTTAATACAAAATGTGGTCTTTCCGATCCTTTAGGAGCTTTGAAGTTTGAACGTACGTTCCCTTCCGTGGTTCTAAAGTAACTGCCGGCGCCCCGCTGCCCTCCTTGCTAACCCCACTCCGTGGCCAGTTTCATAAAGGAGGCCCCAGATAGGACGTTCCGGCGCGCGTTCCGGCACGCGTTCCGCCACGCGTTCCGCCGGCAGTGGTTTCGGCCTCACATTTCTACGCCAACTCCATCCACATGTTTTTTTCCACAATCTACCACAGTGGTGTATTGTGCACTTCGATGTATATCATCGACTTGCGAAACGATCGATGATATACCTGGATATACCTGGCTATAGCGACTTTAAAATTTAACAAGGGTACATTACAAAATGTCCAAATGTTCATCTGTTTGCATGGTTAGATACTTTGTCGATTGGCTCTCCTTAAAAGTGTTGAAAAGTCTTGGTCGGCTTCGAAGTCTCGAATCTCTTTGAACGGTGTATTTACAGAATGCTGCCTGGCACCTCGTAGCGCGGACAACACTCCCGTGTGCCTCTCCAAATTTTATGGCTTTCGATCCTCGAAGGGGTTTGAATACCATTAAAAAAGAGGAATGTCTAGGATTTTCGAATTTCTCATCAGATCTGTGCGAAAACGACGCCAATCGATTCCTTGTGTTTCGCCGATGAAACTAACACCAAGAACGACGTAATTCGGACCATAATGAAGGAAATTCCATGAAAAATTTTCGTTAAAAATAGTCCAATTTACATGAAATTTGATACGATTTTCATCGGAAAAACATAAGGAATCCATCGGTGTCACTTCCAAATCCATACTATAAAGAATTCTCAGTCAACCGCAGGCTGCGGCCCGCACCGATTCCAGGTCGGCGCCCCGCTGTCGAGGGTGAAAATGTGAAATATTCATTTCACCGTATTAAGAAATTCTTTATTATTTATCGTATCGATATGGAAGTGTTTTTCTGATGAAAATCGTATCAAATTTCGTGTAAATTGGACTATTTTTAACGAAGATTTTTCATGGAATTTCCTTCATTATGGTCCGAATTACGTCGTTCTTGGTGTTAGTTTTATCGGCGAAACACAAGGAATCGATTGGCGTCGTTTTCGCACAGATCTGATGAGAAATTCGAAAATCCTAGACATTCCTCTTTTTAATGGTATTCAAACCTTCGAGGATCGAAAGCCATAAAATATGGAGAGGCACTCGGAAATGTCCTCCTCACGGGGTACCTACCAAGGTTCAAACCAACAGTTTCGAGACTTCGAAGCTGATCCCACTTCGAATCCGTTCAGACTTCGAAGCCGACCAAGATATTTCAAGAGCTTCGAATCATGTTTGAAGCGCTTCGAAGTTTTCGTCATATATATAGGTTCGAAGCGCTTCGAAGCGCTTCAGATCCCATCACTAGCCGTAGCACTAGTCGAACCCTGCGTTTATTATACATATGTAGCACTGATAATGAGAGGAATTGCCGGATCAAACAAATAACCCCAAATTGTCTCTTTGGCTAGGACTGTGGGCTTTTGCATCATGACGTTTCTCATTGTACGACTAAAGTTTTGTTGCATATTTTAAAACAATTTAAAGGCCATTGCGGTAGATGCGGGAGAGAGGGATGATGTAGCACGAACGATCGAAATGCTCATTTCTATCGCGATGTAAGAAATATACACTTGTAGTTAGAGCTGTTCGAGCTATCTGGGGCTCGGTTTTCAAGCCGAGCCAGGTATCCGAAAGAACCAGGCGGCTTGGAAAGAAGCGAGCGGGCCGAATGAACTTCGAGCAGATTGAAAACTATTTATCCGATTTATTTTAAACATGGTACACGTATTCTTAATGGTATTATCTAAAATGTAGCATATCATTTAATTTTATGCGATAACCCATTCGTATATAATAAATGTTTTAAGTTTGTCCTGTTAGGTAAAAAATTAATAGTGATATTCACCTTGCTCTCATTTGTACAATAATTTTTTTTCTTCTCAAATCGGTATGCTAGATTGTAGATATTTTATTAATCAACACTAGAATCATGGTCTTTCTCATGTTAAATAAACCTGGGACCGTAAAATTGTTAGCCTGTTAAAAGAAACGCGTTTCGGGTATTGGGAGAAAGGAAGTGGCAGAAATAGTACGAGACAAAGACGTAATTAATATTGAACGTAAACAGCTCACGCCGAGGGTGAACGAACGATCTGCGTGAAAAAGGAGCAAGTACGGCAAAATTCATTTCATTGAATTTGTCTCATTTCATGTGGTGGCAATTACGACGAAAATGCATGTCTCATTGTTTGAAATTCTTTTTCCAACGGAAGGTCGTGTTTAATAACTTCGGCGAAAAAAATACACGACACGTACAATTCAGCGGAGGTCCTTAAGAAATAAACGTGGTAGGTCCTTATATTGTAAGTGAGGGAGAGTTCGACCACCGGGAGAGTCCGGCCAGTGTTGATATTTTAAGACTGACGCAAGATAGGGCACTGTGTGTCATTGACACAAAAGAAATGAATGCGCTTGTTGTTAATCTTGCATTGACCATTGCCACAAATCCATATTTAAATTGTAGTAAACACTTAAGACTTTACGCGAGTTTGAAAGTTTTTACAAGGGGAGGCCGCGACATCTGGGACACGGATTTTGATGAATCTCATATATGTTGTAGTGTAGGTATAGTAGAACAATATATGTCTCACATGTTGGGTCCACTACCCTATAGTTTTCGAAATATTAATAAAAAATGATGTTTATGCGTTTACGAACAGAAGCGATAGCGAAGTTTATTGTAATGATGAATAGCGGCGCGTGTAAAGGGCAGGTCTCGCCCCGGAACGGTTCACAGGTTCGATTCTCATTGGGATCATTTTTTTTCTATAAATGTATTTTGTATTTTTTTATTTCTCAAAGGATAAAGTAATATTTTTACATTCTAAAATACATTTATAGTAAAAACAAATGAAAGAATCAAATTCACGACACCATGCACAGCTAATACAAAATAATGCAACAGATTTGTTGCGAGTAAAGAGGGAGTTGACTAGCAGGGAAGATTGTATTAAAATACACGCAATTATTCATCACCAGCTATCAGCGACAATTTATATTGACATGCTACAGTACGCATGGTATGCTTGTAAACTAACACACACTAGAAACATTTTTCGAAATGTAAATCAGGTGCAATTTCCACCTGAAATTAGAACAAAAAAATGTACCTGTGGTCATACATCTTTTATTAGCTGTGCATGGTGTCGTGAATTTTATTGTTTCATTTGTTTTTACGATAACTGTCATATTTTAGAATGTAAAAATAGTACTTTATCCTTTGAGAAATAAAAAAAATACAAAATACATTTATAGAAAAAAAAAATGATCCCAGTGAGAATCGAACCTGTGAAAGTTCCGGGGCGAGACCCCTGCCCTTTACACGCGCCGCTATTCATCATTACAATAAACTTCGCTATCGCTTCTGTTCGTAAACGCATAAACATAATTTTTTATTAATATTTCGGAATCTATGGGGTAGTGGACCCAACATGTGAGACATATATTGTTCTACTACACCTACGCTACAACATATATGAGATTCATCAAAATCCGTGTCCCAGATGTCGCGGCCTCCCCTTGTTAGACCAAGTTACAGCGCTGGCGATATTTGAAAAACGGGTAAGTTTATTTACACTATTCCGATATTGGGGAATATATTATGCATAAAACTACAGTGTCACCCCAACAATACGTATGTATTCGTTTTTAATTTATTTTGACAAGGTTGTCAATCACTCCCTTGATTATGGGATAGTCCGACCACCTGTGTTTTTCTTACTGTAAACCCATCTTCAGGTTCAGGGAGCGAAAATTCCATTTTACAAGATAGTGATATGTCGTTAAAAGACTGGGACGAAAACGAATGCGTGACATGCGGAGACAACTATTTCGAAATCTCGAAAAGCGACGATTGAATTAAATGTGTACACTGAAGCCGTTGGTTTCATGATACTAGATCCTCCAAGTACAAGAATGTTTGCGTACATGGAAAACTGAAGAAGAAATAACATATCAATTAACTTCTTCGTGTATTATATTTTTTGTAAGCTACACTTTTTGTTATTTTTCAAGGTCGGTCTCACCCATAGTCTAACCCCTGTCTAACCCCGGCATGCGGGTGAGACCGGCCAGTTGCAGTGCCAATGTTTTTTGTTGAAAATGAAAATAAATATTTGGAATTATCGCACACTATAATTTGTATATACCCTAAATTGATTGGACTTTGCTTTTATATGCACAAACCGACGAAAATATGAAAAACAACGATGCTAAAATTTATTTTCCAAAAAGTGGTCGGACTCTCCCGGACTTACAATACTTTGTTACGGTCGGTACCAAACGTTTTATTATTTTATTGGTAGTAGCATAAATCCGCATAGGTCCTACGTCGTAGGGGCGGAACGCCGTTTTACCTGTACCTGCAGCTAAATCCACGGCGGACAAGGTGACGCGGAAAGGAACAAGATAATTAGCATACGGATTTCACAAGAAAAAAATTTATTGTACAAATGGGAGCAAGGTGAATATCACTATTAATTATTTACCTAACAAGGCAAACTTAAATTACACAAGTAATTGAAGTTTGCCTAGTTGAATGATACAAGTAAGAAAACGGTCGGAACTATTTCATTGTGCTGAACTATTAATTATTTACCTAACAAGGCAAACTTAAATTACACAAGTAATTGAAGTTTGCCTAGTTGAATGATACAAGTAAGAAAACGGTCGGAACTATTTCATTGTGCTGAACACAGTGCCAGCTTTTTTTTTACCGGACCTCCAATTCCATCACATGATCCTTTACCGTCCGTATCCAACCTCATCCACTCCTGATGGAAAGAACCCACCACCTTCTCGTGGTTTCCATCGAGCGATGGCACTTTTTCAACAAAAAAAAGCGGAGCGCGCGGCTCGCTTACCTGAAACTAGAGCTGTTCGAGTACTCGAATATTCGAGTAGCTCGAAATTCGAGTCGAGCCGGGACTCGGTTTCCGAACCGAGCCGAGCGCTCGATTAAAGCGAGCGGCTGAAAACAATTGTTTCGTTCGTCAATCGCTACCTTCATTGTGCAATCTACTCCAAATTTATAACCTGACGTTCCTGACGAGTGTCAAATGAGCTCGATTTTCAATCGAGCCGCTCGCTTTTTGATCGAGCCGCTCGCTTTTTAATCGAACCGCCCGATTCATTCGAGCCGCTCGGTTTTTTCGAGCGCTCGGCTCGGATCGGTTATTCGAACCGAGTATATCCCGGCTCGCTTGTTCCGAGTACTCGAACAGCTCTACCTGAAACGGCGCGCGCCGCTGTCTTTAACAGCTTCCTGCGACGTTGAATATGCAAATTACCAACAAGAGAAAGGCCGATTTTATAGAAAATTCTTCAGCGAATATGGTGGTATTTTTTTCGGATTTTTAAAATTGTGACCTTGAGCCACAAATTGCAAAATAAAATTTTATTTATAATTTTCAAAGTTGCAAAATTAATTTTTCGATCTGGAAAAAATTTATTTATGAAGGCGGATTCTTCTACATAAAAATGTCCGGGGAACTAACGGCGGGGGTGGATGTCAAACAGGTAAAATTTACTAGCTCAATAACGTCATTTCTGCAGTTCTGAAAATTCTGGTATACATAGTGCAAGATGGTACGAAGAGCGTGTAACTATTGGCAGACAACTAGACAGGGGAGAAATGGCCGGCAGATCGAAGTAAAGCTGCATAATATTCCGCAAAATTAACGTCATTCTTGCAGTTCTGAAATTTCATATACTTATTGTTTACGCATTTAATGAATGATATGCAAAATAGCAGACCTCCAAGTGGGGGATAAAACCTGGCAGACGTAGATGAAAAGCGCGATACGTGGCTTACGCGCTCTAAACACACGATCGCAGCGATTCAATTTTCTGGGTTAATTTATTGTTTTTGTACTGTGCATTGTTTAGTATTTTCTTGTTAAGAAGGTAAATAGCGTAGCGGACAGTCGACTTGGGAGAAAGTTTATTTTTTCCCAGGGTTGAACTCTTCTTACCAAGTGCATGCCACGTGCGACCGAGCTCCAGAGTAGGCAATAAAATTGACAATTTCCAGACCCTCGGGTCGGGCGCGAAGGACAGTTTAAGCGTTTTCAAAGAAAGGACCTCAAGTGAAAATGTCTTCGAGCTTCGAGAGTTATTTTAAGTGACGAAAGAATAAAAATGACAAAATGAATCGTGGTTGTCCGCTTGTCGCTTAAGCTGCCTGTAGACGGTCAATATTATTGTGCGATATATTGCACAATATTTTTGCTGTGTGCCCCCAGACGCTCGATAATATTGTGCAATATTGAATATTGCACAATATATTGGGCGTCTAGGGGCTACTTACGGTCAATAGGTATTATTGTGCTTCGTTTCAGATGACTAGGACGTCCGCAATTCATGCGCCCGATGGGGCCGATTTTTAATGACATGATCTGCGCGTCGGCGTGTAACTTGTACAAATTTCAATATAATGCATTCCATTTTCCAATTTGTGTGGATAGTTCAAACACTACTAAATATGTGTGGAAAATTCCCTGCCCTCTGGGAGCGATAGGTTTTCTAGAATTCATTTCCAAATATCGCCTTCAATAACGAGTGTCTAGACTAGAATACGCCATTAATTTGAAGAGAGGAAGACGCAGGCGGAACACGCGCAGTCAGCGGACTACTCCTTTTCTTTGTGTATCTTTCCACAATCCGTATTGATAGTGGAATTGGTGGGTAATAGTTCTTAATTGCCATATTGGTAGCATCTTTCTCATGTACGTCGGGACAAAAGCGGGCTCGGAGCCAGGCGAAAATTCATTCGCTCTTTACGATCGATAATTTATTATTTTTCCAAGAACGTTTCGACAACATCTGTTTGCCAAATTTCTAAAGGCCAATAAAAAACGTGGTGACATTGTTCAGTCTGAGTTAGTCCGTGGGTAGTGCGTACGATGACTTGGGGCGCCCAGGAAAGTACTTACCGTCGTCAACAACCAACTAGCGCAGCGCTGCACAAGGAGCAGTTTTCGGCGCCTAGCGGCGAGCAACCCACCTTTCCTGTTACCAAGGTTAGAATCGGTGAGGAGAACTGCAGTAGTGTATGTGCGTGTTCGTAGGCTCGTAGCATAGGGATATATGACTGAGTTCCTTGTAGGGGCACCAGTGCAGAACAGGTCCCGTAATAAAATTCGGGGGGGTCATGAAATTTCCAAAATATTTGCTACTGCCGGCATTTGGTATGACTTGAAGGTTCAATTTTACTGATAATGACACATTTATTGCTAATATTACTTATTTTTTCATCCGACACGTAATATATTTATAAAGTTAATACTATACAAATAAATAGCTCGGACTCGAAGAAAACCAAATTTTAATGAAGGATATATAATATATAACTCGAAGAAAACCAAATTTTAATGAAGGATATATAATATATATCCTTCATTAAAATTTGGTTTTCTTCGAGTCCGAGCTATTTATTTGTATAGTATTAACTTTATAAATATATTACGTGTCGGATGAAAAAATAAGTAATATTAGCAATAAATGTGTCATTATCAGTAAAATTGAACCTTCAAGTCATACCAAATGCCGGCAGTAGCAAATATTTTGGAAATTTCATGACCCCCCCGAATTTTATTACGGGACCTGTTCTGCACTGGTGCCCCTACAAGGAACTCAGTCATATATCCCTATGCTACGAGCCTACGAACACGCACATACACTACTGCAGTTCTCCTCACCGATTCTAACCTTAGCAACAGGAAAGGTGGGTTGCTCGCCGCTAGGCGCCGAAAACTGCTCCTTGTGCAGCGCTGAACTAGCGGGACAAAAGAGCTATTAACCGCGACCCTTCGCGCTAATAAGACGCTTCGGCCGATCAGCCTGATTAGGTTTTGGCAACCAGATGTGGCATTTTCCACCTCTACTTCATCAAGAGGGAAAGGAGTCGTCCTTCGCCAACGAATTCACAGAGGGAAGGTTCCCCCTCTCCGAGGAACGGTGTTTCAATTGTGTGTTTCATAATTATATTAAAACAACAATTACATTCATATTATTTCTTTATCTCCAATAAGTTAGGAAATTTTCAGCTGTTTACTGTTCCCGCTGATTTTTCGAAATGTCGAAAATTGTGGATGTTACAGCTGTTTGGAATAAAGTGTTTACGTTTTTTCCAAAAATTATAATTGTTGAACTCATAAACTGACAAAAATGACCTTTTGAGTGCTTACAGTGGAGATATATGAGTACCTAACAAAAATTATTTCACTTAATAGAAACGAATATTTGACCATTTATTTAGCAATTGTTCTTAACAACTGCAATCCTATAGTTGAAGGCACCTTTTTAAAAATTTGGAAAAAATAGGAGGATATAGCCCTGTTTTTCCTCTTTACGGACATGTTTTGAAAAACGTGGACGATTTAAAATTGACCAATAAAAATTAATTGAATGTGACGCTGTGTCAAATCACATAGGCTCGACTGGTCGCTCGGACCGTGCAGTACTCGCATCGGCTAAGCGGCTATACCTGCCATTTTTATATAGGGTATTAACCTTCACACTGTGGACAGGGGTACAAACAGACCCCAGGCTAATAGAAGCGTAAATAAAAAGTTAACGAATGGAAATTTTCCCTAGTATCTGTTAGGAATGCTATCTCTGATATTTTTCACACAGAATGTGAAAAAAATTTCATTTGAAATCGCTGAATTTGAATGAGTGGATTAGTAAAATTCTTCTACAGGTATAAATGACATCCTGGTGATGGATACGTGATCTGTCGTTATTGTTTCTACCGTTGTTAGACCTGATTGAGGTAACAAAGGGTGCGAGGGGTACGGTCAGGTGACCTTAATCGCGGAACACGCGGCTCGCTTACCTGAAACGGTGCGCGCCGCTGTCTTTAACAGCTTCCTGCGACGTTGAATATGCAAATTACCAACAAGAGTTCAGCTGATTTTATAGAAAATTCTTCAGCGAATATGGTGGTATTTTTTCGGATTTTTAAAATCGCGACCTTGAGCCTCAATTTGCAAAATAAAACTTTATTTATAATTTTCATTATTTTAAAAATAATTTTTTAATCGGGAACAAAAATATTCAGAAAGGCCGATCCTTCTAGGTTAAAATAACGTCAGGATCAACTAAATCCGACAAATAGTTTCCGAGCTAAAAATTCATAAGTACAACCCATTTTCACGAAAATAGGCAAAAATCGCAAAATTCAACGCCCTATAATTTTTAAACAAACTCGAAATCGACGAAATGGTGAATTAAACCCTCCCCCCCCCCCCACACTTTTACGAAGGCTACAACATATTCAAGTTTGAACAAAATGCGAGGCAACGAGGGAAAAAAGTGATCGAGTTGTCGTGGAATGACCCCCACGCGATTCACACAATATATTGTACAATCTTCCAATATGATCCACAGACGGTCAATAACAATGTGCAATATTGAATATTGCGCAATTATATTGACCGTCTACAGACCGCTTAATACTAATCCAACATTTTTAAATAAGAATGGTGACTGCATTGTGTCACGTTAAACCCTGTGTAGTCAGCTCTTCGTCTATAGAAATGTGGGGCCGAATCCGCTGCCGGAACGCGCGTCGGAACGCACGCCGGAACGCGCGCAGGAACGTCCGTGTAAAGAGCCCTAATATTCCCTAGATCCTTTAGAGCAATACGTCTCTCTCTCTCTCTCTCTCTCTCTCTCTCCCTCGTCACTCCATACAATCTTACAACAACCGGAAAAGTTATTTGTTTGATACTGTATTTAATGATCTTTTTAAAATGCATGGTGTTGCTAAAAAATAGGCCAGTTGTTTCTGTGTCATTACTTTCATAAATTGAGAAATTAAATTTCGATTCAATTATGTATTAGTCCTGCAGACCTGAGAATCTATTGTTTTGGTTTACTTTTGTATGATTTTATCATTAATGCAGTGCATACCAAGATCAGACGTAAGGGGTAACTAATGGAACGTGTCTTTGATTGTAGCGGTGTTTGAATTTTTTTCTAGAATTTTTGTGTCTGAATGTTTTATCTATTCAACGCCACGCCTATACCGGCTTCCGTTAATGTAATTTTTTGGAACGATGCGCCATTATTGTGGCTTTCACACGCAGGTGGCGAATAATCTCTCTGTACAAGGGTATAGCGCCGCGATCAACCCTGTCGTAGTATTTTTGAACGTGAAACGGGTGCAAGATCAGTCTACATTATTTTCAAACCTCATTACAGTAAACTGGGGTGCGAGTAGTAAACCGATCACAAAAGCGGAGCGCGCGGCTTAATTACCTGGGCCGCGAAATTCCCAATACCTAGCTCTTTGCGACGTTAATTTGAAGGAGAGACCATCATAAAATTTGTGGGGCTGTCGCACGCTGTTGCCATTTTACAGTTCAGAGTTTTTCAGACTACAGAGCGAAGCGAAAATTCATGAATCGTTTATGGTGGGCAATTCTGAAGTTTCGAAAACGGTTTTTCTGAAACAACTGGTTCCATTAGGCTCTGCGTGTAATAAAATTTTACATCCTTTACGTCTTACGACAATGTATACCTGAGGTTCCCGTTCGCTACGCATAGCGAGTTCAATATAGTGTATTTAGTTTTTACTAAAACTGCCGAAATTGAAACACCTCAACGAGTAAACTAATCCTTCTAGCTTCTCAAAAATATCAAGTCGTTTGACGCAGCTTCGAAGGGATTATTCTGTTTTAAACTCTGAACGAACACTTTCGGAAGTCACTGTATATATCTTCGTTTAATGTTCATGAGAATATATTAGCAATGGATTGAAAATCCTATACAATACATGATGGGTCATTCCACGCGAAATCGATTACTTTTTCCCTCGATGTCTCTCAGCAGGTTATGCTTAACCAGTTTATGCCCACGGTCTCATCTTCTCGCGAGGTCAAACGTGGTGTACCTCAAGGCTCTGTGCTTGGGCTCCTACTTTTTAGTATATATGTAAGGGATCTGCCCTCGGTGTGTCATAACTGTCGGGTCTATATGTATGCGGACGACACTCAGCTTGTTAAGGACTTTGTTATTGACAGCGCTGAGTCTGCCAAATGCGAGATGGCTTCTGACCTGCTATGCCTCACGGCATGGGCAGATGCTCACGGTTTGCAGCTAAATCCTACTAAATCTTCTTTAGTAGTGGTTGGCTCTCCCGCGTTACGTTAACAATTGACTTCTTTCGTTATTTCCTGGGGCTCGGCATCTCTTACTATGCAGCCTACTGTTAAAATCCTCGGTGTTACTTTTGATTCTTCCTGGTGCTTTGACCAACATGTAGCTGTTTTGTGCCGTTCTGCTTTTGCTCGTTTGCGTTTCCTGTATCCTTCTCGTCGTATTTTATCCACCCACATCAAGCTCTCGCTCTGTCAGTCACTCGTTATTTCTCTCTTTGATTACGCCGATGTTGTGTATGGTCCTTGTCTCTCTACTCGTCTCGCGTCAATTGTGCAACGTATCCAGAATTCGTGTCTTCGCTATACCTACAATGTCCGTAAATTTGATCATATTTCGCCGTGCTTTCTTCGCTCTGGCTGGCTCAAAGTCAGACAGAGGTGGATATTGCACCTGTGTTGCATTGTACACAAAGTTCTGGTATCCGATACGCCTATCTATCTAAGTGAATTACTATGCAGTAATTCATCTATGCACTCTGTTTATGCACCATATACGAGGCGTGGTGCTGATCTGTCTGTGCCTGTCCATCGTACGGTCAAATTTACGGCATCTTTCTCTTATTTATCATCCTTATATTATAATTCTCTTCCCTTGGATATCCGCTCTTTGACCTCTATGCCTGCTTTTAAATGTGCTACGCGTTCTTTTATTCTTGCTCACTATCCCTAACTCCCCTTGTCATGTGGTTCTCTCTCTTGCTCATTTCTTGTTTCGTTAACTTTACTTCTGTTTTATATTGTTATTGTTTTTGGGTTAGGTTGCAAAACGGCATATATGCTGAACCTCGCCTATTTATCACATAAGTTGTTTTTTTTTTCTTTTTGTTGTTTGTAAATGTGATAAATAAAGACGTATTATTATTATTATTACTATTATTATTTTGTTGAAACTTGAATATGTTGTAGTCTTCGTGGAATTAGAGGAGGGGGGGAGTGATGTCACCATTTTGTCGATTTTGAGATTGTTTAAAAAATACAGGGCCTTGAATATTGCGATTTTTGCCTATTTTCGTAAAATGGGTTGTACTTATGAATTTTTTATCTCGAAAACTATTTGCCGGATTTAGTTGGTTCTTATGGCATTTTTATGTAGAAGAATCCGCCTTCATAAATAAATTTTTTCCAGACCGAAAAATTAATTTTGCAACTTTGAAAATTATAAATAAAATTTTATTTTGCAATTTGTGGCTCAAGGTCACGATTTTAAAAATCCTAAAAAAATACCACCATATTCGCTGAAGAATTTTCTATAAAATCGGCCTTTCTCTTGTTGGTAATTTGCATATTCAACGTCGCAGGAAGCTGTTAAAGACAGCGGCGCGCGCCGTTTCAGGTAAGCGAGCCGCGCGCTCCGCTTTTTTTTGTTGAAAAAGTGCCATCGCTCGATGGAAACCACGAGAAGGTGGTGGGTTCTTTCCATCAGGAGTGGATGAGGTTGGATACGGACGGTAAAGGATCATGTGATGGAATTGGAGGTCCGGTAAAAAAAAAGCTGGCACTGTGTTCAGCACAATGAAATAGTTCCGACCGTTTTCTTACTTGTATCATTCAACTAGGCAAACTTCAATTACTTGTGTAATTTAAGTTTGCCTTGTTAGGTAAATAATTAGTAGTTCAGCACAATGAAATAGTTCCGACCGTTTTCTTACTTGTATCATTCAACTAGGCAAACTTCAATTACTTGTGTAATTTAAGTTTGCCTTGTTAGGTAAATAATTAATAGTGATATTCACCTTGCTTCCATTTGTACAATAAATTTTTTTCTTGTGAAATCCGTATGCTAATTATCTTGTTCCTTTCCGCGTCACCTTGTCCGCCGTGGATTTAGCTGCAGGTACAGGTAAAACGGCGTTCCGCCCCTACGACGTAGGACCTATGCGGATTTATGCTACTACCAATAAAATAATAAAACGTTTGGTACCGACCGTAACAAAGTATTGTAAGTCCGGGAGAGTCCGACCACTTTTTGGAAAATAAATTTTAGCATCGTTGTTTTTCATATTTTTGTCGGTTTGTGCATATAAAAGCAAAGTCCAATCAATTTATGGTATATACAAATTATAGTGTGCGATAATTCCAAATATTTATTTTCATTTTCAACAAAAAACATTGGCACTGCAACTGGCCGGTCTCACCCGCATGCCGGGGTTAGAGCGTCCACCCACTACGGGTGAGACCGACCTTGAAAAATAACAAAAAGTGTAGCTTACAAGAAATATAATACACGAAATATAATAATCGACATTTAGACCAGAACCTCCGCTTAAGCTTCGAATCATGTTCGAAGCGCTTCGAAGCAGTCTCGTGACACTCAAGACCGATTCGAAGGGCTGGGGACCGCTTCGGACTCCCATCACTAGCTACGGCGCGCCGCGCACGGGTCTGATTTACGAGTTTCTCGGTTTTTCACGAAAAAATATAAAGATATTTACCTGTGGGAGTCTGGTTGCCAGATGTATAGCTTGGCAGGCTTGGCTATAGCTCGACTCACCCGGGACCTTGGGGGAAAAACCCACGAGTATGCCGAAAATCATAAAGTCCCTTTACCTGAGCACGGAGGCACGATAGCGACGAAAGTCGAAATCCGTGGAAAACGACACGGTGTCGATTGCCCCTTATCGACATATCTGGTAGACAAATGTTTCCCGACAAACGTTTCGTGAACAAGCGACTGCCTAGTCGCAAAGAAACGAAGTTAGCCCCTTTTTGGGCCCACGATTTTGGAACTGAATTTTGTACCAAATGATATCTTATGATGAGACATCAATTGCAACAAATCTTCAAGTTGATGTGACAATTAGTTTCTGCGATATGGGAGATGAAAAAAGTGAAAATTCATTAACGCGTCAGCCCATACGCTTCGATGTATGTTTTTTTTAATATATCATCCACCATATAGATTCGGCCATTGTGAACTTAGAAAATCTGAGTTCAAACTCGTTGTTGGCACTCAACAAAGCTCGCAATGGCCGAATCTATGCGGTGGATGATATATTAAAAAAATACACCCACTACACTAACATTTATATTGTTTTATATTGATTTGTTTTAATTTGATTTTTTTTTCGTGAATTTTGAAAATCCATGTTCAAATTCGTTGTTAGCAGTCAGCAAAACCCCTAGAAATAATTGTTTAAATTATCGGAATGACATAAAAGTCCATACATCGAAGCGTATGGGCTGACGCGTTAGTGAATTTTCACTTCTTTCACCTCCCATATCTCAGAAACTAATTGTCACCTCAACTTGAAGATTTGTTGCGATTGATGTCTCATCATAAGCTATCATTTGGCACAAAATTCAGTTCCAAAATCGTGGGCCCAAAAAGGGACTATTTCTTGGGTCACTCTTTCCAGCTGTAAATCGCCTGCGCTGCCAGGACTGTTTAGCTTACGCACCCCGTTTTGAAACCAGAAACAGCCTAAGTCCCCAGCATAAAACCCTCGAAGGTAGAACAGCATGGGCCCATCCGCCCTTGACTATACTTATACCTATTAAAAATCACGTTGACAGGAACAGTTTGTACATACTAATATGTATAAAGAAATAAAATCGCACGGTGAGGCAAAAGCCCACCAACACTTGGTATTAACACTGTATTAGCCTAATAGCAACAAATCGGGGTTGCTTAGCGTTTTCTTAGCGTCACTAAGTCCGTCATAACCCTTTCTGTAACCCTTACCTTTTGAATTTTTCTTATTTAATTATATAGTGGTTGTTAATTTATCCACATGTATATTCATTATTCTTTCTTAACTATCACCTACCAAGTCAATTTGGCGTGTGAGTTGCGTATACGGTTTGGCAATCGACTTGCGAGCATATAGCACGCAACAGGTACAGGTTACGACATCATGTAAACCCTTTATATAGCACAATTTAAAGTATTCAAGCATTCTATTATCTTTTTACACTCCAGTAGTAAGACAAGACGGTTTCTAACCCGGGTGTGCTGAGGGGAGCGCGGGGACAGGGGGAAGTGAGGGCGCGCGGGGGAGCGCGGCGGAGGGAAACCTGGGCGCGGGGCCTGCGGGGTGAGGAAGACAGGTTGCGTGCGCACGCGCCGCGGAGTGGGGGAAGCCGCGACGATGGAGGGGATCAGTCCGGGCCGAGCCGCCGCGGAGACCTCTCCAGACCGAACCCATTTTTCAGAGGGAGGCATTGACCCCCGAAAAAAATCTCTCTCAGAACTTGGCCCACCCAAAATTTTTTTCCGGACCTAACCTAGGGTGGAGACTGTCCTGGAACTTTTTTTCCAAACCAATAATTTATCAGAAATTATTTCGGACAATGTCGGGAAAGATCGACGTTTTTTTTTTTTTTTCGACACCGCGTCTTCGAGGGAAAGAGACGGAGCATTACTTTAAAGTTAATATTTTAGGAGGGAAAGAGAGAGAGTAATACATAGGGGATAGAATCGCATGCATTCTAAAGCTAACAGTATTTCAAAGCGTTCCGATTTAACGTCGCCGCGTATCGCGCGATAGCATGCGTAATTCGACTCCTCTGGAACAGCTGCGCGGGATGATATCATTTGATGGCGCGATGAACGCTCGAACGAAACAGAATTAGCGCGAATCATGGAAAGAATTATGCAGCGTTATGCAGGACTCATCTTTGACACATCATTCGACTAGATCATACCACTTTGATTGCGTATCGAACGTCTTTTGTACCACTTTGATCGTACATCGAACGTGAATTGAACGTGAATCGAACGTCTTCAAACGTGAATCCAAAGGCTTGAAACGTACATCGAACGTCTTGGAACGTACATCGAACGTGAATCGAACGGTTTAGAACGTCTTTCATACCACTTTGATCGTACATCGAACGTGAATTGAACGTGAATCGAACGTCTTCAAACGTGAATCCAAAGGCTTGAAACGTACATCGAACGTCTTGGAACGTACATCGAACGTCTTGGAACGTACATCGAACGTGAATCGAACGTCTTTGATCGTGCATCGAACATGATTCGAACGGTTTAGAACGTCTTTCATACCACTTTGAACGTGAATCAAACGTATTTCGTACAACTTTGAACGTGTATCGAACGTATTTCGTTCCACTCTGTACGTGTATTGGACGTCTATCGTACCACTTTCAACGTCTATTGTACCACTCTGAACATGTATGGTACCACTTGTACATAATAATTGCAACCATCGTCTTAATCTAGCATACATCATATTTAGGAAGTTGGTTTAGGGAGGGTGAAGAAAATTATACGCATTAAAAAATTATTATATTTATTTATGAATTTCTCTCTGGCGTTTAGTCCACCAGTTGAATATTTTAAATACATTTTGCAAGGCACAGTGCTTTTCGTGTCTGCCACATCGCAGAGTATCAACTACATTTAGCTTATTTAGAGATTGTATATCCTCGTAGTCAATGTCCAGTGTCTCGATGATCACGTCCGCTCTCGTACTTTCATCGAGGAAATCCGCAAGCCATTCGCGTTTCTGCAGCCCTTTAACGTACACGACATGGCACGTGTCATCTTCTTCGTCGATCGCATCAGCTACAGCTTTCGTAATTAGCTGTTTAGCCATACTGTATGGAACTTCTCCATCGTCCCAGCGTAGCCCATGATGTTTCGTCGTCAACCACCGGATGCTTGATTTGTCAGATTTCGTAAGAAGATATTGCGGCATCGAACTCCGAAAAATAAAATGCGAGAGAATTGTTCCCTTTCGCAGGACAGCCACTTCCTTGACGACAAATCTTCCATCGACGATGAACCCTTGCAGGTCAACAAATGTTGGCACGGACATTATCGATACAATTTACAGACCCGCTCGCTTCCAAGACAGATGGGGGAATGCATTCTTTCTCGTAAAGCATTTCGATTTTCATGATGAAATTTTCTTTTGGTACAAATTTAACACAGGAGAGGGCAGGCAATTTAATTCATTTTGCGCACCACGTTTGTCAGCGGATTGTATTCAACCACCCGATCGTGCAGAATCAGACAATAGGCCGTAGTATTTGCCGGTACGTTCTCTTTACACTCGAATTCTATGCGCACATCCACGGTGCCGCTTTTAACCGACTCATTTTGTCGCGAACAATCAATCACCACGAAGGGACCAAATTCCAAAAATTCGGCCACGGTGAATAATCCATCGCTACAGTTGTAATATGATTTACGGAATTGTGTGTACATGTGAAACAAGATGGCATGCTTATCCATGTCAAAGTCCACCTGCATGTCATCATATGGGTGAAAATCCGAGTTGAGAAAAGCTTTTACATTGGTTAATTTGCATTTGTCGAACATAGTAGCATCTTTGGACATATCATTCTTTCGATCAGTCTGTAGAGCAAGGATAATGACACGCGGCTTCTCCAACTGTGCAGATGCCTTCACGGCCCATGAGTGCTTGGTAGTGCTCTGTAAGAGAGGATACTCGTACATATCCCACGATTGAAAACAAATGCTCAGGTTTCGTCCACTGTCCAAAGTACGTAGCAACGATAGCTTATTAACGTCGTTCAGCGTCACATGAGGCATCCGCCATTGTACTTTAACTAATTGAATTTCTGGTTCCAACAACGGCGATCCAATTAGAACATTCTTATCGTTGCGCGATCGTATTAAAATCAATTCGTGACGCGCATTAATAATAATGCGTTTGTAGTCCTCGCAAAATCCCAGCCAATATTTCAGTGGGATACAAAAATTGAAATGATTTTTCACTTTTAGCCCATCGCGACGTTTCAAGCCCCATCCGGCATTCTCCATATTTTTGTCTTCGCCAGATGTCAGCGATACATAGTTTTTCAACGTGCTAGTTATTCCAACGTTTCTGTTGCGATCAATTTCCACACCATTCAGCTCGTATCGAATCTCATCGAATAAGAACGCCATGCAATTATTTCCCAATGTCACCGTTAATGTATCGTTTGGCTTATTTATCTTCAATTTTCCCTCCACGTAGAGGAAACTTTCACACGGCAATGTGTATAAATCCTGCTGTTGTATGGGTATTCTTATCTCATCGCTGTACCCAAACGTTGTGTTGACGTATGGGTTGTATGTGTGAGTCTCGAGCTTGACGATGCGATCATCAAACGTCGGCTTCCCCCCAATGCTTAGAATGTCAACCATTTTTCAACTTAACTGCGCACAATAAATCCCAAGGATTTCAAAAATGCAATGTTCGTAGCAGTGAGTCTCTTCTTTTTAGCGTGATCAGAGCTGTTGTTGTTGTAAACAATTTGGTTTGAAAGAAACGAGTGTCTGGAGTCGTTCAACACAAGCATCTCTTTCGTTCGGACCACGCGTATTATCGTCGTCGCCGTCGTACGTGCAATCTAATGGTAATCTCTTCACCTTGAAAATCGAGCAGCCGTCCGTCTTGATCCACAACCCGTATCGTTAGATCCGTAACGATCCGTGCGGTGATTGGAAGGTAAATGATCTGCGCGGGCGTTTCCGATATCTTATATCCTGGTGGGACTCTCGGAGAAAATTCATGTATCGTATGTACGCGCTTTCCATTGTTGTACGCGCCAGCGGTCGCGCTGCATTCTACGCGAATAATGTTCACGTTCATGATATTAATCGGATCGTCTGATTCGTACCACCGCCCTGGTTCCAACTCCCGATTCGTCGAGAATCCCAGTAACGATCCAATGTTATTGCGCTTCGTAAAGTCCACGGTGAACGAGCAGTACAGCTCGCTTTTCATGGTATTGTTGTTGGGACGCAACACTATAGGATACACATCGCTATCGTCAGCATCGGTACCGTCGAGATTTTGAGGATACCGCTCGAGTAATCGCTGCCTCAAATACTTGGCAATGGCGTCTAGTTCGTAGGAGCCGTGGGGAATCGTAATATATTCAGGAGTGGTGTAGATGCTGTTGCTGATGTCATAATTTGCGGTGAAGTAGAATTTATCGTTGCTCGAGTCGATGTTCGGTATTGTATGATAAGTTTCAAAGGTTGTTAGACCAAGCTCGTAATCATCGTCGCTCAAATCTATGGGTGGAAAGTAGCTCACCGCGAGGGTGCTACTCTTGCCGGTTAGAGTGAACGTTAGCGACATATTCCAAGCTGTACGACTCGATTAGTACTGAATCAGAGTGGTGGGAAGTCAATCCTTAAATTTGGTGCCGATCGTTTGTAGAAAGCGTAGACATAGTTGCCCGCAATTGCTTTGATCGTACTTCTGATAAGCCGTTCGATTGTATTCGATTTTCACAGCATCTTTGTCCAGATATTGTACCAATTCCTTAGGCGGCCGAAGATTCCCAAAGCTATCGAAATATATAGCTCGACATCCTCTCTTCGCATACGCTACCCAATGAGTTCCCGACCCCTCGACATTGTCCAAATTTACGATACCGCTCTCGTTTCGACGTACTCCTCCAGCTGGTAGCGCGTTGCGCATAAAAACACCTCTAAAGAATGGAATATGCATACGTTTTGCCAACTCAGCCAATTGCACATCGGTAGTTATGCCCACAGGCATTTTTATTTTCTTTTCGACGTTTTTTTTTTTTTTCGTTTCGATATTCCCTGTCCGCGACCTTCCATGGAGCGATTATGACGCTGCATTTCCTGCAGCTGATGTTGCGCCGCCTTACTATCCTTTACCACCTTGGCTATTCCCGCCGCTCCACCAGCTAATGATCCGAGAACACCTAGCAGCGGGAGAAGTGGTAATATGCCACCCCGTTTTGCCACCGGAAGAATCCGCTTTTTTTTCGATGCTCTCTTCGTAGTAGTAGTAGTAGTAGTAGTAGTTTTGCAGGATTTTGTTTTCACCCCCATTCCGATTTTCGTCTTGGCCTTCATAGCTGCCCAAACAGCTGTAGCAGCACCTCTTTCACCCAGAGTCGAGTCTCGCGCAACGATGCGTTTTCGCGCTTTGTCAGCGAGTACGTTATCTGCCGCGTGCCTTTCGTCGAGGTCGTTGCTACGCGTATACGCAATATCGTGTTCGCGACACGCGGCGTCCAACGGATTGATACCTTGATCCCCTCTAGCCAAGCGTTTTGCCAGATGAGTTCCTGGACCACAAAACTGATATCCAGGAATATGCAATTCGAAAGGTAGCGCGTTTATCGCCCGATTTAACAAACCACGACCTTTCTTCACTCTCGTCGGCGACATTCGTTGCAGTTTTTAATCAATGGTGCTGGACCGTCGATATGCGTTCGCTGCCAGGGGCGATTATAATGTTCCAAGCACCGACGACACTGCTGCACCTCAGAATCGGCTTTTATATGCTCGGGGAGCCTGTCCCACAACTGATCAATGTGTCTTTCAAACTCTCTGAGTAGAATAATCTTTGGTATATATTTCAACTGCTCAGAGGTTAGGTCTCGAATATCGCAATTATCCGACAGGATCAGAAGCATTTTGAATACTGAGGTGTTTTCGCTTCGGCGCGGACCTATAAATAGGAGGTGTCATCGCTCCGAAAATCAGTTTTCACAGTTCACATCGAGGATGCGATTCGTGCGACAACCTGTAAGGATACGCGTGACAAATTTTGACGATAAATCGGAAATGATGTCACCGAATTCGAAGCGTAGACACGGTAGCATGCTACCAAACACTATCCGCTGTGTTATTTGCGGTCCATCGAATTGTGGAAAAACCAACGTGTTGGTGAGCTTGTTGGAAAGTCCACACGGTGTCCGCTTCGAGAACGTGTACGTGTATTCCAAGTCGCTGCAACAGCCGAAATATCAATATTTGGAGAATTTATTGACTCCGATAGATGAAATTGGCTACTTTACGTTTTCGAATAACAGTGATGTCATCCCACCGAGCGAATCGCTTCCGAATTCTATTTTTGTCTTTGATGACGTGGCATGTGACAAGCAAAATACGATACGAGAGTACTTTGCAATGGGGCGTCACTCGAACGTTGACTGCTTCTATCTCTGTCAGACGTATGCAAAGATTCCCAAACATCTTATACGCGACAATGCGAATCTGTTGATTCTGTTTAAGCAGGATGGTACCAACTTGAAACATGTGTACAACGATCACATAAACACCGATATGTCATACGAGGATTTCTGCGCGTTGTGTCGTAATTGTTGGCAACGAGAGTATGGTTTCGTGGTAATAGACAAGGATAGCGCGATGTCCAATGGACGTTATAGAAAGGGATTTAACGAGTTTGCCATACCGTGAGATGGTCAATCGCTGTCAACACTTCGATGAGAAAGCAACGTCTGCGGTACAACGATGATGATTGATATCGATAGTCTGGAGGTTAAGGACCGCGAGAGGATAGCGAAGGAAATTGCAAAAACTAGTGCAGCCATTCGCAAGAAACACTTGGCTTTGAAGACTGGCAAGATGGAGGAAGATATCGCGTTGGAGAGACACTTTAAACCTATCGTCGAACCCTTGAAACATATAGTGAAAAATACCACAGAGGCAGACACATTATCACCAGTGAGCAGTGACGTTGAAAAGAATGAAACATTAACGCCTGAAACAAAAATTCACCCGAAAGGGAACACGTCGACGTTGAAGAGAAAGAGGAAATTACTCGTAACCTCCACACCAGTTCAATCGAAGCGGAAACGACGGAATACTACGTTAAACGAGCCTACGGTCCCTATCACGCCAATAAATACAATTCCTCCTGTACAATCGCCCTCAGCCATTGACGATGATGATGATGATTATGATGATGATGACGTTTTCGAAACTTCTCCCAATGAGTCATTTGTGACATCTATTAGACAACAACTCCGAACATCCGAGGGACAAGAAGCGCTTCGCAGTTATTTCGGTCCGCTGGGGCAAAAATACGTAGATATAATCCTAAGCGAGGATAAAAATAAGACCATAGACTATGTATACGGTGTATACTTTATCGATGATAAGATGATGCTTGGGAATAAGGTTTTCGATATCGACAAACATGATAATATACTCATCGATGGTGTAAGATACAAGGGAACGCCCGGCCTTTACGAACTGATTTTCAAGAAAATTCCAAATGATGCTGTATACACCGAGGCCGATAAACAGAAATACAAAAGTATACTGCTTGCGACGAACGCTCACAGACACAAACATGGTGATCACAATCGCATAATGAGCAACAAGGGATACAAGTACAAATATGTAATTGCACCGCTAGTCCCCAGTTCATTGGCTAAAAGGGCAGGGAAAGGTCTAAGGACACCACGACTCATGACGGTAAACGATAACAAAAACGATTACGTGCACTGGGACGATCCCAACGAGCTGGTCGATAGACTTAAATTGCTCATTGCATCGCGCGCGGCAGGTCACACGGGTCTCGATAATGAAATCGCATCCATCGAGAAGGAACTTCGCGAGGCGGGCCACATTGTATAAATTAAACCGCACACCGATGACGCGCACTGTATGCATCGAGATGCCGATCAACAAATTTGGGGTGTCGCTCGAGAAGAGTGGAACAGCTGGAATGGACTACTACAAATGGAACGGTTTGCTTCGAAAGTACATGCGAGATAACGCTCTTTCCATGACCGGTGTCGACTTTGATGCAAAATCACGCAAGATACGACGGGTAGCGCAACCCACGGCTGACACCGATGCTGTCAATAAACTGTATATGGAAAAGAGCATTAAACTTTTGAGAGAGCAACAGAAAGAATTAGAGAGGAAGCTGGTCGTGTTTCAGAGAGATATGCTCACGTTGCAAAACAGCGTTCAAAAAATATCGCAGGCGTCGAATTCTATCCCACAGCAACGCTGCGAAGGAGAATCGTGCGAGACGGTTGATCTTGTCCAGAATTTCCTCCGACCGATGGGGAGCACATAATGCGCGTACACGATAATTATCGCATCATTCGTGTCGAAGACACCTCTGCGATCAAACATGCCACCATTATCAACATCCAAGAGTAAAGAAAACCATGGTCGCAAGAAGCGACAACTCGTTGAGGAATTGCACGCTCCAGCTCGAAGACATTTCCCGCGGAGGCGCGTCATAGTGCACGGATACGACGATCTGTGGCAAGCTGACGTTGTAGAAATGCGTCCTTACTCGCGATTCAACCAAGGTCACCACTACATACTCACCGTCATCGATGTGCTGAGCAAGTATGCATGGGCGATGCCGTTGAAGACTAAAAGTGGCGCTGAGGTGACTAAAGCGTTTGCAAAGATATTTAGAGATCGATATCCGAAAAATTTGCACACCGATCAAGGAAAAGAATTTTTCAATGCTGATATGCAGAAACTATTGGCAAAGCATGACATTAATCATTATTCGACGTATTCGGTGATGAAGGCCTCCGTCGTGGAACGTTTCAATCGAACTTTGAAGAACAATATGTGGAAAATGTTTACGCTCAATGGAACCTACAGATGGACCGATGCGCTACCAAGTCTTCTCGCAGAGTATAACGCGCGAAAACATAGAACCATCAAGATGCGTCCTTGCGATGTTACCCCTGCGATCGCCGACAAGCTGCTAGCCACCGTGTACAACAACGTAAAGATCGCCGCTCCAGCGAGATTCAAGTTGGGCGAGTTTGTTCGCGTGAGCAAATTTAAAACCATCTTCGATAAAGGCTATACGCCGAATTGGACAACGGAGGTGTTTAAGATAGCCAAAGTACAAGCAACTGATCCCGCGACGTATCTGCTCGTCGATTCCTGTGGAAAACCTGTTGCTGGAGGATTCTACGAACATGAGCTGCAACGCGTCACCGATCCTGATGTGTATCTAGTGGAAAAAGTCTTACGTAGGAAGGGGGATAAGGTGTACGTCAAGTGGTTGGGTTTTGATAAATCGCACAATTCTTGGATAAATAAAAATAATGTATTGTAAAAAATAATAATAATACATGATTCAATAAATGCAATGATACATATACATGTGCAAATAATTTTTTTCCATACATGTGTGAAGAATATTATACAATAGTTTCTATTTCACAAGGGTATATTATAATGTCCCCAGGGCAGAGTGTCGGTCGAATCGGGTATGATATATCGCTTGTCGTCGTGCGGACTTAGAGCGATTTTGGATTCCGAAATGGTGTACACTTTGTGCAATTTAGACCGTATGCACGATTGTCTGCGAACCATTTCGATCTCCCTTTCCAAGCACTGCGCGTAGTCGTCGAAAGTTATCGTTCTGGCTATGACGTTGGTCTTGACGCCTTTCGCTTTCTTCGTATCTTTTTTACCGTCTACGCGAAGTGCATACATTTTCGCTCTAAGACCTACGAATTCGGTCATTATCGCACCGTTATTTTCGTCCTTCATCAGCCCTGGAACCTTCTTATTTAAGCGCGGCATATTATATACATTGTCGATGGGATAATCGCTGGTGTCGAATCTGTCGATATTGTGCTTCATAGATTCATAGATATCGTCGCATCGAATATGATAAATGAGGCTGTCTGTGTCTGTGTATAGAATTTTACAATTTGTTCCATACTTGGGCGACATGTACTCGTGGTGAAATTCGTACAAACAAATTTTTGATATGTCCAGAATGCACATACCCACGTATATCGGTTTGTTGAATTTCACCTCGAGCTTTCGCAATTCAACAGCTATTAAATTTTTCGAAAAAACTCTTCGGCTGTGGAAATTCGGTTTCGCGATCATTGCCTCCGCGCCATATCGCCCATCCCAATGCGTTACGAGTTTTACATCCACATGATTTCGCACATTTTCCATTGTTTTACCGAATACCGCGTTGTTCATCAATTTGTACAAATTTTTTTCAAAGTCGTTTGTCGCGCTTGTTCTAAACCGTGTGTTGAGTTCGATGTAATCGCGGAGCCAGGGTGATTGAACGAATCGAAGCACGCGGTGTATCTTTGTAATACGAAGACCGTGACGCATGCACTGCTGCAGGTTGCGATAATGAATAACGTAACGCTGCTTATCGTATACCGTCGCGAGTAACTTGTCCTGTCTGCTGCCGGGTGGTTTGGCACGCGTCGGACAGAACGGTAGATCGGCATGAATGTTGTGCAGACGTTGCGGATATTCTAGATCTACCTCGAGAATGTACCCCGTGGGCGAATCGACAGCGATTGAAGACACGTTAAAATTTGCGACATCTTCGACCCATTGAAATTTACCATATGGCAGAGGCTGACACATTGCCCATCCATACAAATTATTCACATCAAAGTACATCAAGTACGATGACTCTTCCGATGCGTCGTAAGATGACATGTACTTGTTATTGGCATGTGCGTATCTTCCGGAACATTGACTTAAACCCCCGCGTATACCGCGTTCGACAAACATGACCATATCGACGTCTGTGAGCAATTCGAACGTAATTTTGGTATGTTTTAGCATAGCATCCCATGTGAAACCAGGTAAAGTGTAATAATGCGCTGAATCTAATCCGTAGCTCTTGATACAACTTTCGCGAAAATTTTCAAAAATATCTGCCAATAACAAGACATCTGTCTTCAAATACAAATCGCTGTATTCGCCCAAGGTTCTAATCTCGAAACGTTGCCAGACAGTCTCGGCGTGCGCGTAATCGCTCTCGGATACAGTCTCACCCGTTAACGAGCTGTAGAATGATTCGCGCGGTGGCAAGCATGGGTCCTGCAGCTTGTTCGCGCAATCAAGGTATTCGTACGGAAAGACACCCTTTCGCCTCAATAAATTAAAATCATCGGCGGATAATGTTTCAAATTGGGATCGTAAAATTTTTAATTGATCTGTGCTAAGAAAAGATGCTAATTTGTCGAGACTGGTGTTGAGAAATTTGTACGAATCGATGAATCGCAATTTAATACAATTTCGCGAGTCTGAATCAGCCGTATCTTCAACATTTTTTGTGAATGAAATGTACTTTTCTTTAGTTATGGGCAACACGTCAACGCTGCCTTCAAAAGCGGCCGCTATTTCCTCGATAATGAAATGCGAATCGTAGCCGGATAAATTATGGAAAACTATGGGGATGTAAAACGCATTTTTATAATTTAAATTGCACTCCGAATGTGCTGGGCCTCTAAACCGTCCGGAGAGATGACAGTGATCGCGAACTCGTACATCGCTAGCCTCGAATGGTTCTTCGCAAATATGACAATGTGAAGCATCGCGAAATGTGGTCCACTGTTCGGTGGTTAAATCCAGCATGGGAACATTACTAGTCAAGATGGGTTTAGCGAAGTTTGCAAAATTTTCCAATTCGTTGACGAACCATGAAACACAATCCGCGTCGCGGCGACATCGATACGTCGATAGCGATGTATCGTACGAGCAATGCATATAATATGCTATACTGTGCACTTTATGATGCTGGTACGTGTGTAATTTATTATCACCCTCTCGATTGTTCTCCGTTTTCTCGATGATACACTCTAAATCTGCGTACACCACGAAGGGGAGCCGCTCCTTACTGCAGTGGTTGTTGAAACTGAGGAGATTTTCACCTTCGCTGGGCAGCAGGATGGCACAGTCGTTCATTTGCCCACAATCCACTGTATGGACCTCCAACTTCTCGGCAGATCCGAAATAATGCATGCAGCTTTAAAACATTTTTTTTTTTTTTTATTATTTTTTCACGACGCATTTCATAAGTTTCTATACGTACCGATCGCAGATGAATTTCTTTCCATGGTGCCTACTCAGCTGTGCGCTCACCAGCCGGGACAAGTTCTTGATCAGCACAAAGTGCCCTACATCACCGTGCTCTTGATTTGGTGTGTAGAGCAGATTGACGTGTCGATCCCTCTTTTGATTGGTGAGACGCAGTGGAAAGACCGTTGGCCCCTTCTTCTCCATCTCAAAGCTGTACACGTTGATGGAGATTTCGTTCAGCCGTTCAAACTTTGCAATCTGTGCCAGAGACATTGGGAACTCAATGCCCTGGAGATTTAGCGTGGAAGCATAATCGGGGTACGAACTTGGACGATCTTTCCACCGGATGTAGAGCGGCGATCACTGCCCACGCGAAACAGGCGTTGTCCGAGGACTGTACACTAATGGTTGCCTTCTTCGACAACAATTCCCGCGGCAACTTGTGGTGGCACCCCGCGCGCAGCGGATTATACTTGTTGACATTGACTGTCAGGTTGAGAACTCTCGTCAATGCCCATCCGCTGTCGCGTTCCTGGAACTCTTCCAGCGATGCTAGGGTGGGTTCGACGACGCATTGTTGGTACCACTCCTGCAGATCGGATGTGTGGAAGAGTTCGCAGTTCCGAGTATTGATGCTTTTACAAGCACGCTTGTCACCCGCCACAAATTCACCGTTGAACACCGTGTTCACTTTGAGGTTTCGATGTTTCCTCAAAGCGCCCCGCACATGCTCCAACAGAATGGTTCCCGCATCTTGGAGGAAGTTGCACGGTTCGATGTAATTCGAATTTAGCACGGCACCAGTTAATACGCGGGTATCGAACGCAGTGTCTATTTCGCGCCACAAAAGTCCTGTGCTAGAATGTCCGGCACCTTCGCGCACGAAACGTCCGCGCAACGAATATTTCAATCCTTCGAGTCGCGCGATTTGAGCAACCAACGATTGTCGAACGCCGATCGATAATCGGGGACGTTTCACTCAGCTGCGTTCTTCCAACGATTCTATGCACTCGTTGCACCGTTCTTCCCACGCGAGATACTCTTCCCGCGAAATCAATCGTGCAGATTGATCCAATAATTGGCGTTCTACTTGCACGAATTCTCCCATGATTGTAAATGGAATGTATACGGAACGTTCCTTCCACGCAACACGTTGCAACGATTTGAGGCTTTGTGCAGGTTGGAGCATGCCTTTATGACTGATACCACGATTTGCTATCTCTAACTCTTTCGATGTTCCCTCTCTCTCGAATACATTGCATGCAAAAACGATGATTCGTTCCAACATGGTTTTATGCAGTTTCTGCTGATACAGCATAATACTATGCATCACACGTATGACGAATTAGCGCGCGAGATCGACGCTTCTACAAGTATTATATTACAATCAACACGTGTGGAGTCTTTTATCCTCGAGGGTGGGACTCAAGTTACATGCTACGTTCAGATTCAAAATCATTATGGAAAAAAATGGTAGCTTTAGAATAATATGCTGTGGCGGGGGAGGCAATTGCACCTCTATTTAAGCCGAGCTCTCGGACGCTATTCCATCAAATGCTCAGTAACCTCAGTGACTTTGACGGAACAAATAGTGCTCTGAAAACATATAATGCATAGTACCAGTGCCGAAGGGAACGCTAAACGTATGAATTATTACGTTCCGATTGTGCAAGATGATGGCATAGCTCAATGCGGGGACACTACAGCTGTTTGGTAAGGCTTAATTTTCACATCTTCTCGAATTTTTTTTTATGTACATTCCTAATACGAGCTGACAATTTCATAGCTTTGATTGTTCTCATAGCTCGCAACGAACATCGCGTATCATGGTCAGAAGATACGCATTAACATCCATGGGCAATAAATATCTGGAAATTGGACTCCGCGTACGACCTAAGATCGATGTAGAATTTGTTCTCGGCAACAATCGTGGGATGTATCTCACGTTACCATCATATACATGGCATGCGCTATGCAACAATCGTACAACCATCGAAGAACGTTCACGATTACCAGGATCACCTTCGATGCAGATGGATCAATTAATGATGGATTTTTGTGAGATCTATAATTCTTCGATTGTAAAGATGACGTTACATGATAAATCGCTGTATTTCAAACCGGAGACAGTAACATTTTTATTAAATCTTGAGCCATGTATAGACTATGTATATATGCGGCTGTGTCATATTGTAGGAGATGTGCAGATGAAATTTGAAACTTTTGTTAACGTGCTACAGCAGAGCGATGTTACCTGCGAAAAATTAGATACACGTCATGCTGCTAAAATCATACGCGATAGCGAACATTACTGTGAGGATTATTATATAGATTGCGAACTGGTAGCATGTGCCATCAATGATATTTTAGCTGATGCTCGTAGGAAAAAATGTTAAATTGTATTCATTTAATTTTAAACAATATATATCATAAACATATTTTATTTCTCAATTTTATTTACCCGTCCTCCTCCTTGCCACCTAACTTTAAGATTTGCTGACGCTGCATAATTCTTTCCATGATTCGCGCTAATTCTGTTTTTCGTTCGAGCGTTCTTCGGGCCATCAAATGATATCATCCCGCGCAGCTGCTCCAGAGGAGTCGAATTACGCATGCTATCGCGCGATACGCGGCGACGTTAAATCGGAACGCTTTGAAATACTGTTAGCTTTAGAATGCATGCGATTCTATCCCCTATGTATTACTCTCTTTCCCTCCTAGAATTTTAACTTTAAAGTAATGCTCCGTCTCTTATGTAGTGGCGTCTCTTTCCCTCCTAAAATATTAACTTTAAAGTAATGCTCCGTCTCTTTCCCTCGAAGACGCGGTGTCGAAAAAAAAAAAAAAAAACGTTGATCTTTCCCGACATTGTCCGAAATAATTTCTGATAAATTATTGGTTTGGAAAAAAAGTTCCAGGACAGTCTCCACCCTAGGTTAGGTCCGGAAAAAAATTTTGGGTGGGCCAAGTTCTGAGAGAGATTTTTTTCGGGGGTCAATGCCTCCCTCTGAAAAATTTCCGACGGTGGGTCCGGTCTGGAGAGGCCTCCGCGGCGGTTCGGCCCGGACTGATCCCCTCCATCGTCGCGGCTACCCCCACTCCGCGGCGCGTGCGCGCGCAACCTGTCTTCCTTACCCCGCAGGCCCCGCGCCCAGGTTTCCCTCCGCCGCGCTCCCCCGCGCGCCCTCACTTTCCCCCCGCCCCCGCGCTCCCCTCAGCACACCCGGGTTAGAAACCGTCTTGTCTTACTACTCACTCCATATGAATAAATACAATAAATAAATCTAAAATGTTGTTATCAAAGTACGTAAACCAGAAAAAACATGGTTTTAACGATTTTTCAACTTAAATCGCATTTTCCTTCGAATCCTGAAAGGCTAGACTAATTCCGCGGACATATTTGAATTCAGCGCGTCAAATTCTATAGGAAATTATATATAACAAGTGAAGGAAAAACTTCGAACACAAGTTACTTCGAAAGTTCCTTTGGTTTCTTCGAAAGTATTAACTTTGACTTAGATTTTCAAGGTCAAAACTTGTTTGTCATACATTCTCAACATTTTTCCCTTAATCTGCAACATCTTAGCTTTAAGGTCCAAAAAGATTCATCCCCCTATCTTATTCCTATCAAAAGTTCTACGATTTTCACACAAAAAGGAGCAGTTTGGCCCACTGTGCGCCGACGACCCTCACGGTTTCCTATCTCTGCTTATTGTCACCCCCCTGTGACTGAGGTCGTTGCCAACACGTGCAACGCAGATTTGCGTAAAAGACGGTCGATCAGTGCGAGGTGAAAGTTTTAATACTGAATACCCTCAAACAGAAACTCTCTTTAATTTCACGTGAACTACGTCATACTCGATTTTATTAGATTAATATTTTATAAAACGGAACGATTAAAGACTAGATAAACTATTGTACTAACTAAATCTGCTTCGTTTTTTGATTCCAGATAGCCCAGTTCCGAATAATGTTGGTCACCGGAAAACGTGTTTCTAAAAACAGCTTCCGGGAAATCAATTGTAATTGTGCAATAAATAAATATTTTTATACCAAAACATAATATAATAACCTGCTAAAGTGTCCCCCATTTGAATACAAAAACCATTTGTACCTTCTGAAATAAATTTCCAAAGAATCGATTCTTTTTCTACCTCCTGAGGAGAGCTAAAAATTTCGATTTTTTTTGCAGAATTCGGAAGAATGCACCTTCTAGAATATCCTCCTAAATTTTTGGAGGGAAATTCGATGTATTTTCAATGTTATCGGTATTTGTAGCGTCAGCGGCCTGGTTCTTTCAACCTGGTTTGATCGGCCGGCCGAAACTTTAAACGCGTTTTTCTCGAAACAACATTTTCTTGGTCGGCGGACATGATAACAAAAACACTCCATGACCAATTAATCCAAAATTTTAATATGTTATTCTACACATTAGTGGCTTTCCCGCTTAGATCAAATATCTTATGATTTTGTAATATTTTCTCACATTATGTATCTATTAAACAGAAAAGAAATGCTCTTTTCGGTATTTTCAACTTCGATCGACCACCATTTTAATAATTTTGGTCGAAAGTTGTTTTTTCGAGGTAAGCGCGATAACCATACTCCTGCGGATTAAAAATATGTTTGGTTTTTTAATTTCCGATGATCCAGTCGTCCAAAATTACATCGGCCAGCAATTCTGATGCCGCCAACTTAACTGCAAAATATTTGTGTAAACAAATGAAATAAACAATGAACATTGATTTTTTCTTGTATTTCAAGAGTGGTAAAATATACCCCCAGAAATTGGAAAACATTAAGTGTTTACTTCATTATAAAAACCATCAGCGAAAAGTGGCCGATTTTTCGGCCGAGAGAGTAGAATGTCCCCTTATGGGGAGGTTCAGGTCTAAATGTCGATTTTTTTTTATTTCATTTTTCGAATGTTCAACCTTTTAGGAAAACGTGTTTAAAAGGATTTGTTGAAATTCGTAAAATTTCCGAAGTTATAGGCATTTGAGTAGCGGCAAATGCATGGCTAACACCCGGCGACTCGGCACTTACGTAAAACTTCAAACGCGTTTTTCTCGAAACAGTGTTCTCAAAACGGTGGGACCTGTATCTTCAAACGTTACTATCCGATTCGACTGAAACTTTTTTTATTTTGAAGAATATACTTCTGGCTAGGAGGGGAACTAAAAAAAATTACAAAAAGTTGAAAATTTATAATTTTCAAAGGCGATGAAAGGACGAAAAATGCAGGGAAAAGTGATTTCAAACGTGAAGTGTCGTTATTTTCTAAAAAAAAAATGTAATTTTTGTAATTTTTTTTTAGTTCTCCCCCCCCCCCTAGAAAAAAGAATAATCTTCCAAATAAAAAAGGTTTCAGTCGAATCGGATAATAACTTTTAGAGATACAGGTCCCACCGATTTGGATTAATTTTTTTGTCGCCTTAACTTTAACGACTCCCCAGGACTGTCTGCACTGATTAATTATAAAACAAAAAATATATTTCTATAATTTAAGACATCCTTAATACAATGCAACAAGTCCCATTAAATTATATATAGTAGTTTTCCTTTAATTAATTCCTAAATATCACCTATTTTTTGGGGCTCTAGACCAGAACCTCCCCTTAACCTTTAAGGGGAATAGGCAGACAAAAAATCGAATTTTTTATTGCATTTTTGGGAAGTATTATCCTTTCTGAATAAAATACCGTTTGGTTTGTATTAAAATTCGCAAAATTGTTGGTTTGGCAGCTAAAAATGTCAAGTGGCAACCTATAGCGTCGCATTTGCCCAGAAACTTTAAACGCGTTTTTCTCGAATATTTTTTCCTCTTCATTTTTCAAGGGTTCAGATCGACTTGAAAAAAATTACAGGATGTGTAAAACATGTGCCATTTCGGAGCAAACCTCTGATATGGTCCGTAAAACTTCGAGTTTTCATAAAAAAAATTAAGAAGTCACCGGATTTTGGTAGCGTTAAAACAAGAACGAATTTTTCTCGGAAAAATCGCCGTTTTTCAGCCACCAATTGCATAATTTTGATTTAATTTTTGTTTTTATAGGTTTGCTCCGAACCTATGAATCCAAAAAACAAGAATCACGCCTTTGAAATCGAATTGCGTTACATTTTAAGACCGATATTAAGGGAAAACGACGGAAAAACGTTAAAATGTTTACACGTATGCAGCGGCATTTTTGAAGTACACATATATTTCTTACCATTTTTTTTTCAATCTGTATGGTAGTAACAAACATTGGCTAAAAGGATACATCTGGATTTGCTTTCATTTTTTTTGTTACAAATAAATAAGTAACAGAGTCCCTTTCTCACTAAAAACGACTGCCTAGTCCCCTTAAGGCTTAAAGTTTGACGTCGAGCGCGTTCGTCTAGCGACGGGGACTTGTCCATAAGCGCCCTTTTTCCACGGGTTTTATTCGATACAAATAAAAATGGAATCTGTTTTTAGATCAATAAATTTATTATTATTTAAAATCAAAACTACATTTCTACCTATTATACCTGCGACACAATCGATCTTCAAAAAACACCTATTTTTAAGGCGGTTGATCCCCCTTAACTGCCTGTAAAATCTGTAAGGGTGAGTGGGGTAAATACGAACGCGGGGTAATCGCGAATTCGATGGTACGGCGTTTTAATAAATAAAAACGATGTTCCCTCTCTACTTGCTAATAGTTTAGGTCGTATCCAACGCCAGGCAGAAAATAATAAATACAGAACGCTTATGCTATTTAAGATAACACAATTTATTATTTTCATCATGTTTCAAGTAATATTTTGTCCATTTCAATTGGATGTAATTACTGTTGAATTAATGATACAATTGTTTTTCTCTTAAGTTTAAATAAAACACTTTTTTACCAATATTTTGTGACCAAGGCCTTGCTTGAATTATGATTCTAACTTCTGAAATAAATTCTTTTTTATTTTTTGATGTCGTGGGGTAATGAGGAACAACTCGGATGGGGTAATCTCGAACCTTTGAGATTAGCAACGATAACCGATTTTGATGAAATTTTCAGCATGCATAAAACTTACTTAAATCTACAAAAGGGATTTTTGAATTTTCATTACAGTCTCAGACAAAAAAAGTTTAAAAAACGACCTTTATTATTTTTTTCGATATTCCGACCAATTGCAATTTTTTTCTAACGCACAAGAAGATGATTTTAAAAAATACATTAGGAATAGGTTGTAGCAACATTGTTTATGCGTTGACCATTGCAACCGCGCTTTCTATGCGACTTCTGCGATATTTAACACTCTGTTCGTGATTACCCCACGGCAGTCGAATAATCACGGACACCAAGGGTTTATATTTTTCACTATAAAGTTGATTTTTATTATAATTTTTCAAAAAATCGCCACAGTACTTTATAGATGAATAGTTTAAGTATGTTTGTAAATAATAAACAAATTCATTTCTCATATAGTTTTCGTTTTGTTTGCTTTTTTGCTTAGGTGTTCGTAATTCCCCCACTCTCCCTTACACATAGGAATTTATTTCTAAAATTTTACCTGGTTAAAAAAAGATTATTGACACGTGTAATTTGTTGAGAGTATTTATCGAATCGTACAAAGACAACCAGTGCATTTTGAAAATTAAATCTAAAGATTATTTGAACAAAAATTAATAAAAAAAACTGTTTATAACATCATAACAAATGAATTGAAGGGAACAGGTAGATCATAGGTTGTAACACGGGGTAAATTGTAACATAAGTAAAATCTTTTGAACGACAAATCTTGTGTAACCCACAGCATGGAAAATCTGCTTGACGGTATTAGCACCGTCGGGTTTAGTGACACAAACGAGCGTTATATATTCATTTTGTGGTTATAGCCCAAAATTTTAGTATTTAGAGCACGTAAGTAAATGTTATCTTAGCACTTTTATTACAATGAACCGTCATTAGAAACCGTTTGAATTTTTGCTTCTTTGTCGCAAACGAATCAGTACACATTGGTTTATTATAATGTATACGCATTTTAGTAATTTGATGGTTAGTTTCTCGTTTGTTGAGATAAAACGCAAAAATTCAAGTTCTGGGTAATCTGTAATACCTATATGTTACTATACTTACTCCGCTCTAAATGGTGATAAAGCAAGCTATTTGCTGACACACCGGAAAAAGATGCTCTAGATAGACTAACAACAGAACAATCGAGAATCCAAAAAATAGAAAAAAAAGTATAAAGGAAGAAGTAAAGAAAGCGAAGAAGATTTTGATAGATTCAAATGAATAAGCAATGATTGTTTAACATTGTTTTCTGCATCTCACATTAATTTTTCATCCAAACCAAATTGGTGGTTCATACGGTGAGTGCATAGACTGCATAACCTGATTGGAGTATTCGAATTCAAAATACAGAAGGGCACGTAAAGGGACAACTACGCATGCGCGAAACGGAAGGTTGTGCTGCTTAGTGGGGGTTGGCAAGGTTTCCTTGGAGCCAACAGGTAGCAAGGAAACTGCAGCAGTTATCGCAGAACCATCACAGGGGACGCACATTTTCGCTATTTTGTACACATTTTTCATATATTTTTTCATTTTATTGTTAGTGTTTACTTTATTCCTATTTTTTTTATTACTTTACATAGTTAGTTTTAGCAATTTTATATTATTTTTAAAGTGTCTTTTATCGTATTTCATATTGTTATTTATCGTGTGTTTATCTTTTTTTATCGTATTTTAATCGTATTTTTAGAGTGTAATTTATCGTGTTTTTGTAGTGAAATTGATCGTGTTTTTAGTGTTTTTATCGTATTTTTAGTGTTTTTTTATCGTGTTTTCATATTATTTTTGTGTGTTTTTTTTTAATATTAGTCAACGCGTGTAAATTTAGTTGTTTTGTGTGTTTCTTTGGCGATTGGTTTTGGGCCACAGTCAAATATTCTCCACGTAAGTTCTATATCTCTGTATTTCTAAAACCAGTGTTGCATTTTGTTTTTTTTCTACATTGCGTTACTTATATCAACTAATACTTAATTACATTAACTAATACGAAAACGATGCATTATTACTATTTAAAATTCAAAAACATCTATTCTGGTCACTCTTCTTGAATATCCTTCCCCTTTTGTTGCAGCCTTAAAAATTATATGAAAGGGTCCGATGAAAGTAACATAATACAGAAGAGATCTTGATTAAGTCTTTCTCTTGATATTTTGACATTTTTTTTTAAATTAAACTCTGAGTGTTTTAGGATAGAATGGAGCAAGTATAGACAGGAACATTTATTTTTAACTGCAAGCAATCACCTATAATGTCTTCGAGTTACTTACATTGTTTGAAAAAATAGAATCACGACATTTCACAGTTGGACTGGTCATGTAGTATAATTCTACCATGTGTCCCTGACCAGAGGTACAAAGAATGATATCCGCCTCTAACCGTTTACACATAATATAGCAGTTTAAAACAAAGTATATAGTTTTGGTAATTGATAAGGTGTGATTTTACAAAGAATATCGAAGGTTAAGACTTAGCAACACTTGCAAAATATCAAGACAGAGAATTAATCAAGATCTCTTTTGTATTATGTTACTTTCATCGGATCCTTTAATATTATCGTCAAGGTTGCAACGAAAATGGAAGGATATTCCAGAAGAGTGGCCAGAAGTGATTAGGGATATTTTCGAATATTAAATAGTATTAATGTCAGTAACATTATTGTATTAGCTGACGTAATTAAGTAATACGTAACCCTCGGTTATCACACCTATTTCTTCGAACATTGTTGTCATACTGGATCGATTCGATATTCAATCAGCTGCTGCTTAAAAACTATCTGTTACATTAAGTCGCAAAAGTTTTGAGATAAAGTTTGAACATAAAATATATGAAGTAATTTAAATATCGACCGTATTTTTATAATAAAACAAATTAATGTTTCACGTTCCAACCGGCTCGCGAGTCACGCGTCTTTTCAAACGTGTGACTTTGATAGCGAAGGCAATAATTTTACAAATCTTTCCTTGAAACAGGTCCAAACCCTGGACCGAAACGTCGGGATATTATTAAATTTAAATTGCAAATTAGCTAAAAATAATTGTAAAACTGACCGAACCAGTGCGCCGAAAACATTAATTTGTTTTATTATAAAATATATGTCCAATTTCAATTGATGGGCAGTTGTATCGTGTAAAAATAAAATATTTTATTTGAGATTTAAAAAAAATACCGGGAATTCACATGATAGATTCCTTTCCTCTTGACTATATGCACTTAATGTTTCTAGGCGTTGTATAAAAATTGTACTTAATTTCTAGTATGAGCCATTCCTGGTCAGTAATTAAATTTTTGGAGGATGGAAGCATTGAAGCTGTGCCGTCAGCATGGCTTCACGGCGATTCAACCTTTTGGCCACCGGTGGCTGCAAAATTTGTCACCGGCTTGGTAAAAAAGTCCGAGCCACCAGCACCGAGTTGGCCAAGCCATCAAATTAAAATGATGACACGAGTCACTTTTGGTAGGTTGAAATTATTATACTACTTAATTTCGAATTATTATATCAAGTAATTACTAATATGTACTTCCAGATACGTATCTCAAAGCGAGAAATAAAGCCCGGCTGGCAGAGGACACGAGTGACCTACAGTCCGCCGAGCCACCGGGCAAGCGTAGGCGCATGGTGCCAAAAAAATTGTGGAGCAGTGATGACTCCATCAATGCAGTCCAAGATTTAGGTGGGTTAATACAAAGGGGAAATATGCTGTACAAAATTATAATATCTGAAGTCGCTTATTTCTTTTTCTTGTATGAAATAGCCCTTTCAACTAAATATCATTTTCAGATGAATCAGCAGAGCATGCCTTCGACGCCGAATATTTAGAAGAGTATTTGGTCAATGAGGAGGAGCCACCCCTACACACACCTACAACGCCTGAAGTACAACGCTTGGAGGAAAATGAAGATACTGCCACTTCCGGAACTTCCTCGTTCCAGAGTACTCCAATCGGTAAATTAATTTTTTTCTAAAGATATTGCACACGGAAATATTTTTTAACGTCAACAGTTGCAGTGAAAAAATATGAAATGTAATAAATAATTTGCAGAAAATGTAGCAGTGCCCAGCTGCAGCTGCGTTGCAAATAGCAACAAACTGGACGCCATGTCCAATCAGATATATTTACTTCGCGCCTTTATGGTGGACACGCTTCAGGAGTTGAAGAATATGCGGAATGACGCAACAACTGGTCGAGCGACAGAGGAGCAAATAACGTCTCTATTCACGAAATACGACATTCAATTTCCGTTGAGAAGTATGGTTGATTTGTTAAAATTTGATCAAATTTTAAGTACGGAAGGTGAATTTAAAGACGCAGTAAGTATAATACCGTCATTTGTAATATCTGTATTCTGTGTGTAGAAAATATGTTTTTGGTGGACGGGCAGACGGATATAAGTCGCATTTTGGTAAAAACGGGATAAGTACACTAACATTTTTTACATTACTATCCTTTGCTTATGGTCCCAATAGTATCAGTCAATATTTAGCGTGTTACATTCGCCCTCCCCCCCCCCCCCCTCCTCATGTTACTACCGTCCCCGGTCTACCCTACTCGATTACCCGCCCACCAGAGATGTCGTTTCGATTTTTGAGAAAAAAATTGTTGACGGTAATTCTTCGAAACAAAATTACACTTAACTTGTTACCGTTGAATCATTTTCAAATTTTAGGTCAAAGAATTGGCCGAATACGGAGGATCAAATAATTACAATTTCGTAAAGCGGCTGTTAACAGCATTAATCTCTAATGAAGTTGCCCTCCTCTTCAGTTGGCTGGGCCGAAAACAAAAAGAAGACTTCCACTGCCTGAACATCGCAAAGCTTATAATATGTAACTATCGCCCTTATTTTACTGTTCCTAATATTGATGACAGTAAAATTCAATGTAATGTTCCCTCGAAATTCTTCTTTAAGGTGCAGCAAAACGGGCAAAGATTGCGGCAAGCGATAAAGAGACGGAGGTGTCCATACAAGGATGGTTGAGAAGAGCTGGGGACAGGAAAGGGGCGAAAAAATTTTAAGAATTCAGAATCAAGGACCCCGAACCCGGAAATTCGAAAATTTCTGAAACTTTATAAATATCTAGAGAATTTCCTCCTGGTTACAACGCAATTTTTGTTTGCTGCTCAAATTCACTGGAAGCGGGTGAAATTAACCCCTGAAAATTCGGTTATTTTCCAATTTTGTGTTACATCTTGCGAACTGTAAGAGATAGAAAAAAAAGTATCAAGACAAAAGTTACTACTTTTAATTAGATCTATTATTTGGTAAAGAATCTCTCAAGCATAAATGTATTATGCTGCATATTTTGCGTAGAAGTACGTTTTTTTTGTCATTTTGCAAATTATTGCACGAACTGTTATCAAACGCTATAACAAAATTCGTATTTATTTTAAATACAACGCTTGCTGTGCAGGCCTGTTCTACGTCAAAATTATTTTACAGTTCATGAGTTATAACATAAAATCGGAAAATATACGAATAATCAGGGTACAATTACACACCCTTAGAGTGAATTTGGGCAGCATACAAAAATTGCGTTGTAATCAGGAGGAAATTCCCTACATATTCACAAAGTTTCAGAATTTTTGAATTTCCGGGTTCGGGATGTTCCCTTGTAAGAGACCAAGGAGAGTCGGCGCAGCCGTGGTGACAAATGCGATTGGTCAGCACGCGGGCGGCTCTGGTTCGATCACCGACGCCCTGTGACACTATCTTTTTTCGGAGCTCCGGAACACGTAGGAATTACTACACTTATTCCTACAAATGTAAGTAATACATTACAGGGAGTCTTTATATAAGTGTATATATATACGTCTTTACACATGTCTTTATTTAATTGTTCGTAGAATAATCGCGCAAATAAGATCTGCAAGACACGGGACTCTAGGATTTGTAATGGAAAGGGCAACAACATAATGAGCATAAAGGCTACTACAGAGTTATGCCCCCAACTCTGTAACATGGAGAGGCTGGATACTTTGAATCATCTCCTTAGATGGATGCCCGCAGTAGAAGCAATGCCGTCCGAAGGAAGATGAGTGGAGGAAAACGCTTCCCCCAAGCCATGATTGTGAGGGATGTACGAGAAGCAACAGCAATTGTGTAATTATACCCAAGCGTCAATAAGGACTAGGTGCTATTTGCCACATTTAGGATAGAACTTATATATTACTGCGGTATTTGGATCTCGGGCGGGTTTTCTCACGCATGCGCGGCGATTTTAGCATCAGTACAGTACAAGTTTAGATAAAATGGGGTACCTTGATCACCCTACTTCTTTCCCGCCAATAACACTATTAGTTGCGCCCCAATATATAGATACGGTACTGCAAACTCCGCGCATGCGCGTACATCTATTGTAAGTGCAGATATTTTGCATATTCTGTACCTATATTTTGTATAATTTGTATAATCGGCGTTTCTCTTGATTTTTTCATGGGATCAACCTATTCCTTTAACAAAGCCCTTGATAAACTATTGTAATCACGCTGTGTATGAGTTTATGGTGTGTGAACTGTTTACTTACTTTAAGTATTGTATGCTCATTTGTTATGCGATTTTTGTACTGTTATTTCTTTTTTCTTTTATGTCTTTTTCTCCTGTTATCTCTTGTACACTCATGGGACATTATCCCGCTTATATATATATATATATTAAATTAAATTAAATTAAAGTAAATAAATAATCTATGTGTACTACCTACATGTTCTACATATTTCATATCTATTTTAAGTGGTATATTCTGTACATTCGCCCTTGTACTCACATTTTCATGCATCTATTGTAACTGCATATATATTCTGCATGTATAAATTTAATTGAAATTATGTAAACTGAAATTAAGTAAACTGAAATTAAGTTTGAAAACCATTTACATCCTTAAATCTTTATTCAATCGAACCAGCACCGACGAACGTCCTAAAAGCGCCTATTTCAGACCTAACCAAAAAGTTCCTGAAAAGTTTTAAAAACGCCCAGAAAACGTTCTGGTTTATGAAAATGGACTTTTTTAGAACCTTTGCTGGACCATTTCTGGACGTTTTTGAAACGTCCGGAACGTCTGACGTGCACGTTTTAAAAACATCCTGAAAAATTTTAAGAACGCCCCGAAAACGTTCTGGTTTATGAAAATGGACTTTTTTAGAACCTTTGCTGGACCATTTCTGGACGTTTTTGAAACGTCCGGAACGTCTGACCTGCACGTTTTAAAAACATCCTGAAAAATTTTAAGAACGTCCAGAAAACGTTCTGGTTTATGAATATGGACTTTTTTAGGACCTTTTCTCGACCATTGCTGGACATTTTTGAAACGTCCTGGACGTTTTCGAAACGTCCTGAACGTCTGACCTGTGCATTTTAAAAACGTTTTAAAAAAGTCCTGAAAAGTTTTAAGAACGTCCAGAAAACATTCTGGTTTGTGAAAATGGACTTTTTTAAAACCTTTTCTGGACCATTTCTGGATGAATCGAAAACGTCCTGAACGTCTGACCTGGATGTTTCAAAAACATTTTAAAAACGTTTTTGTGCTATCTGGGTTTACTCGTCGCGGAGGCATTCCAACCTAATTCTGACATTTATTATATTATATCTCCTCACGCTTGCAATATTTTGTAAATTTAAAGGCATTTTTCTTATGTAAACCGCATATCGGCTTTCGAATAAGACCAATTTCAATAAAATCGGTCCACGCATGACAGAGATATCGTAATATCGTCTAATGGATCTGTCGAAAATGGTACGATTTTTCTTCTTCTGATTCTCCTAGAAATTTTTCGTCATCATCAAACAAACATTACGTATATATATCGTCAATATATATATATATATATATATATATATATATACGCGTTACGCGCCAACCTTCAGCCAACACATGTATCGTTCTTCGTTCGTCGTCCGCCATTGTACGTACATATATATATACTATTTTGAATTTTATAACCTAAGTGCTAAGTGTCAAATAAAGTAAGTTGTCCGAATTTGAAATGACACGAGTTTTTACACTAAATAAGAGACTGAATTATTGTCTCAATTAATAAGGTAAGTCGCCAAAATTTTTAATAGGTTTCTTATGTAGAGTCGCAGACTTGGAAGTTGTCCGGAGATGGTTCGACTGAGAAGCATCTCCTTTCACACAAGTTTCTGGATATTTGTACCATGCATGTACAAAATAATATATATATATATTATAACAAATTGCATTGCTTTTAAATTGGTAGATATTTTTATACCAGCAAATTAGAGTTTTTACGTAAAGTTTATTATATTATAGAAATGAAGGGGACGCACAGGCTTGGATAGTAGAATTGATGATGGGGACGCACAGGCTTGGATGAACAGAAATGAAGGGAATGCACAGGCGTGAAAGTTGTCCGGAGAAGATTAAATAAATAGAAAGACAAAGCATCTTGCTTCGCACATGCTTCTGGAAAGTCAAATAAGGTAAATCGACAAAATTATAAACATACTAAACTAATTTTATTCCAAAACCAATAAATTGTGTGTTGAAAATATTGGACCTCTTCGTTCATCCTCGTTGAATTATTACCACAGCATTTAAATTTCCAGCAACAAGACTTTCTGCCATACGCTCTCATTTCCTTTGAACACAGTTTATAATCTACACTTACTTTAACAAAATGTCACTCTATTTCTATATAGTTGCTACGCTATTCATTATTAATTTTACTAGTTTTCCATTAACAATATTTCAATTCACCAATAAATATTATTTTTTATACTATACTAAACCAGCACCAATAAAAATATTGAATCTCTTCATTCATTTTCGCTAAATTACCATTAACATTTTTTAAATTTCTGCCACAAGACTTTCTACCGTATGCTCTATCTCCTTTTTTTATACTATACTAAACCAACACCAATAAGAATATTGAATCTTTTCATTCATTTTCAAAATCGATATAACTGCTTCCAAACAAATTCTTATTGCAAAATTACATTTGTTCGATCACGATAGTAGTGGAACAACAACGAAAGTGGAAAATTTCTAAGTCAAAGCAATGCCTACTACTAAAATACAAATGGTAGATCACTGTTATAAACTTAAGACAGCGATTTTCCACCATAGTAAAATTAATGCCGATGGTCACTACACGAGTATGGTAAGGGGTAAGGGCACAACGTGGGTATCCGTTGATGATTTACGAGCAGAAAACCAAGCTTGGCCACGAAATGCTAAAAATGCATACATATTTTTCTTCGAAAGGTGTTAATTGCGTTTGTTAATACACTTCAATGTTAAATACGTCCAGCGCCAAAGGCTGCTTTCAGCGCCATCAGGGGGGCCAAGCTTCCCTCTTACGAAAGGTGAAGCAGAGTTTGTAGCGCCTCCTACCGATAAGGCGCTAACTAAACTGTGAATGTGTGAATTGGTGTGAATCGGGACGTATGTGTATGTGTATACGTGTAATGCACCGCTTACTTTAAAGTATTATGTATATATAAACATGCTTAAGCATGCGTCATCCTCTATTAACCTAGTAGCTAGTAAAAGATGCCGAATGCTTAAGCATTTGCTTAAGAATAAATAGCGACTATGAATACCGGCTTAAAACCTGTCCACGGATCGTCACGCCTGCGACACGTATGCAGCAGATAGAAGGATAAACATTGAAATTGAATATTTCTTCTTTTCATAGGAAAATAAAATATATTCAATTTCTTTGTATATCCTTCTATCTGCTGCATACGCGTCACTGACGCGACGATCCATGGTCAGACGGCCTTAGAAAAGGTAAACCAGGGAAAGTGAAGACGCCATTTGAAGGTTATGCTTGATGCTTCCTCGCGTTGCGCCAAATGTGGCCAAATGGCGCCAAAGTAACATTTCACCAACGTCGAAAGGTTATGTGCGTGCTCACTGATACACCTAGGTATGTGTGTGTGATGTACCTAGCGCCTCCTACCGATAAGGCGCTAACTAAACGGGAACTTCGCCCAATGAATGACGGCTTGGTCCCCCTGAGCGCCATATGCTGCTTCGCGCACCATGTATTGTACACAAAGTACTATACATATAATATAATACATATAGATTGGCAATCCGGTGCACATGGTTTCTGTTCGTAGTTGTTAAACTTACGTAGAATATAGAATTTATACTTAATTCTGTCGCGTGATAATTTGTAATTTATAATATTAAAAACTATCTAAAGTCAGTCCCTATTAAAATTATCTTTGTAAAAAGAAGTGAGATCCCCATAAAAATCTTCAAAAAAGTAAAAAATACGCCAAGTGCATGAAAAATCAAATAAATCACAAAAAATAGTAGACAATAATAATCACAAAAAATTGAATCTAGAATTTATCCGTAATTCTGTCGCGTGATAATTTGTAATTTATAAATAAATCACAAAAAATAGAAGACAATAATAATCACAAAAATTGAAGATAGTAATAATAAAATAAAAAAAAAAGTGAAATCGAAATGAGCTGCCAGTACATAAAGATGCTTTCCAACGGCGTTTTAGATGACACAACTACATATGCACAGCTAAAATTCCATTACTCATAATGGCTATTTATACAAAGAAAAAATGTATTAAATAATAATATGCAGATATATTTTTATACAAATGAATATTTTAATACGAATAAATATTTGATTCAAAATACTTGGCGCTGCGCCCCGAATTGGTGTTGCTAAACTCAATAAATATGTATAAATTGCATTAATCCTTTTCTTTCTTTCTTGTACGTGCATGCGTGTGTGTGTGTGCGCGCGCGCGTGCGAGCGTGTGCGTGCGTGCGCGCGTGTGCATATGCTACGTATGGCATTGAAATTAAATATATGTAGAATAAATCTGACTGCGTTTCTAATATGTGTATGTATATGTTTTTTATATTGTAATGGAGTTGTAAATTATTAATACTAAGGCAATTAACATTTTTTCGGTTGCGCAGCGCCAAGTATTTTGAATCAAATATTTATTCGTATTAAAATATTTATTTGTATAAAAATATATCTGCATATTATTATTTAATACATTTTTTCTTTGTATAAATAGCCATTATGAGTAATGGAATTTTAGCTGTGCATATGTAGTTGTGTCATCTAAAACGCCGTTGGAAAGCATCTTTATGTACTGGCAGCTCATTTCGATTTCACTTTTTTTTTTATTTTATTATTACTATCTTCAATTTTTGTGATTATTATTGTCTTCTATTTTTTGTGATTTATTTATAAATTACAAATTATCACGCGACAGAATTACGGATAAATTCTAGATTCAATTTTTTGTGATTATTATTGTCTACTATTTTTTGTGATTTATTTGATTTTTCATGCACTTGGCGTATTTTTTTACTTTTTTGAAGTTTTTTATGGGTTTACTTACCTAATACTAATTTCACAACATATTTATATGTTATAAATGTTTTTTTTTTGTTTTTTTTTCACGCCAACTATATATTATTGCCACGCAATCATTTAATAATTTCTGCAGCACCATCGACGTTGTTATTGTAACGTGGCTCCCACCGGCCCTCTTCAATACATCAACCTTTAAAAAGTCATTAACAAATTATTTCAGTCATGAAACATGGCTTCAATAAAACCAGCATTCGTGTAACACCAATCACAGGGTGCATTGAAGCAATGAAAAATAACAATCACCATTAGTTTAAATAATTGTTATAAAAAAGTTAATAAAAATTATACAGTATAAGCATGTTTACAAGAAAAGTGTATGAAAAGTAAAAGCTTGTCGCTTGGCCAGCAACGAAATACAAGGTGTCCCATAAAATTGCGAGACTTCTCGTAACATGCAATATCCTGTGTTTTTACATCGGGATGTCACATGTTCCAAAAAGTCCGCAATTTTATGGGACACCCTTTACATGCAAGAAAATCCCATCATCGTACAATAGTGCAGTGCATTTTACAAATTACATGTATGTTGCTATTATTTATTAATTATAATAAATATCAATACTCAGGTAATTCTCATTTGTACGACTGTAATGCAGCAATGAAAGTAGCTGTTGAATATATAAGTAATTGTAATATAAAGTTAATTTTTCACTTTATGATACTAGGTACACTTATGTTAGTGCATTTATTAATCTTACGTCACTTACCATAGCATTAAATACAGCCTCGTCTTGTAATTGATTATTTAAATTACGCAACCCCTCTTCATCGGTAATGGGAAGATTGTGCATTGAAAATTTTGTTCTATTATTATCTGCTACGTGTGTATTATTAACGTTGGTTGCGGCTTTTGCTTCCAGTTTGTCTAATTGTTTCTGCATATCCTTTAATGTTAAATTAACAGCTGCAAAGCTCTTCATCACAAATCTTTCGAACTCTGAATAAAGATAAGAGAAGTTAATTTAACATATGTCATTCTTTTAACAAAAATCACATTTACGATTATAGTCAATGGGTAGAAACCCATTGGATTGGATATGAGTTTGTAGTTGCGGAGACGTACTTGATGATGATGATTCTGCTGTTGGTTCTCGTCCTGATGTTGCTGCCGTTGGTGCTGGTGTTGGTGCTGGTGTTGGTGCTGCTGGACTTTGTGTTTGTTCGACATAATTGTTTCTTATTGTCGTGCTAGTAAAATCTGCATTGAAACCCGCAATTCATCATATAATTGTCACCATCCACCGATAAATATTCATACGGGTTTCCCAAAATAGCGAGAGCTCTCGGATGATGCAATATACCGATGAAAAAAGACATTGAAACCGTTTTCGGATGCGAGGCTTCCGGTCCACGCAGTTTAAGGCCGTGTGAAGTAAGCGCACAGCAGCGTACGGTAAAAGACTTTTCGATGTGTTCTTACATAGGGATATTGCATGTTCCAGGAAGTACTGCAATTTTGAGACACCCTGTATATTACTTCACAATTATTTTCATAATAAATGATTAATATAAAAATACCTTGTTGCGATAATGTACGCAGAGGTGGAATGGGTAATCCAGTTTTTGAGGTTTTCTTATGCCTCTTCGTGGGGGGTTCATCCTGAATGTCATCTTCCTCGCTCGACAATGCAACGCGGGTATAATTTGTTGTGCGCTCTTGTAATGTTTTTCTACTATTATATCTTCCCTCGTTCATCCCATCGGACTCCTCAAAGTTGGACGTGTCCATCGCAATAGTCCCTCAGCTCAAGAGCTCTATTATAATGATCTGACACAGATAATTCGTTAATACGTAACACATTAAGTTATATACTAGAGCTGTTCGGGTACTCGAATAAAACGAGCCGAGCCGGATACCCGTCAAATTCGGGCGGTCCGAAAAATCCGAGTAGCTCAAATTTGTTTCGACCGGCCCGAAACAATTCAGGTTATCCGATTCTTCCGGGCGGCCCGAAACGATTCGGACTACCCGAATTTTTCAAGCCGCCCGAAACAAATTCGAGCTACTCTGATTTTTCGGGCCGCCCGAATTTGACGGGTATCCGGCTCGGTCCGAACTTCAAGCCGCCCGAATATTCGAATACCCGAACAGCTCTATTATATATGTATTCAGGAAAAATTTATAGAAATAATGATTGTATTGAAAAAGCATACCTGTTGAGCAAAACCACTTTATTATATTACACTCATTCCAATTATCGCCTTCCCGTGGAGGCTCTCCCTTCATAATTATTTTATTTAGCGTATAATCATTCCTAATGTGGCTCGGCCATACACTGCTAGTTTTTTCCGCGTTCATCCAGCAGGATGGAATGATTTGGACCCCATCGGAGAATTCAACAATGCTGTATGCCTTTAACATTGTTGAGGGTTGTACTAAAAAATAATTATGACAATTTATTACAAAATCGACACTGCATTATATTAGAATACTTATGAAATATTGCCGTATTATAGCTTTGTGTTAATCACGATGTCACTTGTACTTACCGATGATGACTCGAGTATTTCCAAAAGTTTTTCGAAGGTTAACTTCGAAAAAAAAGCAAAGAAACAATTAAAAAAAACACGCACGCGACCTATAAAACGAATAAACTGAAATTTATTTAAAAAAAAATAACTAAACACAAAAAATTAAAAAAAAATAACACGCACGCGAATTAAACACACTATAAATTTAAAAAGAATAAGAAAAATGTAATTATATGTAATAAAATATTAAAAAACACACTTAACACACTATATACGTATATAAAAGGAAAAAGGAATAAGATAAATTGAATATATAATTTGAAAAACACGCTAACACACTATATAAGTATAATAATAAAAAGAATATGAAAAATTGAAAATATAATTTAAAAAACACACGATAACTACGAAACGAAGAAAAAAAGGGAATATATATTAAAATAAAATAACGCGAGATATAAAATGTTTTGAAAACGAGAGCTGCTTATTCTTCGAGAGTTAACTTCGAACTGGCCAGGTCTTGTATCAGTGTTGGCGAGCGCGGTTCAGCCAAGCACTTCATTGTTGGCGCTCGAGCCTAGCCGAGCCGAGCCGACGCAAGCGAGCCTTCATGCGAACCGAGCCAAGCGCCGTTGCAAATTGCAATTCACTCTTACGAGGGGTGGACGAGCGATTTTTTAACGAAATCTGGCAGAAAATGTTGAGGCCGATGTGTATAACAAATTCCAGAATACAGTGTTTCCTTGTTGAGGGCTCGCTGGTCGGTACCGGCGTTGAACCCACATCATGAACAGAGCCCTAACTCCGAGTGTTCGTATCTCGCTTCTTTCTGGCCGAGGGGGGGGGGGAGCGAGATGGAACGCTTTGCGTGTGCAGCGGCCGTTCGCGTCCCGCGTGCTCACCGCAGAGATGGGCATTATTTAAATAAAAAATTATTTAAATAACTTTTTAAATAAAGGAGACTTTATCTGTATGTATCATAAATAAAAATTCCCAGAGTTATTTATTATTTGAAGCGCCATAAATAATATTTTCAATCGACGGGAATTCATCCGTAGGTCCATAAATAAAATTTTCAGCGACGAGAATTCATCCGTAGGCCCATAAATAAAATTCTCAACGGACGGGAATTCATCCGTCGCTTTGGCCAATTTTCTCACTTTCATTTGTATTTATTTAAATAGCTCTAGGCGTGGCTTCGGAGGCCCTCGGGCCTCAAGCGCCTTTGATCGAAGCCGCCGGGTCCTCGAGGCGAGCGACATTGTATAGTTCACCCGTCTAATCTGCAGCGCGGAGTTGCTCGGTGACGAGTCATCGAATGTACAGAAACTGAATTTCTTTATTTTTTATCGTATCAATATGAAAGGGACACCAATGCATTCCTTGCATTCTCTCGATTAAATGGATAAAAAAATATTTAAATCGGGCCAGTTTTAACGAAACGGGCTTTCAATCCTGCAAATTAATTTTATGCCTAATATCGTTAATTGAGGTAGTGAGAGCAAACAACGGACTAACCCACAATCTTTTCGAAATTGAGTTAATAGCAATAGCGTATTCTTATAGATTAGTATTACATACATTATTATGTCCAACATCAAATTTATACATAAGGGAAATCCGAAATAATTGAGAGAGAAATTAGCATTTACGTGGTATTTTCAGTGGTCCTGGCGAAATTAAGAGTTGTAATCGATAATATGAGACAGTGTATAACAGTAGAATTTCTGCGGATGTATTTCTGCCCTAAGGACACTTGTTACATATGGTAATAGTAAAGTAACGCTTTAAAGTTCATGAAAATGACCACAAATGGCGTATATAATTTATTCAATTCGTGTAACACGGGAGTTACACTATGATACTAATGGTTAAAAAAAACAATAACAGAATGTATCATTTGAAGTATCTGATGTTAAAATTATTTTAAATGTATTGGAAGTGCTGTCCAGAAAATTGCTCACCAATACATAACGTTGACGTACCGTATTTAAACACAAACATAAAGGAATGAATGTGTTTCCAAAACACGTGTTGTTATAATTGGCAAATTTACCAGTTCATCTAGTTGAACTTTTACCAGACAAGTGACAAAAATTATAAATATTCAAGGAAAATGTTTTCGTTTCAAAAGTATGAAATATATTTATATATTTAATAAACACTTTGTATCCATAAAACGAATGAACGTCTGCACCGATCTAATAATCATAATATTAACTGAAAAGAATGTACGAATCGTCTGTTGTCATCTTTCTCTATGTAAAATGGTTGAAGAAAAATATTAAAGATGTATAATGGAACTCGTGGTACTCTGCATGTAATTACTTCTTGGCACAATCGGTAAATTCCTTTTGCCGATTCTCCTTGTCCTCTCTCTCTCTCCCCCCTCTCCCTCTCTTTGCCTATTTGCCTACATACCCCATACGCACAAATAATGCGATCAATCTCATTCGATGAAATTGAAACTGTCTTAGGACGCATGCACACAGCGACTTTTTGCAGCGATACAGTCGCGATACACTCGCGATGCGAACGCGATGCAGTTGCTGTCCGTCTACCTTTGCACACTTGCGTTTGCATCGATACAATCGCTGGCACTGTATCGCTGCAAAAAGTCGCCATGTGCAGACGCCCTTAATTCGTGAAATTCGTGTTATACGTCGTAAAGTATTTTTTTTTAGTTACAATTAGTAATTCAGTTTCTAACATGCAATTAAATTATGCGTCATTAAAATCATGCACAACTCATTAATTGTAACTAAGTAAGGTAAATGTCCCCATTACTGACCACGTCCCCATTAGTGACCACTTCATTTTGTTATTGTTTATTGCAACACAGAAAGCGAAATATAAGCGAAATATTTCAGTTATTGTTTCATACGTTATTTATGTAGCCGTACATTCATCTTTAAGTAAATTCATATGTAAATTAAGACTTGGTCATTGACATGAAAGTTGACAGATTCTGATACCGTGAGGTTATACTCCAGATATCATTAAACTCGCAAATTTTACAATAAAAATACATGGATCCAAGCAGTAACTTACTCAAATTAACGAGAAATATATACAGAATTATAAAATAAAAAGAAAATATCTATTTTCTTTCATTATTGTAGCAGAAAATCGTGGTATAAAATAGATGGTCACTAAAGGGGACATCAGGTCCAATATAATTTTTGCCATAATTTTTGTGTAAATAGTCAAATATCACTGTAAAACTAATTTGATTGAGAAACTAGAGACTTCAAAAAATACAATGATCCATACTTTACTCAAATATTGTCGTGCATTAGTAAAAAATATACTATTTCGAACCAGTCACACTCTTAAACGGTCGCTAATGGGGACATTTACCTTAGTTGTTATCGATGCGAAACTCTGGTTAAGAACATCGTAATACGGAGCTACTATTCTAGGCCGTAGAATCGACGGTATTGTCAATATTGCAGTTGAAAGTGTAGAGACGCGTACCTGACCGTGTTAAGACGTGGGACGATATTGCGCATAAAATTAATTTGCAGGATTGAAAGCCCGTTTCGTTAAAACTGGCCCGATTTAAATATTTTTTTATCCATTTAATCGGGAGAATGCAAGGAATCCATTGGTGTCCCTTTCATATTAATACGATGAAAAATAAAGAAATTTAGTTTCTGTACAATCGACGACTCGTCACCGAGCAACTCCGCGCTGCAGATTAGACGGGTGAACTATACAATGTCGCTCGCCTCGAGGACCCGGCGGCTTCGATCAAAGGCGCTTGAGGCCCGAGGGCCTCCGAAGCCACGCCTAGAGCTATTTAAATAAATACAAATGAAAGTGAGAAAATTGGCCAAAGCGACGGATGAATTCCCGTCCGTTGAGAATTTTATTTATGGGCCTACGGATGAATTCTCGTCGCTGAAAATTTTATTTATGGACCTACGGATGAATTCCCGTCGATTGAAAATATTATTTATGGCGCTTCAAATAATAAATAACTCTGGGAATTTTTATTTGCTGAGTTTCGAATAAATTTTCTACTTTTATTCGAACCCAATTTTTTATTTAAATAAAAAATTTGCCCATCTCTGGCTCACCGTAACCGCGTGCGACCTTTGCGCACGTAAATGACGGACTCCGTCCGACGGAGTGGCACGGCGCCCGAAAGACGGAGCGAGAGAAAACATCAATTTGTCTCGTACCTTCCTCGCTCGCTCTCGTTCTATCTCTCCCTAAATTAACTGCATCTTTCAATCGGGTGAATTTCCGAAGCTACAATTTGACATTTGGAGTCCTCTCACATTCTTCAAAACGGCGTGTGCCGTGTATTAGTATTGATTGGGGCTAGATTAGTGTGGCGGACGCGCGGCCGCTCCGCGAAAATGTAAAAAAAAAATTAACAATTTTTGTTAATTTTTTTAAGTTACAATTTTACATTTACGGTTCGCGTAGAGAAATAATGAGATCTAAAGACGGGATTTCCTAGCCGCGATCGGCTGCGGCAGTCCCACTAGCGCAACGGAGACACAGAGGCATACATAAGTACTTCTCTCTTGCGCTGGCGGGATCGCCGCGGCCGATCGGTGCTAGGAAATCACGCCTTAATGCCGTCGTTGAAGGCTTAAGCCACATACATGTTGAGATCTATAACCAATATATGTATCAATACAGATCGCGTTATATATGTGTCTCAGATTTCGATTATGGATGAAACGACATATACACAGTCAGACGAAATCATAATACATCAGCTCACAAGTGTAAGAAAAAGCTGAGAGTCAATGGAGAAAATTGTGTCGTGACGAGCTTTGCAACAATATATTTTTTAAAATCCAGCTTAGCAACATTTAGTTTTTCAATCTTTCTTAGCGTTTCGACAATACTTTTTCACATTTTTCAGTGCTAGTCCCGTTATTGCGCCCAACCGTTCATTAACCGACAAACATTTTCTTAAAGTTGGTGTGAAACGCCAATCTTTTAACTACCTTTACGTGCCTAGCGACAAAAACTCTGAATTACTACCTGAAGCGGCTAAACTACACATCTGGCCGCCAAACGTTCCCCACCATAAACGTTGTAGCGAAAACAGAGCCATAAAGCATTGGATTTACTGGTACCCATCAACCCTTAGGTTCTTAGGTTATTCCTGTCCACGACCTTTCCTACTTTCACTTTTCTATCCATTAACTATGGTCGCCTACTTCCTTACTCCGGCAAAACTTCCTAACAACATAGGCATAGGCAATAAAGAAGAAAACCCAATAACACAGAAGCCACACTCAACGTTTTCCCCCCAAATTTGTACTTCTCGACCTAATATTAACTGGAAAAAATGTATGAAACGTATGCTTTCGAGGATTTTATGGCAGGGACTTAGCTTGTGTGCGGTCCTGATAGGGAGTCAATGAGACTAAACAGTAAACAGTCCTGGCGACTGGCGATAGCTGACGGCCGCATGAGGTTTTCCAATTATCGGGTGTCGAAAGATTGATTGTAAAAATAAAGAGAGAAATATCTGAATATTGCGCGTCTACAGGCCGCTTAATTTAGACGTTAATAAAATCATGCACTTTTCTGTACTGGGTATAATCGATGACACATAGCCCAGCAACTCCAGGCGCCAGTTTAGACGAATGAACGATACAATGTCGCACCGTTCGGGCCTCGCGCGACATCAATCTGTAGGCGTGGAGGACAGGGTATTAATACTTTTCCGGTTACACGAAGATAGCGACAGATGAAACCTTTATTAAAGGTTGAATGGTCGATGCACGATGCCCCGTTGCGTTTTAATCATTTCGCTTCGGGCCGTAGCGATTACAGTTGGACCTGACTCCCGCAGGTGAACCGTCGCGGTGGCCGTATACTCTCTCGCGTAATTAAAAGCACCTCTGGGTCACGTCTCGCTTTATTCGCCTGCTTACACTTCCGAATTACCGCACGCACCTGTTACTCCTAATCGCTCCTTACCCTTGAAAAACTTTATGATCGGCAAAGGCGTCCTTGCATCGGGGTCATCGCAAAGCTGCCGTTCCAATGCGCGGCCGACGACAACGGCTGGAGACGATCCCACTAGTGCAAGGGAGAAGTATGCATCTGTTTCTCCCTTGCACGAGTGGGACCGTCGCCGGCCGCACATTGGAACGGCCGCTTGCACTCATCGCTGTAGCCGTTCCACCGTAAATAAACACTAAACAGACCCAGGATACAACGACCAGCCTTCTCCGCACAGCATCGAATTGTCTTACACAAGGCAAGATATCGAAAATTGAAGAAGTTATGAAACTTTGGACATACGTATTAATACAGTATTAATACATACCTCTACGGGGTATTACTTTACTGATAATCAAGGATATTCTAGGGGGTGATTCTACAGGCGAAAATAAGATAGAAATGAAGAGTCGCGAAATAAAGAATAAAGAATAAGTTTGTTTCCGGTTAAAAAATCGTTTTTACAATAATGACAATTATAAAGAAAGATTTATTTAAGGAATTTAGGCTGAAGGTCGCGATTTTAAAAATCAGAAAAAATACTACCACATTCGGTGAAGAATTTTGTATAAAATAAGCCTATCTCTTGTTGGTAATTTACATATTGAACGTCGTAGGAACTTTGGAAGCTGTTAAGGACAGCGGCGCGCCCCGTTTCAGGTAAAATACACTGCTGGTAAAAATTCAGGGAACAATATAATTTCCAGAATAATTTGATTATTTTCACATGGCTGTTTTATCGAGATGAAGCGCAAAAGACAAAATTTCAACATTTTGTACCTAATGTGAACGTATGCACGGGCTTGGTATTTCCATTAGTACATGACTCACACCAATCTCACATTTTCGCTTTTATAATTGGGTTGTCCTCTAATTGTCTTGTTACTTTCCGCGTCACCTTGTCCGCGCGGATTTTACTGCAGGTTAAAGGTTCCCCCAGGCCAACCCGGAACTTTTCCGCTGCGGTTCCCGATATATCGCGTTGGTCTGTGGGACACTTTAATCGTCTTTCGCCCCTACGACTTAGGACCTATGCGGATATACCTGTGCTATTACCAATAAAGTAATAAAACGTTTCGAACCGATCCTAGCAAAGTTAAATGACTTGCCAGGATTATTTCTTAAGGACCTCCGCTGAATTGTACGTGTCTTGTATTTTTTTCGCCGAAGCTATTAAACACGACCTGGAAAAAGAATTTCAACCAAAGAGACGCGTACTTTCGTCGTAATATTTCTGTCAATTCCCTTCTCCCAATACTCGAAATGCGTTTCTTTTAACAGGCTAAAGATTTTACGGTCTCGCTGGTAGCAAGATGCATTCAAGATACCTCGCGGAGGTACACAGGATCGAAACGGGAAGTCCGCTGACTGCGCGTGGAAATTTGCTATCCTGCGCTTCATCTTCATAAAACATGAATATTCTATTGGAAATGGGTTATAAAATAAACTGTAAAACAGCGAATACTATATATACTTTCATTTATTAGACTAGCTAAGGAAGGACGTTGTGTTTTGTCGAAAGCGGGTCATTCCACGCGAACTCAGACACTTTTCGGAGTAACATTTCGGATTTTGGTGCAACTTGGATATGTTGTAGTCTTTAGGGTTATATAAATATATCTCGAAGGATTTTTGAAAATTTCAAAAATTGTGGAAGTTACAACTCTTTGAAATATAGTGTTTACTATTTTTCCAAAAATTATAACTGTTGAACTAACAAACCGATAAAAATGACCTTTTGGGTGCTTACAGTGGAGATATAAGAGTACCTAATAAAAATTATTTCACTGAAAAAATACAAATTTTTGACCATTTATTTTGCAATTCTTGTAAACAAATGCAATTTTATAATTGAAGGCAACTTTTTAAAAATATGGAAAAATAGGAGGATATAGCCCTGTTTGTCCTCTTTATGGACGTGTTTGGAAATCGATGGACACTTGAAAATTGGCCAAATGAAAATTAATTGAATGTAACGCTGCGTCAAATCACATCGGCTCTACTGGCCGAGCCGTGCGGTACTCGCAGCGGCCAAGCGGCTATATCTGCTATTCTTATACAGTGTTCTCTAATATGGTAAATATTTGTAAAAAAAACTGAAGAAGGAAAACTTTTACTGTTTTTTATACACAACATAAGACGATATTTTAATTTATGGTGTTCGCAATATTTTTCTTGAAACGAGGGTGACCATCAGTTTTTTAAATGGAATGCTATATGTTTGATTATCCAATATGAAAGCGACTGTCAAGACAAATTCAACCATATGGTATACTTTGGCCTTCAAGGCTACACAAAGTTACGAATGAAAGAAGAAATTCAATCTTCTAGATAGATAGTTCGATATATTTATTTCATTCCTAGCCTTGCGTAGCCTTGAAGGCCAAAGTATACCATATGGTTGAATTTGTCTTGACAGTCGCTTTCATATTGGATAATCAAACATATAGCATTCCATTTAAAAAACTGATGGTCACCCTCGTTTCAAGAAAAATATTGCGAACACCATAAATTAAAATATCGTCTTATGTTGTGTATAAAAAACAGTAAAAGTTTTCCTTCTTCAGTTTTTTTACAAATATTTACCATATTAGAGAACACTGTATAAGAATAGCAGATATAGCCGCTTGGCCGCTGCGAGTACCGCACGGCTCGGCCAGTAGAGCCGATGTGATTTGACGCAGCGTTACATTCAATTAATTTTCATTTGGCCAATTTTCAAGTGTCCATCGATTTCCAAACACGTCCATAAAGAGGACAAACAGGGCTATATCCTCCTATTTTTCCATATTTTTAAAAAGTTGCCTTCAATTATAAAATTGCATTTGTTTACAAGAATTGCAAAATAAATGGTCAAAAATTTGTATTTTTTCAGTGAAATAATTTTCTATTAGGTACTCTTATATCTCCACTGTAAGCACCCAAAAGGTCATTTTTATCGGTTTGTTAGTTCAACAGTTATAATTTTTGGAAAAATAGTAAACACTATATTTCAAAGAGTTGTAACTTCCACAATTTTTGAAATTTTCAAAAATCCTTCGAGATATGTTTATATAACCCTAAAGACTACAACATATCCAAGTTGCACCAAAATCCGAAATGTTACTCCGAAAAGTGTCTGAGTTCGCGTGAAATGACCCAAGCTTGACTCGAAGTGAAAAGGAAACGGAAAAGTACAAGGCAAATCCGTTGTCCACTTGAAGTGACAAAACAGGCCTGCGTTCTGTCTCTTACCCTTATTGGCAGTTATAAGGAATAGCCAGCAGACCCACGGGTCCGCTGCCACGTGTTTACTATTTTAGTCAGTGGTTCTCACACGAAACCAGATTCATTTTTGAATCTAACAATCCAACATATTCTTTAAACTGTAGCGGCCAACGGCACGTAGGGTTGCCACCTTTTTTTTACAGAAAAATAACGTACATTTACTTTTGTGAGGTATAACAAAAAGTAGGCTCAACTTATTAGTTTCTATTTCTTTCAAACATATTTTCTATTGCTTTTAGCATTACAAAGTAAATTTGTATTACATATTTTGAAATGTCTCAATGGCATCATTACACTCAATATTCATATTGAAATATATAAATAATTTGTTTTTTATTAGATTGAGAGAGGCCTTGTTTCTTTCATAGCGCCACTTCACATTTATGACAGAGAAAACTCTCTCAGTAAATGCTGAAGTGGCGGAAACAGATAGAATATAATAATATTGCGTTGCGTTTCACATAATATCATTAATTGTGAAATGAAGTATTTTCGCGTACATTATTGTTATTCAAAAGTATAGAGTATTTTTACCTATAATAATGTATGATACTTTATTATAAAGTAGGGGTGGCAACCCTAACGGCACGACCATATACGAACATTTGGCGTGTAAATGGTCAGCACAATTTATGACACGCGCGGCAGAGAAGCTATTTTTGAAAAAGGCGCTTTCCGTTCGCTTCCTATTTGAATTTTGAACGAAGCATGTTTTTACCCTTCGAAACTTTCGTTTATGGCCTGACTGGCAATTACGGGTATCATAAACACTGAGTTTCCGAAGGGCCCACGCTGGGATGCCTGGCGGCCTGCGACCAGCCTCGTCACGCGTTTCGAGTGCGGAAGAAATTCCGCTGCGTTGCCAAATTTTCACTAGGAGTGTCTCCAAGTGAGTGGAGATACGCTTTCGAGTGTATATGTACATACTTAGGTCTATGTGACATCATGTTATCTCAACGCGAAGAGATCGTGTCAACCCTGTGGTCCCTGCCTTCGACCAACCCTGCGTGCGATCGCTCGTTCAATCGAAGTAAACTCTCAAGGAACAAGCATCTCTGATTTTGAACAGCGCTTGTAGTTCGAGTTACTTTCTTTTTTACATTATATTATATTTACTTCGTTTTATCCTTTTTATACTTTGTATTAGTGTTTTGTTATATATATTTGAAAATCGTGGTATCACGGCGCGAACCACGTTTCAATTCTGGACGTGCATTGTCCACAATTGCCAATTACATTGTCTCGCAGAAAATATAACTAATTTGCATTTCAACATCTGGTAAGTACCACTGCTGATAGATCATCTCAAGTATATAGTTGGATATACTACGGTATGACCCGACCAACGGAATGAACTGATATTTTGAGAGGTTGGGCGGGAGGGGAAAGAACCTCTAATATAAAATTTCAGCTGCGGGTATTTGTTAGTTTCTGAGATATTAATAAAAAACTTTCTACATAATACATTGAAATCTACCTATAGTGACATTTGAAAATATTCGGACACTTTTTAAAATCGCATAACTTTCTTGCAAGTCCACGTCTCTCTAGTAATAACCGTGAATATTTTTGATATTGTTCTATTGCTTAATAGATTGCAAAAACAATTTCTGGAACGCGAAACTTTCATTCATTTATACCAACGAATACAGTGTCTCATTTAAAAGCTAAAGTCTAAAACTACAAAAGACGCTCAAAGATACGATAAAATATTTATCCTTTAACATAATCCGATCACATCCCATCCTCCCCCGATGGACAGAGAGTGAGTTTCCAGTAACTATTAGCGGTATTAAACCTTGCAGCGGGCCTTATTACTTAATACAGTATATAAAAATGTCAGGTATAGCCGCTTGGCCGCTGCGGGTACCGCACGGCCCGAGCGACCAGTCGAGCCGGTGTGATTTGACGCAGCGTTACATTCAATTAATTTTCATTTGGCCAATTTTAAAACGTCCACGCATTTCGAAACCTGTCCGTAAAGAGGAAAAACAGGGCTTTATCGTGCTATTTTTTCAAAATTTTTAAAAACGTGCCTTCACCTATAAAATTACATTTGTTAAGAACAATTGCTAAATAAATGGTCAAATATTCGTTTTTATTAAGTGAAATAATTTTTATTAGGTACTCTTATATCTCCACTGTAAGCACCCAAAAGGTCATTTTTATCAGTATATTAGTTCCAGAGTTATAATTTTTGGAAAAATAGTAAACACTATATTTCAAAGAGCTGTAACATCCACAATTTTTGACATTTCGAAAAATCCTTTGAGATATGTTTATATACCCCTAAAGACTACAACATATCCAAGTTGCACCAAAATCCGAAATGTTATTCCGAAAACTGTCCGACTTCGCGTGGAATGACCCTCTAGCTTCTCAAAAAAACTCAAGTCGTTTGGATTAATTTTAAGAAAGTTATGCGATTTTAAAAAGTGTCTGAATATTTTCAAATGTCACTGTATACAGACGTTACTAACACAACCATCTTCTTCGTTTCACAGTCGACGATACAATGTTCGACATTGACCTCATCGCGAGATGGTTGTAACTGCATCAGTTTTTATTCACAATACTATAGTATAGTAATACTAGAGTATTCCCAAACTCACATCGGTTCGGTGCCATGCTTTACGCACCCGCAAGCGCCCCCCCCCCCCCCTTTCTTACCCAGACCAATACTAATACCCAAGAGACATTGGAAAGTCGAATGCGTTATCTAAGTCAACAATAAGTCAACAGCAATAATGTACGAGTTCGTACGCAAAACCTAACTGAAAAGTAAATCGGACAGATTTTGGAAATGATCGACACGTTTTGATTAACATACATTTATTTATTCACTTGGCTTGCGTTCAGTTTATGTTACCGTATCCCTATACATTATACCTGTCGTCGACTGCGAAACAATCAACGGCGACGAGAAGATAGTTGTGTTAGTAACGTCTGTATAGGTAAATTTCAATGTATTTTGCGTAGGATTTTTATTAATATCTCAGAAACTAACAAATACCCGCAGCTGAAATTTTATATTAGAGGTTCTCTCCCCCTCCCGCCCAACCCCTCAAAATTTCAGTTCATTCCGTTGGTTGGGTCATACCGTAGTACAGCCATATAGTTTTTAACAAATTGTTATAATTAACTTCTCATTTGTATATGAAATATGTTCAGGTTGTTATGGCGGACAACAAACGTATTAGGAAAGACTATAGTCTATGTTCTGATAGACATCAAAGGAGGAGAATTCAGCAATATTTGAAGGATATTGAAAGCCAAGGAAATCAATCTGATGCGGAATTGGCAATTGATGAGCTTCCTACCTCTTCACTGTACTTAGAATATAAAAATTCTGAACTAAATAGTTCGCAGGAAGTGTACGAGTCTTGCGATGAAGTACCGTGCACCGACAATGACCATTTGAGGAATATACACAACAATGATATTTGTGAAAGTGATGAAGAAGAAGACACTCATTCATTATTTGATGATAATAATGAATACTATCATTGCATACTGGATTATGACACATCCGATGATGAATCAGCGAATGATATTGTTGATTACAATGAACCGGAGAGCCCTGCGACATTAAGACAGGAGTTGTCCAACTGGGCACTACGAAATAATATTACGCATAAAGCCATCAACGAACTGTTGAGCATTTTTTTATCGTACGTGCCAAAATGCTTACTACCGAAAGATGCCAGGACATTGTTACACACTCCCCGTACAAGTAATTGTACCAAAATACAAGGGGGAGATTACTTACATCTTGGGGTAGAACAGATGCTAAAATTTTATGCTCAAATGTACGTTGAGGCAAATATTAGCGTACAATATATAGATCTGTCTTTAAATATTGATGGCTTGCCGTTGTCAAGGTCCTCCTCCAACAGTTTCTGGCCCATATTAGTATCGGATACAATTTTGAAACGAATACAGATTGTTGGAATCTATTATGGGTATGAGAAACCAGAATCATCCAACGAGCTGTTGGACAAATTCATTGATGAAATAACATATTTCATAAACAATGGATTTATATATGATACTAATAAATTTTCTATTAGGTTAACAAAAATTATTTGCGATGCTCCAGCAAAATCGTTTGTATTATATACAAAAGGCCATACAGGCTTTTCGAGCTGTTCGAAATGCACAATTGTTGGGAAATCTGTTAACAGAACTACGTGTTTCCCTTACAGCCAAGTGCCTGATACACTGAGAACAGACGAAGATTTTCTACGGCAAACCGACGAAGATTACCATAAAGGTACAAGTGACTTGTTAAAAGTGCCAAATATTGGGTTAGTATCAAATGTGCCCCTAGACTATATGCATTTAATTTGTCTGGGAGTTATGAAGAAGCTCTTGCTATTGTGGATTAAGGGACCGTTAAACGTAAGGATTAGTGGACAAGCTAAGAACTTGATATCGGAACATTTAATATTGGCTGGAATTTCTGTACCGCGTGAGTTTTCGCGAAAACCGAGAAGTTTGACGGACCTCAATTACTGGAAAGCTACGGAATTTCGGCAATTTCTACTGTACACGGGTCCTATTGTACTCAAGCGTGTACTAGCGAAAAATATATACGAACATTTTTTAACACTGCACGTGGCTGTCAGTGTGTTAGTTAGCCCTATGTTAATTAATAATGAAGAGAATATTAAATATGCTGAAGAATTATTAGAATACTTTGTTGAACATTTCGAGGTATTGTATGGAAAACAATATATTTCTCACAATGTCCACAACTTACTTCATTTGTGCAATGACGTCCGAAAATTTGGAGTGTTGGATAATTTTAGCGCATTTCCTTTTGAAAACTTTTTAGGTAGTTTGAAGAAATTAATAAGAAAATCGGACAAACCATTGCAGCAATTGGCAAGACGTTATGGAGAACTGCAGCGGGGATCGGTTCTAAAATCATCAGCAATACTGGGAAAATATATTTGTAAAGGTTCCCATCGTAATGGACCACTATTGCCCATTTTCTCAAACAAAACTGTGACGCAGTACAAAAAATTGGAAAGTGATGGGTATTATATACATTGCGATGACAATCGAAATAATTGTTTCTTGCTGAAGGATGGAACGATCATTCGCATTGTAAATATAGTGCAAGTACGGACTGAAGAGGTGTACAATGTAATAGGTCACAAACGGAAAGTAGTTGCCGATAATTTGTTTGAGAAACCCTGCCCATCTTCAGTTTTAAAAGTTTTTATTGTTTCCGAAGGGACGCGATTATATTATTGGCCGGTTTCACAAATAAAATCTAAAATGTGGACTATAAAAAGAAACGAAACCCAGAATTACGTTATGCCCTTGCGACATAAGCATGACTAAATTTGAAGAGAGGGGCTATTCTTGTCGTCGCACCACGCTGTAAAGTGCGGTACCACTGATTCTGGCAGTGGTCACATGTGCCTGCAATGGCACTTGTACTCGCGGAACGTAGAATCACGTGAGTCGATCCACGCAAGCATAAGTTTACCAAAAAAGTGACAAAGGAAATGATAGATTTTATCGGTCATGTGTCGCACCGCATTGTAAAGTGCGGTACCACTGATTCTGTCAGTGGTCACATGTGCCTGCATTGGCACTTGTACTCGCGGAACTTAGAATCACACGAATCGATCCACACAAGCATAAGTATACCAAAAAGGTGACAAAGGTGTCACGTCCTGGGTGGCGGGACTTGGATCGTAACATATATAGGGTAGGAAGGTTGCGTGCGGACTTTGCTTCGTAAGAAGACCTGCTTCTTTATGAAGGCTATGGTTCAGAACTCGCGGATAGGTGTAGGAGAGCTCGAAGACTTTGCTTCGTAAGAAGACCTGCTTCTTTATGAAGGCTATGCTTCGCGACTTGTAGGAGATGTAGGAGAGCTCGAAGACTTTGCTTCGTAAGAAGACCTGCTTCTTTATGAAGGCTATGCTTCGCGCCTTGTATCGACCAGGGAAGGCTGAATGGTGATCGTACACCCGAGTGACGCACGTGAGAGTACTGGCTTTGACTTATGGCTCGATAATTGGCTTACTAACTGCATCGTATGAAAAAGGCGTAAATAGTAGGGTTTTTACTATAGGTTTGGGAATACCCATACGGGACTCTATATGAAAGAACGTTAGTAAACACGGGCAAGAACTCCCGGCGCTTGCGGAGACCGATCAGCTGTAGTCGTTGCGCGTAATGGTTCCAGGTATTCGAGGCGAAATAGCGAGAATTGACGGTTTAAAGATAAAAGCGAAAGCGTTATTTATTGGAACACGTAACAGATAGCAATAAACACCTTATAATTATGCGTTGGACATTTAGCATAGGCACATAACATTTATATAAAGGTAAATGATAGATAATTAACGTTAGGCAAAAATAGCAAAAGATGCGAAGCAATGGAGTTAAACAATAATAGATTATGTGATAAAGATAGCAATATAATAATAAGAGGCTAAAGCTTAAGCAAAATATAAATGCAAACTAAACTATATATATATATAAAGCGATAAGCAAAGAGATTAACACGAAGAAATAACGTAGCAATGAAATGTAATAAACAAAAGCATAAACAATATTATAAAATAAAAGAAATAGAAACGCTTACAGTGATGTAGACGCTGGTTGATGTACACTGAATTGAAATGTAAGAGTATAACTAATAAAGAAAACCACAGAGTAATGGTCGCGACTTGGCGATAGCACGGAATAATAATGATGCTTGAAGATACTAAAGAATAGTGATCGCGACTGATAGCAAGGACTAAATATGAATGATGCGTGGGCCACGCGGCACCGGTATTTATACAAATTGATGGAATGTGAGGTATGCGGGGAATTTGAGGTATGCGTGATGACTCATGCCCAAAGTATGCGTGGAATTTGCGGTATGCGTGATGAGTCATCCGTAAAGTATGTGTCGTAATAACTCTGGGGTTTTTGTAAGAATTAAAGGTTGATCTATAATTAGGCTGTAAGACCATGGGATTTCGAAAAGGGGCACTCAATCTGTTGGGTGGACTTTTGTGGTTTACATTGGAAGAGAGGGGGAGGGGGGGGGGGAGAGAGGTTTTGATTTAGAAGGTTGGGGCGAGGGACTTGTTGTAATTCGTGATTGAGGAGGGAGTCATGCCTCTAATGCGAAGAGGGGAAGGGGAATCAGCTGGAGATGGGGACCGCTAAGGTACATCGTCCAAGATCTGATGATTGGTAAAGGGTTAAGAGTTGAGGTTTATAGATAGTAGTAGGTACTTGGGTAGGTCATATAAGGAGTAAGTTAGTTAGGGTTGGGCGAAAATTATAGGGACGTCACACCTCCCCCCTTATATGAAGAAATGCGTGCATTTCTTAACATTAAAGAGCGGGGTTGACTGGATTGAGCACGCTCTCGATTGGGTGTTTGTGGCGGGGGTCTTCTCGATGCCGATGCCTCGATCAGCTGGCGTTGCCTTCCTGACGATCGTTGAGGAGACAACCTTCGGAAGCAGGGGCGACAGACTCCTTCCGTCATTGATGGCTTCCCGTCGTAGCCATCGCGTCTTAGCTAGCCTCCGGGAACGTCCTCCTCCTCGATGCTTTCTCCTGGGACGCCTCCTTCGGTTCGTCGGGATGAGCATGTCCTCGGGCATGTCGTTGGGCATGTCGTTGGGCATGTCGTCGGGCATGTCGTTGGGCATGATAATGACGTCATAGTGAATGATCTAGGAGTAGAACTTATTAAGGCCGATTGTCTTTATGTAGTACGGTTAACCGGGACTCTCGCGCACACGACCAAGGCGCGCTTTGTTCGCGTGTATGATTTTCGTCTTGTCCTTTCAAGATATTTTTAAGTTTGAGAGGGAATTACTTCCAATATCTGGTGTGGGCCAGAGTACTGATCCCCAAATTTCCCTTTCCGCGGCTCTATTAGGACCTAGACTAAGTCCCCGGGTTTGAAGGTGTCCTCGTTTATGTGTTAATCTAAGTTTTAACTGGTCTAACCTTTTTGCTGCGGCGGTTTGCAATTCTTGTACCCTCGTACTTAATTTCGCGCGATAGTGATTGTAGGTTTCATTTTCGAAATCTTCAGCTACCGGAGTTCGGCTGGGTATCCGAGCTATTTTCCCGAATACAAAATCATTTGGTGTATAACCAGTGCCCTCGTAAACACTGGTATTATAAGAAAACGTGAACAAATCTGTCCAGTCGTCCCAGTCAGTGTATCTACCGATAAACCTTTTTAAATATTCGGTCATTACGAGATGCAATCTCTCTAGAGAGCCATTAGACGGTGGGTGAAAGGCTGTGGTTCGGAATTGTTGGTCTTTCCATTTCCACGGTGCCGGTTTTATAAAATTTCTATTAAAATTTGGTACTTGGTCGGTGAGAATGGCTTTAGGAGCTCCGAAGTGACAAATGAATCTTTTTATAAATATGTCAGCAATTTTAATTGATGAGTATAGGTTGAGAAGCACGCACACAAAATATTTTATAAATAAACCCTGTATGGGTAGTTTATAATTGTAGCCTGCTGTTGTTGTAGGCAGTCGTTCATGTATGATTTCTGGTGAGGGAATTGGTGGAATTTCTGCAGATGATATCTTCCGGCGCATCTTTCTATGTAGTTGCGTCCTTCTGCATTTCCTTCCCTGGCGAGCGCTGGATGTGGGTGTTGCAGAGTCGATGGGGTTGCTGCCACTCGTTGGCGCATGGATCGGTGATTTTGAGAACCGAGGCCTCTTGGGACAGCTTGGTCTACATTTGGGCCAGTCCTCCAAGTTGTCGTCACATTTGTCGTGTAGTCGTTTGGAGCATGCCTCCACTGCGGGGGAAGTATGGGATAAGGCGTCTGTAGTGATGTGGTATCCCAGGTCAAACCTCTGGCATTGCAGGATGAGTTCCTTCTGCAATACTGATTTGAAGTGGTCGAAAGCAGTTTGCTGGGATGGTCCCCAGTCCAATGCTGTGTCCTTCTTTAATAGTTGGGTTGACGGTGGTACCGTTTTGGAAAATTCCGGGATAAATCTTCTGTGATATCCGGTCAGACCAAGGGATTCTTTAATTTGTTTTGGTATGCGAGGTACAGCGTCAGCGAACTTATCGCCTTTCCCATGAATCGGGTGCTCTTTGGAGATTGAATTAAGTAGAATTTCTGCCCTTGAAGGAGCTTCCGCAGAAATTTGTAATACTACCAGTTCCGGTGTAGCCGCAAGAGACTTTTGGGAGTTCAGGGGAAGGATTGATTTGGCATATAGCGCAGGGGGTAAGAATGAGTGCACCGTCGCGGATGCCTCGAGATGGTGGATCGACGGATCCAGGGCTAAGAGGGACTTGTTTTTTATGAGAGGGTGGATGGGAGTGATGCCTATAGGCGTTGTAGTCTCTTTGGGTCGGTTTGGTTTGGATTCTGGAGTTAGTCTGTCGGATTCCTTTACTTCGATGCAGAGCATGGTGCTTGGATTGTCAATCTCGCTAGCGTTTATAACTTGAGGGTAGTCCTTTAGGTCCGGATTAGCTGTATGTATGGAAAAAGAGGATTTTGACCTCGCCCGTTGAACGACCGGGTTTAATTGCACTGGGGCGACTCTTATGATACCGCTAGTGCTTTGGGGTGCACTTCTGCTTGGCTCGCTCCACAGTTTGCATCCATCGGCGCTCGGAGGAGTATTTCCCGACTCCGTTTCCCACAAGGCTCTAGGATCTTTCATGATAGTGAAGATGCGTTTTCTGCATTCCGTGGTCACATGTCCGGGCTTCTTGCAGTACCCGCAGCTTCGCAGCTCCGTAGGCCTGGAAGGTGGAGGTCGAGATTTGTCCCAGTAAGTGACCTGTGCTTTGGGTACTTGGGACTCATATTCCGTGGCACAGTTTAGAGAGTTCCTCTCGGAAGGTTGAGCAGTCGGGCCTTGGTTGCTCCAACAGGATCGTGCGTCATGACCAGTCTTGTTGCACAGTTGGCAGGTCACCTTAGGAGTTTTTGGTTCTGAAAATCTAACTCTGTCCCTGTCCATCTTTTTGTCTACGAGGACGGCCAAATCAAATGCTTCGTCTAACGTTTCGAAATGGTGTTGCTGCAATCTCATTCTTAAGTAGGGTGGGAGGCCGTCAATAAATGAATCCAAAGTCAGACGTTCGAGGTTTTGGGAATGGTCTCGTGCAAAGTCGCGATAATATTCCTTATCCTCTTCCAGAATGGCGAATCGGAGGTCCTTGACTCGAGAAATATACTCTAATATGTGTTCGTTCGTTCCTTTTATGATATTTGCAAGTTCTCCGCGATAATGGTCCGATGTCTTAGCAGGAGAAAAGGTGCGTTTAAGTTGTTTAAGAAGATCGTTTACAGAGTCGAAGACCCTATCCTCAACGGCCAAGTAAGCGTGGTCTTGTAATTTGTTTCGTAACAACCTCGCAAGCTGAGGTTCAGCGTGCGGGGGAACCAGAGCCTTAGCCCTATTGCAGGCCCTAGCGAATTGTAATACCGGAATATTGTGACCGTCGAATTTGGGCACGGTTTCTATTGCGTCTTTCAGCTTGATCTGGGGCGACGGATCCCGATCCGATACATAATTATCGTTAGGTAGCGGTTTCCTATCAAAGCGAGAAGAACCGGGAGTTGCAAGATTATTCGTTGTTTGCGAGGGTTCAAGAATTTTTTCCATCATTTCGCGTATGGATTGGATTTGACCGGAGAGACCTTCTAGCGCGGGGTTGTTAGAAACGGTGACTGAACTAGGACGCATATTAGTTCCTGGATTTACGACATACTGCGCGTGTAACCTTTCGATTTCGGCCTGTTTCTTTCTCAGCAGTTCTATTCGTTCTAATAACTCGGCAGTCGCGGTGTCTATCAAGTTAATGGGTTCGCCCGCGTCTTGGTATTTTACGGGAGAGTCGTCGGCTTCACCGTACACAGGCATGTTTAGTGTGTGATTTTGTTGTCTGTGGGGTAATTTTACCCTTATGAACGACAATTATCAAACCGTCGGTAGCTTTTGTTCGCAAGGAGGTAGCTTTCCGAACGCTCGGTGCAGTCCCTTATGGGGCGTACTGGTATCAGGGCTTTTCTGCACCGTGGGCAATTGACAGAAGTTCTATAAGTGTAGTAGTAATGGGTCCAAAATACCTCTACGGTGTCTGCGGGCGATAGACTAGAACACGTCAGGCAAATTTCGCTGCCGTCCGTGGTTGTGGCTATGCCTCCAAAAACACAGGTCAGTGCGTTCAGATAAGCCGTTATACTCTGCAATCGGCGGCTTCGATAAGATAACGCGCTCCGATTTGGGTACTTAATACACATTCCGGGATACTGTGGGTACCGTATGCTATAGAATTTGTTTGAATTAACAGTAAACGTATCCCACCGCTGTCACCAAATTTATGTCACGTCCTGGGTGGCGGGACTTGGATCGTAACATATATAGGGTAGGAAGGTTGCGTGCGGACTTTGCTTCGTAAGAAGACCTGCTTCTTTATGAAGGCTATGGTTCAGAACTCGCGGATAGGTGTAGGAGAGCTCGAAGACTTTGCTTCGTAAGAAGACCTGCTTCTTTATGAAGGCTATGCTTCGCGACTTGTAGGAGATGTAGGAGAGCTCGAAGACTTTGCTTCGTAAGAAGACCTGCTTCTTTATGAAGGCTATGCTTCGCGCCTTGTATCGACCAGGGAAGGCTGAATGGTGATCGTACACCCGAGTGACGCACGTGAGAGTACTGGCTTTGACTTATGGCTCGATAATTGGCTTACTAACTGCATCGTATGAAAAAGGCGTAAATAGTAGGGTTTTTACTATAGGTTTGGGAATACCCATACGGGACTCTATATGAAAGAACGTTAGTAAACACGGGCAAGAACTCCCGGCGCTTGCGGAGACCGATCAGCTGTAGTCGTTGCGCGTAATGGTTCCAGGTATTCGAGGCGAAATAGCGAGAATTGACGGTTTAAAGATAAAAGCGAAAGCGTTATTTATTGGAACACGTAACAGATAGCAATAAACACCTTATAATTATGCGTTGGACATTTAGCATAGGCACATAACATTTATATAAAGGTAAATGATAGATAATTAACGTTAGGCAAAAATAGCAAAAGATGCGAAGCAATGGAGTTAAACAATAATAGATTATGTGATAAAGATAGCAATATAATAATAAGAGGCTAAAGCTTAAGCAAAATATAAATGCAAACTAAACTATATATATATATAAAGCGATAAGCAAAGAGATTAACACGAAGAAATAACGTAGCAATGAAATGTAATAAACAAAAGCATAAACAATATTATAAAATAAAAGAAATAGAAACGCTTACAGTGATGTAGACGCTGGTTGATGTACACTGAATTGAAATGTAAGAGTATAACTAATAAAGAAAACCACAGAGTAATGGTCGCGACTTGGCGATAGCACGGAATAATAATGATGCTTGAAGATACTAAAGAATAGTGATCGCGACTGATAGCAAGGACTAAATATGAATGATGCGTGGGCCACGCGGCACCGGTATTTATACAAATTGATGGAATGTGAGGTATGCGGGGAATTTGAGGTATGCGTGATGACTCATGCCCAAAGTATGCGTGGAATTTGCGGTATGCGTGATGAGTCATCCGTAAAGTATGTGTCGTAATAACTCTGGGGTTTTTGTAAGAATTAAAGGTTGATCTATAATTAGGCTGTAAGACCATGGGATTTCGAAAAGGGGCACTCAATCTGTTGGGTGGACTTTTGTGGTTTACATTGGAAGAGAGGGGGAGGGGGGGGGGGGAGAGAGGTTTTGATTTAGAAGGTTGGGGCGAGGGACTTGTTGTAATTCGTGATTGAGGAGGGAGTCATGCCTCTAATGCGAAGAGGGGAAGGGGAATCAGCTGGAGATGGGGACCGCTAAGGTACATCGTCCAAGATCTGATGATTGGTAAAGGGTTAAGAGTTGAGGTTTATAGATAGTAGTAGGTACTTGGGTAGGTCATATAAGGAGTAAGTTAGTTAGGGTTGGGCGAAAATTATAGGGACGTCACAAAGGAAATAATAGATTTTATCGGTCATGTGTCGCTCCGCATTGTAAAGTGCGGTACCACTGATTCTGTCAGTGGTTACATGTGCCTGCAATGGCACTTGTACTCGCGGAACGTAGAATCACGTGAGTCGATCCACACGGGCGCAAGTTTAACAAGATGAAAAAGGTTACGTCCTGAAGGGACTTTTGTGAATCGCCCTGAGCGGTTAGGGTGATTCACGTTGTTCTTTACTCTGTCAAGATGCTAAAGCACGCCTTGACTATACTTACCATGGAAGGATAGGGAGTGAAGGGGTTGAATAAGTGAATACACGGGATTTAAAGGAGAAAGAATAATGTAAAATATATTTTTAAACAAAATAAGATCAGATTAACGTACCTCGAGACGACGCTCTGTCTCAGCTGTCGCTCGCAGTTATTCTAAGATATCGCACGGCACGCTTGCCGCCTATCGTTACGCCCGCTCGCGGTGTCGCTGAACTAAGCGACTCTGTATTCCGCGTCTTTCGGTTGCGGGCCGAGCCTCGAAAAATCCCCACGAATGGGTAAAACTGCCCCGTCCGCAGTTGTCGATTGCTTCGATAATTTCGAAATATTCGGGGCCCGGGCCGAGCGTGGTCGTTGTCCCTACGGCTGTTGATACGGGCACAGCCCAACGTGACCGCTAAGCGCGAGGCGATTCCGCTGAATACTCTATTCGAAAGAAAGCGACGCGAGGACAGCGAGCATGGGATGGACCTGAAGGGCTCATGTAACAAGGAAGTTTGTATATTTCAGGTTTGCGGAGACAAAAATTGTTTGTGAAGGTACTTTTCCATAAATAAAACTCATGATATACATTTATAAACAACACTTGTTATATTTTTCTAATTATTTAAAGTTCTGAATTAAATAATAATTCCCCCCTCGGCCACTTCCTCCTTGCCCCAACCCCCCCGGCCTCTTCCTTCTTGGCCCCACCCACCCCGGCCTCTTCCTCCTTGGCCCCAACCCCCCCGGCCTCTTCCACCTTGTTTCCACCCACCCCAGCCTGTTCGACCTTGTTCCCAACCACCCCGGCCTCTTCCTCCTTGTCCCCATGCATCCCGACCTCTTCCTCCGTGTCCCCATGCACCACGGCCTCTTCCTCCTTGTCCCCATGCATCCCGACCTCTTCCTCCGTGTCCCCATGCATCCCGGCCTCTTCCTCCTCGAACACATCCGTCATGGCTTCTGCCGCCACCGCGCCAGCCACCTCCTCTCTTTGTCTCCGGATGGCACCGGTACGCGAGGCGCTTCATGGCCTTATACATCTGAAACAGTACCATAAAAATTACATTTCCTATTTCTACCCGTACATATAGTGAATCCCAAAAATATTCGGACAGAACCGGAATAACATACGGTCAAGTAATTTCATTAAATGCTATGCTATATTATTTTATTTCTAATATTGAAGCTCTTTGTGAAACAAATTGATACAATATATTTTGTTACTTTGAAAATCGGGAAATATTGATAAAGCGTAGATCGTACATGAAATCAAATATTATCGTATAGCACATTGTTCAATTCGTCTTCGACAGAGGTACATTCTTACGAACAAGAATATCATATTTAGTATTGCGTATAATTACATACTTTTTTCACATCCTGTCTCACTTTTTCACACTCGCCTCCACCGTCTCCTCCTTCTTGCTTCTTCTCCTCCTCCTTCTTCTGTATCCTGTGTTCGGGTCCGTTACTCTTCCCCGCTGTCACAAGTGCATCCTGTAGCTGGAAATGAAATAATGAATGTATTATTTTATTGAAAATAGTAAGATTCTATGAACATACAGGGTGATTCTCTCGCTGGAGTCCTCAAAGGCGATGCCGTCAATAATAAGCCGCGCCTCGCTATACGAAGGAACGTTCGGCAACCCGGAAATTCAAGAAATTATGAAACTTGGTATTTTGACTTTTTACGCACTTGTAACATTCAATGGCCGTTTCTTATACGTTTTCGTGTCCTGAAAACGAATCCGCAAACCGTTTGTAGCGATCACTCTCATTTTTGGAGAAAATCAATTTTGAAAAAAAATCCAAATTTTCAACTTTTAACATCTTTTGTGTCGAAATGGTAATAGTTATTCGATAATATTTCGATATGAACCCTTTCGAATACAACGATATCAGATATTATTGCATTATGAACATTTAAATATGTTTAAACAACGATCAAAGGGAAAAGGACACCCGACATGCACCAATTTTTGCAGATATATTTCAATTGATTTCAAAAACTGAGGGCCTGGGAAAAAATCTGACCATTGCACGCGATGCAGCAGACAGTTTTCCTTCGGAAAGCGTCAACAGAAGTGGTAAATCTCGTTTTGTTTTCAATACAGAAGCGAAATAGTTTGGCAAAACGTGGGGCGCTTACAGTGGTAGTCAACGGTCGGCGACGCGCGATCCACTGCCGGTCAGGTCAGCGTAACACAATCGCTTAACGCGCGTGTCTAACACTGTCGTCTCCGCGACAGTTTGAAGTCCATTTTAGCAGTTACATTAATAAAATGGTTTCTTAAAGCAATATTTAAATTATTGTTTATATAAAGTTTAGACAGCTGTCAATTATTTAAGCAAGACAGTACCGTCAGGGTGGAGCAAAAATATATATTTTTTTAAAAATAATATTCACGTAGGTGTTAAAAGTTGCACAAAGTGGTCCATAAGCTGTGTTTGAAAGGATTTTTTCTCGCAATTTATCTTCAGGCTGCGAATTGCCACCAAACTATACAGTTTATATGAAATATTCATTTTTTTATGAAAATTTTATTTGATCACGCTTTTCTTCTAACTGCTTATAATGGGTATAATGATGATTATCTTGTTACGTATGTGGAATTTTCCCATACGGCGCTCTCAACCGTCTTTCGAGCTCGCGTCTGCGAAGGGAAAACGCCCTAAAAGCCTTCCTCTTATCAACCCCACTAATGGAGGTCAAGATCTCTACCAGCTGCATCGCGACCGTGAGAACGAGAGTGACACGACGACGACCCCGAAGGATTTTCCTTATATGGAAACTCATAACGCATCCCCACTCATTTTTGGGACTATATAAACCCTTCGGTTTCTACCCTCGTTGGTTAAAAGCTATAGAGTCACGCGTAACGTCACGTCGTGTCACGCTCGTACAGAGTTGGTTAGATTCAGTTCGATCAGGCTAAAGTCTCTGTCGGAATCAAAGTTAATCTTGTAGAATCCGCGAGTTCGGTTTATATTCTATTTGGAACTTTGAAATATCCACTCGCACGCCCCGCATCGCCAGTGCGTCAACACCGTGCAATTAGTGGTAACATATACACATCTTTTATTTAACCAATTTATCGCGACACTTACATTTGTATTAATTGTTTATTCAATATACTTATGGTGTTCACGTCTAAATCGAGTCGATTTCGTTAAACCTATCTTTTACCCAGCGATCCTTATAATATTAGTAGCACTCACCCACAGATACAACTTTACCGCTCGAGTTGTATCAAATTAAGAGTTACGAGGCATTACTAACATTTCCCGGGACTCCCCGATTTAGCATCGGGTTCGTTCGCACCTCTTTACCAAAACAAGTCATCTTCACCAACCCAGTGGCTCCCTGATTTCGCATCAGGTTCGTCCACGAAACCTAACCCTTCCTACGGCTCCCTGATTTCGCATCAGGTTCGTCCGTATCCTACAGCTCCCTGATTTCGCATCAGGTTCGTCCGTGTCTGACTCCATTCCTAGAGGCTCCCTGATTTCGCATCAGGTTCGTCCTCGCCGTCAATAATCCTAGCGGCTCCCTGATTTCGCATCAGGTTCGTCCGCGCACCTAACTAACAAATTAATATCCGTATTCCTTGGGAAATACCCCTCTCGCCGGCCTCTCGCGTTGCCGCAGCCCCGGCTCGTAACAGAACTGGTGACAGCGGTGGGATGCTACTGCATTAGAATCGCTGTAAAACTTGGGTTTTTAAATACGTTAAATCACTCGTAATTTATTATCGATTATATACTAGTTTTCTCTAGTCAAGTCACTTATTTATTTTAAAATGGCAACCGCACAAGCGAACGTTTCTTCTAACGACATAATGAACCTGACAGTTTCAATTGCAAACTCAATGTCACTCTTGACGCAACGGACATGTATACAGAATATTACTATGTCAATTCCAACATTCGACGGTGAAAGTCCAACCTTGTCGCGCTTCGTACAAAATGTGGAAGACGGGTTAACTTTGATTCCTAAGGATACGGAAGCCGAGTATCTTGCAATAATTCTAACGAAACTGATCGGTCCAGCACGCAGGTGCACGTTAGAGCATAAATTCGACTCTGTTAAGTTATTAGTTCAACATTTGAAAAAGAGATTCGCGCCGGGAAGAAGTTTGTCATATTTTCAAGTTGAAATCGCGAAATTAAGCATTCGCGAAGGAGAAAGTCTGCGACGGTACGTCGACAGGACTAGTCATCTCGTTTATTGTGCGCGCGGAGCTATTCGGGAAAGGTATCTGGATCACGCTGAAGATTTCGTCAAAGAAATGGAAAAAGACGTTAGGGAAAACTTCATCGATGGTTTACCGGATCGAATTTCCTGGAAAGTGTCGGCTCAAACTCAAGACATTAAAACACTTGAAGAAGCTTACGACGCCGTGCTACAGATAGACAGAAAATTAAGGAATCGGCGACAGTCGCCCCGTAATGAATCACCCTCTAGGTGGTCTCGCCGAGATCATTACACCGAAGATTCTCGTCGGCACGACCGTGAAGTGTCATACCCACACTCTCCGAGTAGATACGACCAGAACAGGGATCGGATTACAAGAACGTCTGGTTTTGAAGAGGACCGAGAAGGACGAACACGCACGACGGCCTGGACTTTGTGTCACCGGAGCCCCTCGAAATCGCCTTCTTATCGCTCCGACTCATCGTACGCAGATGATGGACAAAAACACTATTCTATTTTAAAAAATCCCGATAAAGATCGTAATCCGAGTTTATATTGTTGGCATTGCGGTACAGCCGGACATGACGGAAAATCCTGTAGGAAACAACCGCGTAGTCCGAGATATAGACGAGACTCGCGAGATTCGTCCGTCGAATCAAACAAGTCTTTAAACTTCGATCGCGCTCAACGTATAGGCGACACGATGAGCGGAAACAAGGAAGCTCGCCAAAGGACAGTCCGCTTCGAGGAGGAACTCTCATCAAGGAAGCACCTGCCCCACGCATCAACATCAAGGTTCCAGAACTGGAGTCAGGAACGGGAGAATTCCTAATCGATGGTGGAGCATCCGTTAATTTAGTAGTCATTAACGCCCTGGGAGAAAAAGCCGCGATAAACTCTCGGGAAGAAATCGAATTAACCGGAATTACTACTAATCCAATTCATACTTTGGGAACAACAATTCTTCATATCCACGAAGCTCCCGCACTTTTCTATGTGGTAAAAGAGCTTGCAATAGAAGCAGACGGACTTATAGGAAGCCCATTTTTAAAACAAGAGGAGGCCGAAATTTCCTATTATCATAAGACTTTGGTGTTGAAGAACAAACCAACCCGACCTCTCCGTTTTTCAAATTATCAAGACATACCTCAAACAAAAGTACTACTGACGTCGACCAAACATCGTATTGAACCTAGGACGTCGCAACAGATTGCTATAACAATAACAAACCCCAGGATGAAGGAAGGATATTTACCACGTATCAAGACCCTCGAACATCTTTACATAGGGGAAGCAGTTGTAAGAAATAATAAGGGAAAATGCTACGTTATGGCAACAAACACCAGCGATGTACCCCTAGATGTAGAGATAGAACCACAAACATTAGAGCCATTCGATATCTTCAGTTCGTCAGATGAAGATTTTCACCCATCTGTAGAACACCCGTCATAATTCAAAACAAACGAAGATAGAATACAAAAAATTTTAGAAACCTTAAACACCAAACATTTGAACAAGGAGGAACTAGATTTCGTTACCAATTTAGTTAGAGATTTCCCCGATCGCTTTTATCTTCCTGGAGATAAACTCGGAAAGGCCTGCGACTTTAAACATTCAATCCATACATCCAACGATATTCCAATCAACACAAGACAATATCGTTATCCTCTCATACATCAAAAGGAAATTCAGAAACAAATCAGCGCGTTATTATCAAATGGTATAATTACACCTTCAAAATCTCCATACAATTCACCTTTATGGATCGTACCGAAGAAAGAAGATGAGAACGGAGTGAAGCGTTCGCGTCTGGTAATAGATTTCCGTGGCCTCAACGATATAACTATTTCCGATAAGTACCCATTACCTCAAATCACGGAGATATTAGATCGATTAGGAGGAGCTAAATATTTTTCAGTCTTTGATCTTGCCAGTGGATTTCACCAAATAGAGATGGATCCGAAAGATAGAGCAAAAACAGCTTTCACAACTCCAAATGGACACTACGAATTCACTCGAATGCCTTTCGGATTAAAGAATGCACCACCCACCTTTCAACGCCTGATGGACCAAGCACTCACTGGACTTCAAGGAACAGACCTCTTTGTCTACCTGGATGACATAGTGATTTACACATCATCGTTACAGGAACATAATATCAAAGTCAAAAAGTTGTTGAACCGCCTTCGAGAGCATGGGTTAACCCTCCAGACCAACAAATGTCAATTCTTGCGAAAGGAAGTGGCGTACCTTGGACACATTATTTCAAAGGAAGGAGTAAGACCTGACCCTAGGAAATTAAAATCTGTTGAAGATTTTCCAACACCCACATCGCAGAAGAACATTCAACAATTCTTGGGACTTGTAGGATATTATCGAAGATTCGTACCTAATTTCACCACAAAAGCTAAACCTTTAATCAATTTACTAGGAAAAGGTATCAAATTCAAATGGACAGAAGAACAAGACCAGAGTTTTAAGCAATTGCGTAGCGAACTTTGTCAACAACCCATATTGCAATACCCAGATTTCAGTAAACCTTTCATTGTAACAACGGATGCATCTGATTACGCTATTGGAGCCGTACTCAGTCAAGGAGAGATAGGAAACGACCTGCCGATTGCCTACGCATCTCGCAGCCTAAATAAACCTGAGAAGAATTATTCAGCTACGGAAAAGGAATGTTTGGCCATGGTTTACGCCGTAAGATACTTTAGGCCTTACATCTACGGAACTCCATTTACCCTCGTTACAGATCACAGACCACTGGTCTGGTTACATTCTGTCAAGGATCCAACTTCCAGACTTATGAAGTGGAAGCTCCGACTTTTAGAATACGAGTACCAGGTTGTCCATAAATCTGGAAAGACGAATAAGAACGCAGACGCATTATCCCGCAACCCTCCGTCTGCCTGCCTACCTCTTATTCCACGAGAGCTCCAGGACCCCGACTTCAAAGCCCAGATACCGAAAACAGACGCCAACGTCGAAACCATCGGACATTGCATACGACAGTTACGACGGGATAGAGAAATTCGACCCAAGTATCGAGAGACTAGCAGCAGCTCAGATGAAATAGAAGAAACCGCACGTGGGAACGTTCAACATTCTCCAATAATACACAAGAACCGATCTTTTCCCAGCTTATCTCAAGAGGTAACCATGCCAGATGAACGCCAGGAAACCATAAACAGTTTTTCGCCCGCAGCAAACTCCACTCAAATCATCCCTTTAGATAAGGACCAGACTGTCTTTGACAATTTGATATCCTTTGAGGAGCCGCTCGAAAATACTGTAATAGAAAATGCAAGGAACGTACAACTAGATTTACTCAGTACCCCGCAAGTATCATCGGAAGTCATGGAAGAACCTTTAAAACCCTCAATAAACCAGCTACCTGCTGGAGCTACAACCGAAGCAAGTGTGGGACAAACACCTTTTTTTTTTTTTTTTTTTTTTTTGTAGAGGGGGAAAATACTTTATGCATACCCCGGTACGGATACCGGGGTTATGTGGGACTCCCCACCCTAATGGCGGGCTACCCACTAAAAACCCCCTCTGCCGACGACCGCCTTCGTCGCGCCTACCCCACTGTGGAGGGGACTTCTAGGCATTACTACCCCCACAGTGCCCGTAATCGGAGCAGGCCTCTCCTTATATACCCCGGATAAAATAGTGTCACAGACACGTTTACGGCACAAAGTACATAAATAGATAAGGAAATGAATAAATAAATAAATACATGGCCACGAGCCCGACATACACTACATTTAACGGGATAAATACGCGGTTACATCACAACACTTACTCGATTACGCCCCACCACACGAGCCGCCTTTATGGGGTGCGGGGGCCTCATCTCCTCACCTTCTTGTTGCGTGGGGGTCTAACTCCCTGAGTCCCCTCACTCCTTTTCCTCTTCTGGGCCCTTCTCCTTCTCAGCTGCGCCCTCCTTTGGGCCTCCAACCTGGCCTCCGCTGCCCGAGCGTCCCTCAGGGCCTTTTCATTTCTTGCTTCCCTCCGGGCCTTCGCGTCCATGGCTGTGAACGCGAAGGTACGGAGGTGCGTCCATTTCTCGTCCGCCTCCATAGCGAGGTGGACCACTGTACGAGGGTCGATCGAGGCCCCCAGGGCCCCGGCCAATACCCGGCGCTCTTCCTCGAACGCCGGGCACGCCGTGAGCACGTGCTCTGCGTTGTCGCGGGTCGCGCCACACTCTTCGCACACCTCGCTAACCGCCTTCCCGATCCTCTTCCTGAAGGCCCCGAAGGACCCGTGTCCGGTCAGGAGCTGGGTCAGCCAGTAATCCGGCTGCCGCGCAAGCCCAGCCCCCACCGCGAAGGTGCTCGCCTCAGGCACCAGCCGCCTGGTCCAGTGTTCCGGAGGCATCTCCTCCCAGGCCTCCTGCCATTTCGCGAGGGCAGTCATCAGAGCTCTTCTCCTGTGCTCCCCAGCTCTCACCTTTCTCCCGTTTGGGTCATTCTTTAGTATGGGGTCGGCCCTGTCCGCCACCATTAGGTCATATACCTCCCTCCACATCGCCACCTTCAATTCGAGGGGCATCCTTCCTGCGAGGACGCAAAGCGCCTGACGGGATACCGTCCGATAAGATGCGGTTGTCCTTATCAAGGCTGACCTCTGCGCCCTGCGGAGGGAGGTGAGGTTCACGCCCACCCCCAGAGCTGCCGACCATACCGGGGCGGCATACGTCAGCACTGACTCCCAAACATTATAATACAGACGCCTCGAGGCAACCGAGGGGCCCCTCACGTTTGGGAGGAGCGCCGAGAGGGCACCCACCACCTTATCGGCCCGTATGACCGCCCCGTCCAGGTGGGTCCTGAACCTCCGGCGGCAGTCCAGGGTGACCCCCAGGTACTTGGCGGACTGTACGGCCGCCACCACCGATCCCAACACCGGGAATTCTCTCCCTTTGTCTGCGCGGAGGCCCGCCAAGACGATGACCTCGGTTTTGTCCGAGGCCATCTCAAGGCCAGAGGCCTCGAACCAGGCCCCCACCCTCCCGAGCGTTTCGGCCATCATCTCCTCGACCTGGGTCACGTCCCTTGCAGAGAACATGACTGCCAGGTCGTCGGCGTAAGCGATGGCCTTAACAAAACGCCCGGTACCAACGGCCTTAATAACCCCGTCATAGACGAGGTTCCAAAGGAAGGGGCCTAGGACTGAGCCCTGAGGGACCCCCGCATAGACTCCGGTCGTGACCTCGCCGTGCTGCGCGTGCACTGTAACATAGCGGTCCGTGAAGTAGTCTCCAAGGACCCTCCTAACCGCTGGATGCACACGCCTCACGACGAGCTCCCGTGCGATGAGGTCCCAGCGGATGGCATTGAAAGCGTTTCGAACGTCTATCAACACCATCACGCAGAGCCTCGGCTTGGTGGTGGCCACACAGCCCTCGGCAAACGCCATGACCTCCCGGGCAGCCTCCACTGTCCCGACCCCTCTCCTGAAACCGAACTGGTTCGGGGAGAAAGGGTTGTGGGACAAACACCTGACAGCAGGTCAACTCAACCTAGGGTCTTTGACCGCACGCTCGACCCTTACCCATTTGTCACTACCGACACCGAGAATTCAAACGACCTTGACGATCTGGAAGGGATCCCACTAGACCAACCACATAAAATTATCGTTTCTTCAAATACTTTTACCGCTGAAGAAGAACATTATGTACACTTCATTTCTGCCGACTGCAATTTAGTAAACCCCGTTGGAAAATTATTACTAGACACTGAAGTGATTAACAAACCAAATCTTCTAGCAACACAACCAAAAAAGGGACAGGTGATAACTACAGACAATGGATTATTTAAAACTTTCAGTATAATAATCTCAGACAATTTCTTTGATAATATTAAAAGAGTAGATGTGCTCAACGGACTGAAAACTCTTCGACTCACCTTAGATCAGAATCAGATTAAATCATTTCGAATTTCTGCCACGGGGGACCTTCACAAAATACCATCCAATGAATTCGTCAAGATATTAGAAGAGGTTTTCATAGGAACAGGCTTGCAGATTATTCTATGCAACTGTACCATCACTACACCATCCGAAGAGCATAGACAGCACATCATCTGCGAGGCTCATGATAGTTTAATGGGAGGACATAAAGGAGTAACTAAGACTTACAAACGCATTCGATCAAAATTCCATTGGTCACAAATGCGCAACGACATTCAAGACTACATCCGAAGATGCCAAAGTTGTCAAGAACAGAAATTAGTCCGAGCGAAAACTCGACAGCCGATGTTGATCACTGACACACCTATAGGAGCCTTCGACAAAATTTCCTTAGATACAGTGGGACCTTTACCAATTACACCCATTGGAAACAAACATATTCTCACCATTCAAGACAATCTAACGAAATATTGCGTAGCCGTAGCAATACCCAACATTCGAGCTGCTACAATTGCAGATGCTTTCGCTAGACATTTCATAGCAGTTTACGCTACACCTCGCGCAATATTAACAGACAAGGGCACTAGCTTCATCGGAACACTTATGACCAATCTATCTGAAATATTTAAAATCAAACAAATCACAACCTCGGGATATAGACCACAAACCAATGGATCTCTGGAACGTAGTCACATCGTCCTCACCGAATACCTCAAGCATTACATGGATAATTATGAAGATTGGGATTTATTGATACCATTCGCAATGTTCTCTTACAACACATCCGTTCATGAAGCTACAAATTTCACTCCATACGAATTAATCTTCGGAAAGCCAGCTCGAGAACCAAGCTCTTTTCCAAGTGGCGAAAAATTAAAGTCATTTGGAGACTACTTAGTAGAATTAGTAACACACATAACTAATATTCGGAATATAGCCTCAGATAATCTAAATTATTTTCCGTCCTCGGCACAACGGTAAGCCTACCGTATGCCCAAATATGGTCATTATCACCTTGCAACCGAGACATACCCTGGCAAGCAGTGAGAGTCTACCTGAGGGGCACTCTACCCTTCCAATGGCCGCCTCTACAAACAACAACCTGTACGGAGATGCTGATGGGGAACACAACAGATGGCATCACAGCCACGCTGATGCTCGACCGGCTACCCGGACAACCATCACTGGACTTCATCGAGGACTGGCTGCAGATCGGCTACGTAGTGCCCAGCGATAAATAAAATTCGTACACCCCGCAACACCTAGCGATAAGTACACTACATTACATTACACTACACCCGACAATTTTCTTTCACACATCTACTTATGAAAGGATTTGTGGGGCGTTTTTCCTTCTTCTGAAAAGCATCACGAGAATCGCGACGTTTTGTCTTAGGGGGGAGATGTTACGTATGTGGAATTTTCCCATACGTCGCTCTCAACCGTCTTTCGAGCTCGCGTCTGCGAAGGGAAAACGCCCTAAAAGCCTTCCGCTTATCAACCCCACTAATGGAGGTCAAGATCTCTACCAGCTGCATCGCGACCGTGAGAACGAGAGTGACACGACGACGACCCCGAAGGATTTTCCTTATATGGAAATTCATAACGCATCCCCACTCATTTTTGGGACTATATAAACCCTTCGGTTTCTAACCGCATTCATAACGCATCCCCACTCATTTTTGGGACTATATAAACCCTTCGGTTTCTACCCTCGTTGGTTAAAAGCTATAGAGTCACGCGTAACGTCACGTCGTGTCACGCTCGTACAGAGTTGGTTAGATTCAGTTCGATCAGGCTAAAGTCTCTGTCGGAATCAAAGTTAATCTTGTAGAATCCGCGAGTTCGGTTTATATTCTATTTGGAACTTTGAAATATCCACTCGTACGCCCCGCATCGCCAGTGCGTCAACACCGTGCAATTAGTGGTAACATATACACATCTTTTATTTAACCAATTTATCGCGACACTTACATTTGTATTAATTGTTTATTCAATATACTTATGGTGTTCACGTCTAAATCGAGTCGATTTCGTTAAACCTATCTTTTACCCAGCGATCCTTATAATATTAGTAGCACTCACCCACAGATACAACTTTACCGCTCGAGTTGTATCAAATTAAGAGTTACGAGGCATTACTAACATTTCCCGGGACTCCCCGATTTATCATCGGGTTCGTTCGCACCTCTTTACCAAAACAAGTCATCTTCACCAACCCAGTGGCTCCCTGATTTCGCATTAGGTTCGTCCACGAAACCTAACCCTTCCTACGGTTCCCTGATTTCGCATCAGGTTCGTCCGTATCCTACAGCTCCCTGATTTCGCATCAGGTTCGTCTGTATATCTACCTACTTCCGAACAGCTCCCTGATTACGCATCAGGTTCGTCTGTGAATAATCCAACCTCCTAGCAGCTCCCTGGTTTCGCACCAGGTTCGTCTGTGAACTTTATCCTAGTGACTCCCCGATTTCGCATCGGGTTTGTTCACGACGTTTCACCCTCCTACGGCTCCTTGATTTCGCATCAGGTTCGTCCGTGTCTGACTCCATTCCTAGAGGCTCCCTGATTTCGCATCAGGTTCGTCCTCGCCGTCAATAATCCTAGCGGCTCCCTGATTTCGCATCAGGTTCGTCCGCGCACCTAACTAACAAATTCATATCCGTATTCCTTGGGAAATACCCCTCTCGCCGGCCTCTCGCGTTGCCGCAGCCCCGGCTCGTAACAATCTATGCTACAAATATGTGCGTACAATATTCGATCTTTCAAATGTATATAATTGCAGAGAAAATAATATTTAAAAAGTATCACGTATTGTTTTTAAGCGAATAATGTACGCAAACATATTTTTGTGCGTCGAATTCAACGAAACTCAGCGAAGCGAGAGAATGACCCCGTTTAATATTATAAAATTTTAATACGTACATTTGACATATCATCCATTTGTCACTTTTCACACTTTATAGGTATATAATTTTACACTTGCGCGTTGCGAGTTCCGCAACGAGTGGAGGTAATTCGAAGACTGACTTTCCTCGGTCAGGAAAGTCCCTTCGTCGTCGTCGTCGTCGTTTGCGAAAATTCCGCAAGGGGCCTAGACTAATTTGTCAGGGCCGACGGAACCCATTATGGAAGTTATGTGCTGCATAAGGGCCCCATCCGAAGGGAGCGCTAAGAAATTATACCGCACGCTTAATAATAAAGGCTAACACATAAACAAAATGTTAATGTAATTTTCCTTTTGAACTCTGTAAAGGTAAAACGCATATTAAATGGAAAGCAGGGGCAAAAAATTTTGGGGTGCCAAACATTTTCTTGCATGAAGGCGCCAACTATCCTCGCACCGGACCTGTTTATGACCGGGCCTGGTGTCCGTGCCCGCCGTCGCCGCACAGTGGGGCAAATCGGGTCAAAACGCGGCACAAAACATTTTCTGACTTAAATCATATATTTTTTCATTTCATTCAGTTAGGACGTATATTTGTGATGTTGTTGTTACTGAATAATTAATGAAACTTGTTTGTCTAACTGTATTTCTAAATAAATTTTAAATTCTATACAATTTAATAGTTATAAAATCTTTATTTATGTTAGTTCGAAACTATTTCACAAACATATTTTAATTAATTTGAACAAATATTACAAGCCGCCTTCGTTGAATTCATTTTTATTTGTTGTTTCTTCTTCGTTGTTTTTATAAAAATAAAATTTGGTACTCTTCCAATACGCACTTCAACACATAATCCCACCAAAAATTAGTTGAATGACAAGAAAGCTTTAAATAACAATCATAATTGCGAAGAATTTCGAGGTTGCCCTCTTCGAAAGCACGTAGTCGCGTTAAAAATTTTTGAATGTGACAAATAATCATGCTACATGATTACAAATGTTCAATCAACTACCCGTAAAAAAGAATTGCAGTATGGCAATATTTTTGTAAAAGGACTTAGTGCCGCGTTTCGACCCGATCTGCCCCACTGTGCGCCGTGCTCGCCTTCGCGGAAACATCAGCATGGCACGTGGCACCAGTAAAGTAGATTCTGACTATTTGATGACACTTCTAAAGCGGCCTGTAGACGTTCAATATTATTGTACGATCTTCAATATTGCCTTAAATGGTTGCCTTCTCTGACATATATTTTATAATTCATTTAATTATACAGGATGTCAGGATGAAATTGTTTATATGCAATTACATCGTTCGAGGGGGCAAATTTATTTAGGCAGGCGAATTCTTTCTTTGATTATTATTTTAACAGATACGATGGTCAAGTTCGGTTTCTTGAATGAATTTTTTTTTACAGATCACTTGATAGTGCGTTTCAAGACAAATTCAATAAGCTTTAATGTATACACTTTATTTCAGCCGGTTTTCGAAATATTGCGACTGGAAATTTACTGATTTTCAGTGGAAGAAAACCCACTGGAATAGGAAGCACCGGGGGTAGTCTTGTTCGCGCTACGAACATGAGTCCCACCTTATATCACACGGAATACGTCAACGCGTGCTTTTGTGACCTTATACTTTCAGTTATAAACGGGACAAGTCCCATAGTTTACATAAAGCATACAATCAATTGAGTTTACATCGTCTGCTACTTATTGCACTAAATTATCATAAATTATATTATGTTACACAAAGCGTAACCTAATATACACTGTATAGTGGGTATACTACGATATTATACTAAATCTATATACTAAATCGATTTTATAACAGTTTTTGAGCCCTGCTTATTGCGGGACCTTTGTTGTAAAATCTGCGAAAAGTTGCAGAAAAGTTGCTGTAAAATCTCAGAAACGTTGCAGAAAAGTTGCTGTAAAATCTCAGAAACGTTGCAGAAAAGTTGCTGTTAAATCTCAGAAACGTTGCAGAAAAGTTGCTGTAAAATCTCAGAAACGTTGCAGAAAAGTTGCTGTAAAATCTCAGAAACGTTGCTGAAAAGTTGCTGTTAAATCTCAGAAACGTTGCTGAAAAGTTGCTGTTAAATCTCAGAAACGTTGCTGAAAAGTTGCTGTTAAATCTCAGAAACGTTGCAGAAAAGTTGCTGTAAAATCTCAGAAACGTTGCTGAAAAGTTGCTGTAAAATATCAGAAACGTTGCTGAAAAGTTGCAGAAACGTTGCAGAGTAATATTGCTCCGCAACATTGCTGAAATGTTGCAGAAATGTTCCTATGTCCGCCCGTGTGCAACATTGCACCGAAACGTAACTGCAACTTTTCAGCAAGGTTTCTGCAACGGTTCAGCAACCAACTGTGCTGTATGGGCATATATATTGCGGATCAATTTTTGTTGCTTTAGATACACCATTAAATCTTTCCAAATTCGATTATCCCTCCGCATTTTTTGTTTACTAATTTTAAAAACACTTCTTCTGTAACAAAGTCTCTCACACGATATACAGCTATACCGCGGGGTGTCCAGTGAACATTTTCTCAGAACCATAAATGCATTATGATATTTTGAAATAATATCATCATCACTTAACATTATTTCAGTTTGCTGAAGCTTATACATATCTGCTTTTTCTTGCGCGAAAGTTACAATTTCATTTAAGGTATTCAGATCAGCAGAATACAATGCTTTGTCCAGATACAACATTTTTTTATAAAAACCTTTAAGTTGATATATAAAACGTCTAATAGTTCTTACTTTGGGGAAATGAGGTGATAATAACTGCATGGGAACAGACATCGCTTTACAAAGATTTAAATCAATATAACAGCCATGCGTATGGCCTAATTTATCATGATTTGAAGTTTTCACAGTACACTCGTGAATGTTTTGCATAAGTTTGGGTAAATTCTTCAATGTACATATATTTACAGCTTCTAGAAATTTATGATACCGGGCAATTAGAAGCGGATTAATTTTACATAAAGAACTGCACGACCACGATTTTTTTGCTTGTGCTTCAATCAAAGGTAATACATTTTCAGTCTGTCCTTTCATATTTATTATTAATGGCTCCGTTATAGTGACTTCAGATGAATTTATATTGTAATATGTAGAATCAACAAAATAATTTTCAGACGAAGCTGTATGTTTAGATCTGCCACACAGCGCGCATAATTTGTCATCCGCCGTAGAACATTCTGCAAAAACAGTCAAACATGTTTCTGATTTGTTTTTAAGCAGAGTTAACATTTTATTCATATTACGAGTGTAACTATCTCTAATGTGTGTACACCAGCGTACGACTTTCTCAACTTCTAATCGTTTTTTAATATAACCTTTACCGCAATCTGTAATATTGAACTTGTGTAAAATATTTTTAACGATTACTTCCGCAGAATCGCGAATTTTCATAAAATTTCTAGACCGAAGCATAACATATTTTTTTCTAATATTTTTGGCAGTATTGTTCTTAGCAAGTGTTAAATTACTTCTTTTCTGATTCTGATAATATCGCTTATTGTAAAGCCTCTTAAACTCCTGTTTATATGGACATCGAAATTTAAAACGGTCATTTTCAATGTCTTGTTGATATCGAAACCGTCTTTTAAAAAGAATATTCTCCCGTTCTTTTTTATATCGTTGTACTTGTTTCGCGCGATTTTTTTCTAGATGTTCTTGATATCGTAACCGTTTTTTAAAAAGAATATTCTCCCGGTTTTTTTTATATCGTTGTACTTGTTTCGCGCGATTATTTTCCAGATGTTCTTCATATAGGCACCGTCTTTTAGCATTTTTTTTAGTATTATTGTCTAAATCTGGCTCATCAGATAGACATCGCTTTTTATTACTACTTTCTAAATTACAAATCGCTTTAGCCTGTTTTGTTTTTACTTCTGTTAATGAAAGCACTTCCTGAGGGGCACCACAATTTAATTCTTGAGGAAAATGCTCTACAACATTGCTTTCAAACATTTGTATTAAATGTAGACGCATTAAGCTGTGGTCATACCTTACTTTGTCAGGATTAATGTTAAATAATAATGAAACTGCAAAGGCTATTGCGAAAACACCGCAATCACTACTATTCGGTTGTTGTTGCACAGTAGGAAATTGAACAGGATTCTGAATAAAATCATGTGTTGGAAATAATTTTTTCAAAAATTCTTCCTGACAATTATTTAACCGTTTTATATTAAAAGAATCATAAATAAATATATTTTTTGTATCGTAATAACCGCATATCCAGTGTATTCCCAACGATTCAGAAGGTAATATCTGTATATGCTTTTTATTCCTCGGCATGGATTGTATTCTATCCAGTGATTGTACCAGATATGTCCCGACAGGTCTATAATCTGAGCAGCTTTTTAAAATATAATTAAAATGATCCATATGCAAATCATTTAACCATCTACCTTCAGCAATAATACTTTTTTGTTCTAATGACAGCGTCATTTTTTGTTGACGTCGGTAAGCTGAGATATTACTATTTAATCCGTTCTCAGATTGCTGAAAATCGCAATTTGTTTGTAATAAGCTCGATTTCAGTCGTTCCATTTTTTTACGTTGACGTATTGTGCGCTTACAAGACGCTTTAACCTCGTTTGCTTTTACTTTTCTTAATGGAAGCACTTTATGAGGAACACTAAAATTTAGATCTTGAGGAAAATGGTCTATAATATTGATTTCAAACATTTTTATCAAGTGCGGTCGCATTAAACTATTTAATATTAAATAATAATGAAACAGCAAAGGCTATTGCAAAAACACCGCAATCGCTACCGTTCGGTTGTTGTTGTACTGTAGGAAATAGGACAGGATTCTGATTAAAGTCATATGCTGGAAACAACTTTTTCAAGAATTGTTCATGATCCTTCTCTAACCTTTTATTATTTAAAGAATCATAAATAAATATATTTTTTTTGTCGTAATAGCTGCATACCCAATGACCTCTTCCGTACAGTAACCAATTATCATTCGCATTATCTCTCGACAACGAAGTATATAAAAATTGTATATGCTTTTCATTTGTCGGTATGGGTTGTATTGTGTCAAGTAATTGCACTCGCCACGTTTCAACAGGTCTATAATTGGAATGATTTTTTAAAAGGCAACTGAAACGATCCATATCATCATCCCATAACCATCCACCACGAAAAATTTCATTTTTATTTTTTTCGGTAAATATCGATATTCCATCTTTCTTTTCTACCTGTATAGACATTATAGTAGAAAGAACTAAGATTTAATTTTCCCTTATTGTAACTTTTTTGAAAATTATACTCGCGACACGGCGCAATGCAGCCTGCCTATCGATTGATGTTATATGATAATGTTATCTCAATATTTATTTAGATTAATATATCTGGATTTCCTAGGATGTATGGGTATTGGAAGAATAAAAATAAATCCGTTTAGAGTGGCGTTATCAATATAATATATGTAGAAAACCCAACCCCTTTTTAATTATAAGATAAGGCGCGATGCAGCCAGTAAAGCTTAATTAACAATTAATACTCGCAAAAGCGCAAAGCAACCAAACGAGCGCAAAGCAGCTCAGCGAGAGTACTTTACTTTTTCTTGTAATACTCCAACCTGTAAAAACGAAAAATTTATAAACTTTGTTAATACCTCGCATTCGCTTTATATGACAAGAAAATGTAATTATATTAACGCAAAACGTAATGTAGAATTTCGATAGATCGATGTACTTTTTGATCGTCAAATGTTTAGCTGGCCTCTTGGCCAGCTTCAGCTTTTTGTACATACGAAAACAGGGTTTGGCGGACTCATACCAAGCATTACACCTACAGGAGCGGTGGTAATGTGTGCGTGAATTGATGCTGGCGCCAAGCCAGCCACGCGGCGACATCGCGCAACGAATGTGACGTCACAAATCTACCGACGCCAACGCCAAGCCAAGCCAAATGCGTGACGGGCGCGTACAGGAACTACTACTCGATTGGAGACGAACCGACGCCAGCGCCAAGCGAGTGACACCGCGGCCAATCAGCGTCGACAACCTATTTCCCCGGCGACGCTGATGGCCATCATTGGTTGTTTCCTTCTGACCAATAGCAGCGGTGGCCGGTGGACCCTGCCTGAAATTTCCAAGTGCTTAGGCTGAGTCCCGCCAAAGCCGACGTTTTACGTGGCACAGGGTCCACCTGTGACGTCACATTCGTTGCGCGATGTCGCCGCGTGGCTGGCTTGGCGCCAGCATCAATTCACGCACACATTACCACCGCTCCTGTAGGTGTAATGCTTGGTATGAGTCCGCCAAACCCTGTACGAAAAGCAATGTGGCCGGAAAAAGAAAATGTAAGTAATAAATTTATAATATATATATATATATATATCTATATACACATAGCAGAGTTATTATTATCGTTTACTCTAGCCCGGCTATCTTTACTTTATTCTTGAAAAATTGTGTTTTAATATATCTCGGAATTCAAATGATTTTTTTAACATCTTGGGTCGTGTAACCTAGATTACAAGCGGCGTATGGTAGAAAACAGTCGTACATGTTGCGCAAAGATACGTATTGTTCAATTACAAATGGCAAATTGAAAAGTCGGAAATATAAAAAGTTGAAATTTGAAATAGTGTATGATGCGAAATTATAAAAATTAGTTCAAGAGCCTTTTCATTATTCAATCATATATACAAAAAACTGTAAAGTATTTATTATTATTATAACTTTATTTTGTGAACAATTCACACTTATAATAACTAGTAATACTGCAAGAAGATATTCGACACGTTGAAGCATATTCTTCGTGAAGTAATGAGAAAAAACATGTAATGTAATATAATTTTTAATTTCGCATCATACACTATTTAAATTTTCAAATTTTTACATTTCCTAATTTCCAATTTACAATTGATCAATACGTATCCTCGCGCTACATGTATATGACTTTCTTCTATCATACCCCGCTTTTATGAACTCTTGAATCTTGAACTTTTTGACTAATTAATTGTTTATTAATTTTTGCAGAAAGAAGAATCTGACGCTATACTGGCAGGTAAATAATAAATAAAACAATTCATCTTATTATACATATATTCTAACTTTTTTCCACGCATGTGATAATAAAATGAAAATAATTTATTTATTTAGAAATAGACGTGAATTTGGAAAGTCTCCATATGTCCTCCCCCTCCCCCGAAATGACGTCCCAGCCGCTGTCCACGTCCCAGCCGCTGCCGACGTCCCAGCCGCTGCCGACGTCGCCGCCGCTGCCGACGTCCCAGCCGCTGCCGAGGACCCTGCCACCTCCGACGTCGCCGCCGCTGCCTCTGTCTCCGCCGCCACAGAACCCGCCGCTGCCTCTGTCTCCGCCGCCACCAGCTATAATCCCGGCCACGGGCGATGGTAAATATTTACACATTTTAAGGGGGTAGACACGTCACGTGACACGGGCGATGCACCGCGCTGTAATACCGACAATCTAACCTAAAACATGGGTTTGGGATTTCTCGTTTTTCGTCCTTATATGAGCAGATTTTGCGCTGGGCGAGGTCTCATTCGAAAGAGGAAGGTTCAATGCGGAGCGCTCTACGCACCGTTTGAGTCACAAAACTCTTTTAGTGACCTACAAATACTTGGAATCTGCGAGTGTATTTTGTCCATTTTTTCTCTACTTTGGACACTCATATTATTACATATCAACATAATCTCTTTGAACCATGCCAAGAGCGGGCTGCATTGAACCTTCCTCTTTCGAATGAGACCTCACCCAGCCCAAAATTCGCTCATATAAGGAAATCAAGCGTAACTTTCCAGACCCATGTTTCGGGCCAGATTGTGTCGGTATACAGCGCGCTGCATTACCCGTGTCTACCCCCTTAAGGAGTTATATGCGTTTAGAATGCTTGAAGATAGGTCTAAATTTCCAAAAAAATATTTGACTAATAAATTTCGTTTTTACTAATTACAGAACCACGCGTTGCGCGCCACCAGCGCAGCGGGTGGAGGGTCCGGGCCCGACAGGAAGAGTGGGCCTTCATAAATGCTCTTAAGGAGCAGGCCACCTCCCTGCGAGCCTGGGCTGTTTCTAAATACGCCCATGGTCATGGGCATGGCCGTGGCCGGGGCCGGGGTCGCGGTCAAGGGCGTGGCGGCCATCAATAAAAAAAAATGTAAATATGAATTTTGAAATCTATGTATTCCCAAAAAATAAAATAATTAACGTTTAACTGTATTACAAATTTAATCGAACCGTCTCTTTCATTTACACCCCTGTTCTTTAAACCAGGCCTTCCCAAGTAGGGGAAATGCACTCCTAAAACAGATGTTTCGGCTCCCCCTCCACCGGCGCGCCTTCAGCTAAGGTGGGACGATTCCTACTGTCCTCTCTCTCTGCTTCCTAGCGGCGTTACTGTCTCCTCGGAGAGAGGGTTGTAGGAGTCATCCCACCTTAGCTGAAGGCGCGCCGGTGGAGGGAGAGCCGAAACATCTGTTTTAGGAGTGCATTTCCCCTACTTGGGAAGGCCTGCTTTAAACGAAACTAAAAATTCCAATTTTTTTTTTCACCTTCATAAATTTATTTTATATATAAATATATATATATATATATATATACACACATATATATACACACGTGAATATTGTTAATTTATCGTGCAGCAGGGTTAATTTCTCTTTGAGCTGTTGAAATAATTCTCTCCGTCTGCATCGTTAACTGAAAAATAGGACACATTTACTAATTATTTATATATCATCACACGTGCTCATATGTCAAAATCATTGAATAAATAATTACGTATGCAAAACCCTACCTGCAAATTTGTGCGTACATAGTCCGACGTAGTTCACACAGCATCATCTTCTGCTTCGATTATCTGTAAATATATAAAATCCACATTTTAGTTATTTTAGTTATAACATAACGTAGAACTTATTATATATATTTAATCTTCTCCGGACAACCTCCAAGCCTGTGCATCCCCTTCATTTCTGTCCATTCAAGCCTGTGCGTCCCTTTCATTTTTATCCAAGTCCTCTGCATCTTCTTCATTTCTAAATATAATATATATAAGCTTTACATAAAATCTCTAAATTGCTGGTATAAAAATATCTAGCAATTTAAATGCAATGCAATTTGTTACAATATATATATTATTTTGTGCGAAAGAAGATACTCTACATACTAAATTGATTTAAAAAATTTTGGCGACTTACCTTGTTAATTAAGACAATAATTCAGTCTCCTATTTGGTGTAAAAACTCGTGACAATTCAAATTCTGACAACTTACTTCATTTGACACTTAGCACTTGGTAGGTTATTTATTTATTTATTTATTTGACATTTACGGTCGAAACCATTTCGTACAATACATGAATAAAGAAGACGCAAGGTAGAGTCAACAATGACAGAAAAGGGGAAAGAAGAAAAAAGAAAAAAAAAAAAGGAACACCAAAACAAGAACATTTCCTGATTACATTACAGGATAACACATTACTACTGAAGACAAAAAATAGCAAGAATATATTAAATGCGCGCTTAACCTAGCTACGGAGCGAGAGTTCACGGTAGGCATTGGCTCTAAACCCGCTAATAGATCCAGAGAAAAAATCGAGGTTTCTGAAGAATGAATTACCAAGGACGCATATCCTACAGAGCGGGTCGCTTGCGCTAAACCTCGAGGTGTACTGATGTGGGTTGAATAAAAGTGGACTCCTGGTGGGGTATCTTGGTGCATTAAATTGGATTAAACTAGTAACGAGCGGGTTATCCACTTTACCGTTGATAATTTTGAATAAAAATGCCAGGTCAGCCACGACCCTCCGCGTCTCGAGAGTAGCCAGGCCCAATCCCCTTAGCAACGGCGTATAATCATGATCGAAACGAGCAAACGGGAGTCCCATTTTATAAGCAAGAAAGCGCAGAAACTTATGCTGCACCTTCTCCAGGCTGTACTTGTCTTTGGCCGTTCTAGGAGACCAGATAACTGCCGCGTACTCTAGGTGAGGTAGCACAAGTGCTGAGTATAGCGTAATCAAGGTACGAGGGTTGTTAAAATTAAAGCATGAGCTACGTAAGAAACCTAGGGCCTTATTGGCTGCGGCAGTGACATTCATACGATGCGTGGAGAAAGTGAGCGAGGCGTCGACGCTAACTCCCAGGTCGCGCACAACAGATCTAGCCGACAGTACATTACCCGCTATGGCATAAGGAAACAAAGAGACACGCTTGCTACGCGCGAACCTCATAACAAGACACTTGTTTATATTAAGTTCCATACGGTTTCGCAAACACCAGGCCTCTAGATTGCCTAAGTCATGTTGTAAGTCAAACGCGTCGGTGTCTGTAGAAATGATTTTAAATAGTTTGAGGTCGTCCGCATATAGCAAGAATCTACTCCTAGTTATACTGTTTCTAATGTCATCTATAAATAATAAAAATAGCAGAGGACCAAGGTGAGAACCCTGCGGTACGCCAGAAGGGACACTGATTTGTCTCGAGTGGGAGAGTCCAACCTTGACCCTCTGCGAGCGACCCGTGATGTAGGAGTGTAACCAGCATAGAAAGCTGTCTCTAAAACCGTAACCTGCGAGCTTGTCAATCAACATGGCATGATTAACCCTGTCGAATGCCTTAGAGAAATCAGTGTATATACAGTCCACTTGACAATTGCTGTCAAGGGCTCTAGACACGAAGTTACAGAACAAGGAAAGATTAGAGACAGTAGACCTACCAGGCAGAAACCCGTGCTGCTCATATGAGACTATGCTACTGACCAGCGGTCCAAGTTTTTTGGTTACTATACCCTCAAAGACCTTACCAAAAATATTCAGGAGGGAGATCGGCCTATAATTGGAGACATCAGACTTGTCCCCAGATTTGTGTATGGGAGTAATTAAACCCCGCTTCCACATCTGAGGAAAGCACCCTGTGGCCAGAGATAGATTAAATATTATCCACAGAGGCCGCGAGAGAATGAATTTGCAGTTCTTTATAAACAGAGCAGGTATCCCATCCTCTCCCGGGCTCTTGTTGTTTGCAAGGCCCTCGATTTCCGTAAGGATTTCACTAATACTAATGCTCATATGAGAGAAATCTAGGGGTGCTTGCATGCTACTCCCCAAGTGGAAGCATGAGTTAACCTCTGCATTATAAACCGATTCAAAATACTCCGCGAACATGTTGGCGATCTCGGAGCTACAGGAGGATACGGTTCCATTACGTCCAAGGGACGGCGGAAGTCCACCCGAGGACCGCTTATCATTAACAAAGCTCCAGAAAGCCTTAATATTATTCGGAATATTCGATTCAACACTACGAACATAGTTCCCATAGCAAGTGATTGAGAGAATTTTGCAGAGTGCTCTAAGGTGACTAAATGACAAGTAGTCATGGTAGCTGTGCGAGGTTTTATATACACGGTGGGCTTCCTTCTTCCTTCTGGTTAAGGAGATCAATTCGGATGAAAACCAACATGGGAAAGTAGGGTGCCGAGCCCGGCGAAACGGAACAAAAGCGACGGTTACTTGGGAAATATGCTCGTAGAGAACCCGAACAGCCTCGTCCACTGAGAGATGGAGAAGACAGGCGTCCCAGTCAATGGCGTTGAGGTATTCAAGTATACCTTCGTAGTTCCCACATTTAAAGTCTCGTTTTGCGAAATTCGCTAACACTCGTGGCTGCAAGATCTGTAGGAACACCAGAGTTACGATTGGGGGATGATAAAGGTCCACCGGCAGCAGCGTATCCAGCGCGGGCTCCACTACGACCTCGGCCAGCGAAGAGAGAACCAGATCCAGCGTCGATCCATGACTGTTCGGCAGGTGATTGACCTGCTGCATAGAGTAGAGGTGACACAGCTCCAAGATGTACTCGAGCGCCGACTTATTGCGACAGGTGACGAGGGAGGAGATGCAGGGTACAAGGGCATTGTCACGCCCCGGATGCCAAGACACGTGCGGAATATTGAAATCGCCGTAAATGCAGATATTAGGAGAGGAGATCTGCGAAAAAATCTCCTCCATACTAAGCTGCAAGTCCTCGTATACGGTGAGTGAGGAGGCGGGAGGAATGTACACTGCACCTAGAAATAGGAGCTGAGGCATGGAGCCTATTCTGACAAAAAGATGTTCAAAGCTGACAATCGAGGTATGCATCATCGACGACTGCAGTTGTTTATTGACAGCTATTAGGACTCCCCCGCCTCTAGACAAGTTACTCGTGTTTTGATTTCTATCGCAGCGGTAGACCACGTAATCAGACAAGCCTAGTTCGCTGGTGGATATATTATCGTTAAGCCAAGTCTCTACGAGCACAACAACATCATACAGGATCGACGAGCAGGCAATGGCGCAGCTAAGGTCGGCCAGCTTTGTTCGTAGCCCCATCACGTTCTGGTAGTAGACTGTAAACCTCTGATTCGACCGTCGTTTTTTGGGCCCAGCGCGTGTGAGCGAACAATCCTTGGTTCGCCCCTAATGTATCTGATAGTCATATCAGTCTCTCCACTAGAATGCAGCTCCTCTAGATGCTTCCTAAGATCTTGTAATTCGCGCCGCTGCTGAGCAGTTTTATCATCCGAAAATTTATATTGACCTGTGCACCGATGCTTATTTTTTAAGATAGACTTCGCGTCATCCGCCGAACGGAGCTTCACGCATAAAGGTCTAGGGGCCGAGCCACCAGGTTTACCAAGTCTATGTGTTTTAATTCCGCTATAGTCCGACGCGTACACCTGCCCAAGAATAGCGATAGCCTGTTCAACGTCACTCCCTCCGCCATGGCTCACAGGCCCAGGGGTCGGTTCAGCCAGGCCGTGTATAATCACGTTAGACGCCCTGATTTGCCTTTCGGAGACCTCCTTGATGACGTCACTGGCCAAGCCTTGCCGGACGAGGGATAGGTCGCCAGCGGGTGCATTGTTACTTTCAAGTCGGCTGATCCTTACACTCATGTCGGATAACGAGCCCCTTATCTCCGCGAGTTCGGTAGTAAAGGCGGCCATTAAGTTTGTCATTAAGGACAGGTTATAATATATCTCTGTCTAGCTGTCATGTAGCTGTCACGTCACAACAAAATTTGTTACACGGTCGGCCGAACCCGCATCCAATGAACGACGAGAGACACTTTTCCTCACCCCCTCTTGCCTAAAGTGTAGGACGATGACGATGACGATCTTAATTTTACGAATATGAAATTCGGCAAATTGTCACTTTACAACGAAATATCTCAGCTCATAAGGCACGTAGGAACAAAACGAAGACACTTTTCTTATGTAAATCAAACCCAGGCTATCCATTAAGACCATTCAAAATCGAATCGGATCAGCCGTTATTGAGATTCGGAAATCTCAGGGTTCAGAATAGCGAGTCGTGGCGTAATAGATACACTCTGTGTCTCGCGCTGCGCATATAATAATATATACTTGGCGCGAGACACTGCCGTGTCTCTTGATGGACGAATTTTGTGTCTTTGAATGCGAAATATGACTAACTCACCATTTTCAAAAAGTCCATTTGTTTAAATAATACATAAAAAATTGTTATTTTTTTGTTAATAATTCGTGTAAATCTTCATCTATATTCATGCAAATTTATTTTCTCATACTTCACAGCCGAACCGAAAATACGGATAAATCAGAATTTGTATTTCCTACAAATTAACAAATATAATTATTATTGAAGTTTACTAATAAGCTTTCCTCCTACAGGGAAACACAAGTTCTTAAATTATCTAGAAATAAAATTTTAAACAAACTCGAAATGGCAATTTTGTTCACGCTAGAAATAATATCTAGTATACAAAAGGAAATTATATGCGTATTCGATATGTTTTGTTTAGAATTTTATTTCTAGATAACTTGAGGACTACATTTCCCTGCAGAAGGACACCTTACTATAAGTAAACTTCAATAATAATTATATTTGTTAATTTGTAGGAAATACAAATTCTGATTTATCCGTATTTTCGGCTCGGCTGTGAAGTATGAGAAAATAAATTTGCATGAATATTAGTGATGGCGATACAGCCCCACATGTATCGATATTTCGTATCGATACGTATTGACAGTCCAAGTATCGATACAACTGATATATCGGAGACGAAGTATCGATATATCCAATATCGATACGTACGTATCCTGTTGCGTTATCCGCTGGTGTTAATCCATGTATTATATGAAGTTAGCTATAAGTCATAGAGACATCGAAGTTAGATGTAGAGCGGGATTCAAAATCCTTTTGAATTGAAGAATAGGAATAATATATAATATAGATTCGAAACGAACGAAGCATCTGAAAGGTCTTAAGCAATTATGAAACGGAGGACAAGGAAGGATTTATTGTAGAACGCGTTGTGCATCTCGAGGGTTTTTTCCCTGCTATTTTTAAACGTGTCTTTACAATGCTAACAGCTGATGCCTGAACTCAGAAGGCGTATGAAAACCTAGGGGCGCATTCATTAGCTTTCAAGTTACCGTTAGACCAGGCGAGGATAGTAAATAGCTTAACTTTCTCCTTTGCACATCTGCGTGCCAAATTTCGTCGAGCGGGCAGCGGCTCGTCTCGTAAAAGTACTTAAAATTCTGTCCTCCCTTTCAATAACTGTCGATGTCCTGTTAGGGTAAAAACTCCGGTCGAGGAAGGCTGAAAGTCATAAAGCCATAAACTTTCTCCGAGTGACGTCGTCTTGACCTCGAGGGTTGCGCTTACTTACCTGCGAGATATGTATATACTGTACGTAGCCTATGTACTACCCCTATGTACTTGGGAAGCGTACCTCGATCAACAGAGGAGAGTGGGAGGAAGCATGAAGGAAGGGCGAAGGACAGCCCACTAACGAAGCTAGAGGGATGACACCGTCTTGATTGGGCGAAAGGATCCGGAGAGGGAGTCCGAGGAAGACTTCAAACTTAAAGGAGTAGGGACTCGGAGGTGACAAGCGAGGCGTTATTTTTGTAAAAGATCAGATAAAAACTTGTCAGCAGACTTGAACAGTTTTCCGTAGAAAATATACAAATAGTTTTTGAACATTCAAAATTGTGAAATCATTTTTGAAATACCCGCACACTCCAGCGAGCTGAATGCTTCAGCATTCCACGGGCACCAACCCGCGTTCCGTTCAAATAATCACCGCCGGGACGCGCAACAATCCACATGAAAGCATGCAATCCAATTGGTCGTTTACTGACTGGGACTTTAGTCGGAGGTGAAGAAATCGGGCACTAGAGGATCACTCAGCGTGCGGACCAATTATGCTCAACAATGGAGGGGGAAAAACACCGACAGGAGGTAGTGGTAATGGTGCGTGAACTGATCGCCGATCACTATAGTGTCCGCGTTTGTGCTGCGGTGCAGTTGTATCGATATTCATGGGTTAAGTATCGATACAGCAATATATCGTTACATTAAGTATCGATACAAAATATCGATGTATTGGTTGCAAAGTATCGATATTCCGATATATCGATATTGTATCGCCATCACTAATGAATATAGACGAAGATTTACAAGAATTATTAACAAAAAATAACAATTTTTTATGTATTATTTAAACAAATGGACTTTTTGAAAATCTGGTGAGTCAGTCATATTTCGCATTCAAAGACACAAAATTCGTCCATTGACACTATTCTCGTCTCTCTAATAGTTCTCGAGATATTCCACAAAAATGATTTTTCAACCGTAACTAAAAAACACGTATTTCTTATTTTTCGGTCCTCTATAACATATCCAAAAATCAAAATGATCGGAGGCGGACACCTAAAATACTCTCCTTGTAAGTAGGGCTGGGACTATTTGTCGAATTATTTGGTATTCGAATATTCGAATACTTCAGTTGTTTTGTTGTGCGATGACCCCAGCCCTACTTGTAAGCAGTGACGAATGCTGAATTCTGTAGTTCCCATATGCTTTCTTGATGAAAATAGTCCCCAAAACGATATAACTCGGACCATAATTAAAGAAATTACATGAAAAATTGATTTGGGAAGTGATTTGTACCAGGAATTCATTGGTATCACCATATCGATTCGATGAAGAATAAAAGTTGTTAATATGCTGACGTAGTGAATACATTTTACCCGCTGGTTTCGAGCGTCGAAGATTACGAAACTCACAATCAGCGAGTCGCGGAATTGTTGACGGCATCGTCTCATGCTCATAAATGCTCCAGCTGGCCATACCATGACTGGAGTCTGGACTAATGGTACTCCTAGATACGAAATCAATTTATTTAACTTTCAGTACACTTAATACTAATACTTCTCCTTATTACGCATCAGTTTGTACTTATATGTGGAATAAAATATTCAAATAAAACCCTTTAATATGTTTTAAGGATCTTTGTTTCATTTTATGAAAATAAAAATTTAAAACTATTTCTTTGCGTGATAACTGTTTAAAACTATGTATATATAGATGTAAAAGTAAACACTGTATATTAAATTTTTATTTAAAGAATATTAAATTAATAAGGGCGGCAATATTGTTTTCGCACCTGGGCGCAGAGTGGCGAGGAAAGTTCCTGCAGCGGTAGTAGGCTCCTATCGCCGTCTGAACCAATCACCGCCAAGAGGAAAATTCATCGACGCCAGCGCCAAGCCAAGCCAACTAGCCAAGCTAAGTGAAACCGCAGCCAACCAGCGTCGCCGGGGGACTTAGCTTCACTTCACTTGGCTAGGCTTGGCGCTGGCGTCGGTGAATTTTCCTCTTGGCGGTGATTGGTTCAGAATGGGTAGTAGGACCGTGTGGGGTCTACTACGCAGGTCTGTGACGTCACTCGATCCGCTTCGCGTTCACGCCACTTGGCTTGGCTTAGCGTTGGCATCGGTGAATCTTCCTCTTGGCGGTGATTGGTTCAGACGGCGATAGGAGCCTACTACCGCTGCAGGAACTTTCCTCGCCACCCTGCCTGGGCGGCCAAAACCCAGGAACGGCCCTGTGAACGGAACATATGGGTTGTGTTCCAATTCACGCATACTGCGCATGAAATTGATGGCATCTTATTGGTGGCATCGTACGATTCCCTAGAATTTCTCTCACTGCCACCAATACGATGCCACTTCCGGTGTAGCGAGCGGTGCAGTGACTGCTTCTCCTCTGATATTCTGCGATTGCTGCACGCTCACTGCACCGGAAGTGGCATCATATTGGTGGCAAATGAGAGAAATTGTAGGGAATCGTACGATGCCACCAATACGATGCCATCAATTTCATGCGCAGTATGCGTGAATTGGAACACAACCCTGGTCTTAAGCAAATATGAAATTGAGGACAAGGAAGAATTTATTGCAGAACGCGTTGTGCTTCTCGAAGGTTTTTCCCTTGCTATTTTTGAACGTGTCCTTATAATGTTAGCAGCTGATACCTGAACTCAGAAAACGTACGAAAACCCGGCATTGCATTCAATAGCTTTCAAGTTACCGTTAGACCAGGCGAGGATAGTAAATAGCTTAACTTTCTCCTCTGCACATCTGCGTGCCAAATTTCGTCGAGCGAGCGGCTGCGCGTGTCATAAAACTACTTAAAACTCTGTCCTCCCTTTCAATAATTGTCAATGTCCTGTTAGGGTAAAAACTCCGGTCGGGGAAGGCTGAAAGTCATAAAGCCATAAATTTTCTCCGAGTGACGTCGTCTTGACCCCGAGGGTGGCACTTACTTACCTGCGAGATATGTATACAGGGTGTCCCAAAAATGCTGCGTTTCCTTAAAGGGGGTGATTCTGGGGGTGATTGCAAACAACTTTTTCCTTTGCGAAAATGCTCTCCGATGTTTCGTTAACGAGATATTAATAAAAAGCACCGACCAATCACAGCGCGAGTCTGACGGCCGAGTTCACGCGCTATCGTGGCTACGATCCGCGCTTCGACTGCGAGCAAGCAACTCGGCATGCATCGAAGAAACTTGCGTAGAATGGCAAATGAAAAAGACGTAACAAATAAAATCGAACATGTTGTCATGGTTTGTTCGTCATTTAAAGTGAATAATAAATAAAGGATAAATGGATGAAAATCACGTGTAACGTAAAAAGACGAATACGCAGTTTTTTTTTAGAAGATTCGAAAATAATAATTATTTGAAGTGGAAGGATAAGGAATACGTAAATTTCCTTGTGTTAATAACGTAGCCACGAAAAGGTAATGTAACAGGAAATTAACGAAAGGTGATAGTCGTTCGTTATTGTGAAAAAATCCGTAATTCAATAACGGTCAGCACTGTTGGTGGTAACGATTAAGTCTGTTTAAAAAGCCCGAATAAATGTTATCGTACGGGAATTTAGAGAATTATCGCCGGAAATAAGCCATCGCTTGCGTTAAATTTAAAAATGAATTATCACTAATAAAGTAACTAAAACTCACCCTTGTTGGGAATTCAGCTGCAGCTTGAAACTCTGTGTCACAGGGTCACCGAACCGATCCTGGTCTTCGATGGACGTGCTCCGTGCACAGCTGGTCCCAGGTATCCTTACATTCCCACTACCCAAAGTTAAGGGTCGCAATGTCAGATGCGTCCAGGTCAACGTACCGAATATTCACTTCACTGCACGGCTACTAACACTTTATTTGCTTTTCAAGAGCGTGTTGTTCCTACGTTTTAAAAATTGGTGGCCCCGAAAGGGGCCGGTTGTTTTCAATTTAAAAAGTGCTCCACGTGGCCACCGTCATTCTCGATGCACGTTTCAGCGCAAATTCTAGCGCAAATGCTCGCGCAGCAGCACTTATGTCCCCGTTGTTCCGGGCGTACACCCAGATCATCCTGAAGTATTCTTGGGCCGTGTACATTTCTGTGACGCGATTGCTAGCTGACTGACAGGATTTTTTCCAAGCAACTTCCGCTACCCCCAAGTAGCTTCTCTGGTTCCATTATGAGTTAACTCCCACCAGGGCAAGAGGCTTTAGGTAAAAAGAAGCCAGCACATTTTCGGAGCACGTGTTTTGCACAAGTGCAACGGACACTTTCACAAAAGCCCGCGCTCGGTCCTTCTACTGCCAATGTACCCATTGCTTCGAGATAGAAAACAGACACCACGTGTATCGGTTCGAAAGGGTCCGAAGGGAAGGGACAGTCTTCGAGTTGCTATAAAGAAGAAAATGCATACCATTCCTATTTCCCCTTTCCGATACCCTGAGTACACGACTGCTACGAGGCGGAACCAATTAAGTCATAAATTATCCGAAACTGTAGGAAACCATTCTCTACCGTCGACTCGCCGGACAATAAACCGCGACCCTGGCGAAATGCTCTGGCTGATCAGCCTGATTAATTTTGAAGAACTAGAAATTACAGAGTATTATCCAACATCAATACGCCTCGCGGAAAGACACAGGAAGAGAAGGGGTGGTCCGCTGACTGCGCGTAGTCCCGCCTGCTTCGTCCTACCTTCAAATTGAAGACGGATCCCTTATCTCTCGAGTATAAACACGCGCTCGCATTTCAAAACAAAAGCACGCGTCGACGTATTGGGAATGTAAGGATACCTGGGACCAGCTGTGCACGGAGCACGTCCATCGATGACCAGGATCGGTTCGGTGACCCTGTGACACAGATTTTCAAACTGCAGGTGAATTCCCAACAAGGGTGAGTTTTAGTTACTTTATTAGTGATAATTCATTTTTAAATTTAACGCAAGCGATGGCTTATTTCCGGCGATAATTCTCTAAATTCCCGTACGATAACATTCATTCGGGCTTTTTAAACAGACTTATTCGTTACCACCAACAGTGCTGACCGTTATTGAATTACGGATTTTTATCACAATAACGAACGACTATTGTTCGGAAAAGAGGCCTATTCGCGACACCTATTGTCGATTAATGCTAATTAGGCAGGTGGCAACGGCCTGCTCACTCATGTGGAGCGCGGATCGCGTCCCCTTCCATCGACTCGCGATCCATGGAAGGGGAAGGCTTGCGCTTCCTAGAAATCGACGCTGATTTCTGGGAATCGGCCACTCTGTTCCAGTCATCACGCTTGGGTAATATACTTTCGCTTACGCACTTTGCTTGCGCTATACTTTCGACATTGCTTCGAATCTTATACTTTCGCTTACGCACTTTGCTTGCACTATATGTTCGACATTGCTTCGAATCTTATTCTATCACGCTGCGCGCCTTTGCTTCGCCAGTTTCTTGCACGTTTTAAAGCTTAATTGTATTTAAACATTAACTAGATATTGTAAATTGTGTGTGAAAATCGTTCTTTACTTATTCTGTGTGTTTGACTTCTGTACATATCTTGAATTATAACCGTCGTGTTAAATTAATCGTCTAAAATTATCGTATCGCTCGCTTTAATCGTTTCTAAATAAATCTTGTGTTAAAATACTATTGAAACTGTTTCCTAGTGCTTGTTCCGATTATACTTTGTAACAACTATCACCTTTCGTTAATTTCCTGTTACATTACCTTTTCGTGGCTACGTTATTAACACAAGGAAATTTACGTATTCCTTATCCTTCCACTTCAAATAATTATTATTTTCGAATCTTCTAAAAAAAACCTGCGTATTCTTCTTTTTACGTTACACGTGATTTTCATCCATTTATCCTTTATTCATTATTCACTTTAAATGACGAACAAACCATGACAACATGTTTGATTTTATTTGTTACGTCTTTTTCATTTGCCATTCTACGCAAGTTTCTTCGATGCATGCCGAGTTGCTTGCTCGCAGTCGAAGCGCGGATCGTAGCCACGCTAGCGCGTGAACTCGGCCGTCAGACTCGCGCTGTGATTGGTCGGTGCTTTTTATTAATATCTCGTTAACGAAACATCGGAGAGCATTTTCGCAAAGGAAAAAGTTGTTTGCAATCACCCCCAGAATCACCCCCTTTAAGGAAACGCAGCATTTTTGGGACACCCTGTATACTGTACGTAGCCTATGTACTACCCCCATGTAATCGGAAAGCGTACCTCGATCACCAGAGGAGAGTGGGAGGAAGCATGAAGGAAGGGCGAAGGACAGCCCACTAACAAAGCTAGAGGGGATGACCCCGTCTTGATTGGGCGAAAGGATCCGAGGAGGGGGTCAGAGGAAGACTTTAAAATTGAAGGAGTAGGGTACTCGGAGGTGACAAGCGAGGCATTATTTTGTAAAAGATCAGATCAATCTTGTCAGCAGACTTGAAACAGTTTACATGGTAAAAATATACAAATAGTTTCTGAAATTTTTACCTTGTGAAATCATTTGAAATTCCCACACAACTCGCGAGCTAAGTGCTTCAGCACTTCACGGGCACCAATCCGCGTTCCGTTCTGAAAATCGCCGCCGGAACGCGCAACAAAACTGGTGACAGCGGTGGGATATTTAAAAATAATTGATAGACTGTTTAATCAATTTATTTTGCTGGCTCGTGAGTGCAACATTAGTGATAGTAGAGGCTAATAGTGCGACTGGACGTTCAATCTAAATTTAAGATATATACATAGTGTGCGCGAAAAACGCTGAATTTAGAATAGATATTAATTCTAAAAGTGTGTGAAAAGGTACATCCCCTCTCTCAAGGGTTTTACACGGTTTCCCCGCAAGCAAAGGGCGAATGCCAGAGGTGGGTGGTTTTTAGTGGCCGTGTAAAAATTCCCTGAAACCACATATATCCTTCGATCGGAATTATTTGTTAAATTTCGTGCACATCATCCCTCAATAACGGAACGGAGAAGAGTTTTTGGAACATCCAAAGGACAACGAGGAGCTGCTTGAACAAACCACGAGTTATTTCAACAAGGAACTGAAGTCTCTTCGTTTCTACAGCAAACAAGGACAAACAGATTGGGTGAATTCATCAGTAAACAACGTGCGAGACGTAAAGGACAATCAAGAGACACGGTAGTGTCTCGCGCCAAGTATATATATAGTATATGCGCAGCGCGAGCACCGAGTGGCTATATTTATTACGCCACAACTCGCTATTCTGAACCCTGAGATTTCCGAATCTCAATAACGGCTGATCCGATTCGATTTTGAATGGTCTTAATGGATAGTCTGGGTATGATTTACATAAGAAAAGTGTCTTCGTTTTGTTCCTAGGTGTCTTATGAGCTGAGATATTTCGTTGTAAAGTGGCAATTTGCCGATTTTCATGTTCGTAAAATTAAGATCTTCATCGTCATCGTCCTACACAGCCTACACTTCTAGGGAAGAGGGGGTGAGGAAATGTCTCTCAGGCACGTCGTTCATTGGATGTGGGTTCGGCCAATCGTGTAACCAAATATTTTGTGATGTGACAGCTAGACAGAGATCTAGAGACGCGGTAGCGTCTCGACGCCAAGTACATGAAAAAAGAACACCCTATATGTCGATGTCGCTACCGTGTACCTTTACTCGTCCCGGAGACACTCTAACCTAATTCTGACATTTTATACATTAATATCTCATCACGCCTGCAATATTTTGTAAATTTAAAGGCATTTTTCTTATGTAAACCGCATATCAGCTTTCGAATAAGACCAATTTCAATAAAATCGGTCCACGCATGACAGAGGTATCATAATATCGTATGATGGATCGGTCGGATCCGATAAGGTTTCAGATTTTTCTTCTGATTCTTCTTCAATCTCAAATTTTTGTCAACATAATACGTATACACGCGTTACACACACACCTTCAGCCAACACATGTATCGTTCTTCGTTCGTCGTCCGCCATTGTACACTCAGCTCAAACGATTGTGGCCGTTCGAGATTCGATTGCGTTCGAGCTTACCAGGATCCGCTTTTTCACATCGCTAACATTCTATAGTATTTCATAAACATGGTGAGGGCACTGCCAAGCCACAGGTTCCCGTCTAGAACACTTCTAATTCATGATGAAACGTAAATGACGCCGAAAATAAATGTCAAATGATTTTTATTACAATGAACCTCAAAAAAATCATAATAATTTTGAGACTGTAAACGATAAATTTATAATGTCCAAAATAAATAAATCGATGGATTTATAATGGAAGACACAAATAAATATAGCGGGATGGTGGGGTAATAAAGAATAGAATGGAAACGAATGTTATATATTTCGTAGAGATGGCAAGGGTTAGGAAACCAGAATATTGAGATGTATAAACCCACACAGCACAACGTCTTTAAGAATTTGCCAGACGTTGTGCTGTGTGGGAAGTCTTGTGGTATTTTGTTCCTAGCAGTCCTCATAGATTAAAATCTAAGACGCTCATTATTAGTGGAAATGTGTAGAGCAAAGAAATACGCATTTATTTCAAAATCTACATACATCTTACTATCCGTTATTTTATGTTAACAACGGAAAAATAAACATAACCGAAGCTATGTAGATTAAATTTTGTGACAGGACTGCGTGAACGTGTCTCATATTAAACATCATCCGTTCACTTCGCGCTATATCTGCCGTAGGTGCCGCCACAGTGGTGTATCAACATGAATTAGAAGTGTTCTAGACGGGAACCTGTGGCTTGGCAGTGCCCACACCATGTTCATGAAATACTGTAGAATGTTAGCGATGTGAAAAAGCGGACCCTGGTAAGCTCGAATGCAATCGAATCTCGAACGGCCACAATCGTTTGAGCTGAGTGTATCTTGTTGCGTGGCCGGCTGGTTCTCCTGGATCCCTCGTAGGGAATTCGGCGAGGGTCGATGCCCGTGGAGTGCTAAGGCACTCTGCTCCTTGGACGCGGATTATTCATGAAATAAATGCAAAGAAAACGAATAATACATAAAAGGATAAACTCAATAAAAGAACAATTAGAATTCAATACTAGGAACTTTAATTAAAAAAATAGCTATAATATCTAAATTTCTGGAAGTTGTCTACAACTCGACTGCTCAACACTGCTATGCGGGCTCAAGTGACGCTTCCAAAAGGTCCTTAGCTTTTTCTCTTGTTAATTTCAAAATGGCTTAGTTACCTAGAGCCAATCGCAAATTTACTAATTAACTACCTAAATTCCTATTCGTCTATTCGATTTCTTTTCGATTCTCAATTTTTACAGAACAAGCGTTTAACTACGCGGCGCTGGAATTACACACCTAGGAGAAGGAAAGAAGGAGAAGTTCATTTATTCAATTACCCGTTTCCAAGTGGGTATCGATTAGTTTATAATCTTGAAGTCCTCTTATTAAAAGGATATTTAACTATTTTCAAACCCCTCGGCCTTGTGCGAACTTCACCTAATCTTCCTTTCCTATTACATTCGTGTGATCCGATTTGAACTTCGCGCATCTAAAGCTTAAACTACACGCCGCTAGACGGGAGTCGCAACAATCTACATATTGTTGCGTGACCACGCGAACGTAGTCACGAAAATGTATATAATCGATAGGTAAATTAGGAGCGAAGTTTGAAAGTAGATGTTTGCGTATGATTAAGAAGTATTTTAAAGGATGCGCAATGCGGGTGATATTCGTGGGAAAGATCTTGGGCAGAGCTCGAAAGCAGGAAGAGGATACTCATTAACAGACCCCGAAACGAATTGCGAGTTTCTTCTAAGTCACGCAATCTCTTGAGAAGGCCTTGTCCTTTGTTAGTCTTTAGGAGTGTTGATTGACTCCAGAAGTGTTGGCGACGCTAAGGCAGTCATAAATTTCCTTCAAGGGTTGTCTTCTCGATCCTCGGAGCCGAGCCAACTTTCTCTTCCCATGTGTGCACCCCGCTGTGTAACGGAAAAGCGCGCTTCCACCGAGCTTCCACCACCACCCGAAGACGGAGGGAAAGATGGACGTCGATTCGCGGGGGCGGACGGACATCCGCGGGACAGCCTACCCTTTGAATCCGGCTCATCCCTCATCCTGATTGGCCAAAGGACTGGGAGGACGCGCAAGGATGGAAGGGGCACCACGTTCGAGGAGGGAAGGAGCAGGATTTGGAGGACCCCGGCATGGCACCACACCTACAGGAGCGGTGGTAATGTGTGCGTGAATTGACGCTGGCGCCAAGCCAGCCACGTGGCGACATCGCGAAACGAATGTGACGTCATAGGTGGACCCTGTGCCACGTAAAAAGTGTGCTTTGGAGGACCCCGGCATGGCACTTCGAAATTTCAGGCAGGGTCCACCGGCCACCGCTGCTATTGGTCAGAAGGAAACAACCAATGACGGCCAATCAGCGTCGCCGGGGAAATAGGTTGTCGACGCTAATTGGCCGCGGTGTCACTCGCTTGGCGCTGGCGTCGGTTCGTCTCCAATCGAGTAGTAGTTCCTGCACGCGCCCGTCACACATTTGGCTTGGCTTGGCGTTGGCGTCGGTACATTTGTGACGTCACATTCGTTTCGCGATGTCGCCATGTGGCTGGCTTGGCGCCAGCGTCAATTCACGCACACATTACCACCGCTCCTGTAGGTGTGGTGCCATGCCGGGGTCCTCCAAACCCTGAATCGTACTCAGATCAAAATGGCTTCTATTTGGCACAAGTCGCCTATCCTCGTTCACTATCCAGTAGTATATACAGATCAGTGGTCCCTGTACGAATACTTTCTACACCGACTGTGACATCTTAAAATGCGTATGTATTATATTATATATGTATTTACGATCGGCCGTGGCCGGGTTTGCTGGAGGTTGTGGTGGTGGTGGTGGCGGTGGTGGTGGTGGCGGTAGCGGTGGCGCCAGTGATGCCAGAATCGTGGGATGCGGGACCAAACGCTCACCCCCACTATGACCTACTGTCGACTCCCACTATGGCCTACCGTCGTCCCCCACTTTCTTCTCACCGCACTGCACACAAGCATATTTTTACTCTTGTCCGTGTGAGCTGCCTGTTGGGCTGCTGAGCACATGGACAGGGGTAGGGATATGCTTGTGTGCAGTGCAATGGGAAGAAAGTGGGGGACGACGGTAGGCCATAGTGGGAGACGACGCACAGTGGGGCACGTAACATAGGACTCGCGGAAAAAATCTCATAACTTCGGTGTTTCTCAATATTTTTGAGTACTTTTTTTTTCATTATTTGTTAATAGCCAACGGTTATATGGACAGGAACATAAATAATATTGAAGTATTTTTAACAAATGAAATAATAATAAACCCCGTAAACATTCGGTATACAAAGACCATGTTTCTCGCGCAATTTCTTAATGATATCCGACGACGGATCAACGAGAGTCGTAATCCCGTTGCGGTGCTTCCGACACTAAGAGACTCGCGATACCTTATACGACGAGTTATCGTGGTAAAGGTAAATAATTGACACTATGTTCTAATGAACAATTAACTCTGTATATTAAAATCACAAATAATGGCTGGTAACAAAGATATAGCAAATGTTGACAATACAACTGTGAAACTGTACAGTTTTGTCTATTCCGTCCTCACTCCGGAGGAGACCGTGGCTTGTTCGGATTCTTTTCCGTGTCTGCTTTTCCATCGGAGTCTTTGCTTCTTCCAAGATGAAAATCCTCCCTTCCAGGCTGATTCCGCGGTGGGCCATACAATTAGCGAACTCCGTATTGGTCGTAGTCTCGCCTAAGGAACGGCCCACCCAGCCCCATAGAAAGGGAAACTCCGAAAACCGTTGGTCCTCTTGTTAATGAGATACTGCCAAACATCCTGTCTCCAAGACATCGTCCAAAAGACGAAACAAGACGTCTGGCAAATATCACCGAACCTCAGGACCGCCGGAGTCGACTCACAGAGGGTCATTGTGTCTTCACGTCACTTGCCACCCTCCAACGGTCCCAAGTGTCAGGCGAATACCGGCGACAGACCCAACGTCTGCTAGGCACCGTCATAAACTAAAGGATTACTTCCGTCGTGTCCCTCCTTCGGGACCTTCCGTATATGGACTTAGGCTAGTTATAATACTAATAAAACTAGCCTAAATAATATAAGAATACATGTGTACTTAAGAATATTTATAACGCGTAACATCCTCCCCCCTTGAGAGGACTCCGAACAAAGAATAAAACAATACGCGAAACACAATATATATGCTTGTATATGTTTGGGAATATATGTCTGTAGTATAGGGGCACAGGGTCATCCTGCGTCCTTGTTGGAAGTTGGCTTCCTCATGATGGTTTCCTCTCCGACATCATCCTCCAGCTGATTAGGCAGCGGTACGAGCTTCTTGACCGCCCGGTCCAATTCGGTTGTAGCCGTTTTGAGCGTCACCGTCCGCACGATGCCGTCAGCGCCTGGATGTACCTTGAGGACTTTGCCTAAAGCCCACTGCATAGATGGGACCTTGTCATCTCGCAAGAGGACAACAGTGCCCACTTTGATGGGATGGCTGCCGCTGATCCATTTACTCCGACTCGTCAGCTCATTCAAATACTCTTGATGCCATCGAGTCCAGAAATGTTGCTTGACCTTTTGGATCTGCTGCCAGCTTGATAATCGATTAGCTGGAGTGTCCCTGAAATCGCGCTCGCGAAGGCTCGTTATTGAATCGCCGATTAGGAAGTGTCCAGGTGTTAGGACCAGAAGATCGTTTGGGTCAGATGATATGGAAGTAAGAGGACGGGAATTCAAGATGGATTCTATCTCAATAATCAGCGTGTTAAAATCCTCGAAACTAAATAAATTTGCCCCTGCAATACGTTTGAGATGAAATTTGAATGATTTGACCGCAGCCTCCCATAGTCCGCCAAAATGAGGAGCCAATGGTGGTATGAAATGCCACTCGATGGATCTCTCTGCCAGAAAAGTCTGAACCTTATCATTATGGTCGTCTGACCGTAAATGTTGCCGTAATTCTCGCAATTCATTATCCGTTCCGACGAAATTAGTGCCATTGTCGGAATACAAATCTGAACAAAATCCTCGTCGAGCGATGAAGCGTCGAAGGGCGGCAATGAATGCTTCAGTGGTCATATCACTGACCAGTTCCAGATGAACAGCCTTTACCGCCAGACACACAAAGACCGCTACATAAACCTTGACTCGTTTCTGGTTCCGGTGTCTCTTCTCCTTTATATAAAAGGGCCCGCAATAATCAACTCGCACGTTGGTAAAGGGACGCGATTCCGTGACCCTTGCCTCAGGTAAATTGCCCATGACGTACTCCACAGGTGGTGGTTGTGCGCGACAACAACGCACACACCTCTTATTAGTCTTCCAGACCTGACTTCGACCATCGATAGGCCAGTATCGACGTCTGATGGCGTATAAGGTGGCTTGCACTCCCGCGTGCAAGTGAATACGGTGTTCGTTTTCTACAATTAATTCCGTTGTGTAAGCCTTTGGCAATATAATTGGATGTTTTTGGGAGAACGGCATCATTGAATGCTGCAAACGACCTCCAACCCGCAAAATTCCATCCTTATCTAAAAACGGACTTAGTTTGGTCAATTTACCCTTGATTGTTGCATCCCTATCCTTGGCGATGCAGCGCAATTCCTCCGAGAAATGACTACGCTGCAAAAGCCTGATGATCACGTTGTGAGCATAAGTCAACTCCGAAACTGTAAGAGCACCCTTTGATCTGTTACGTTTCCAACGCAAACAACACGCAACAATGCGAATAAGTTTTCCCCACGATGAATACCTATTCAGTATCGAAGTGTCGATGGTCTTCGTAGCAAAGCAGGTAACCTGCTTTTGTTCCGGAATGGTGACAAGTGGGGCCGATTCCCAGGTAGGCCAATGAACCTCCTCTTTTACGAGCCATGCCGGACCATGCTGCCAGATGGAGGGTTGTAGAAATTCCTCCGGTGTTTGGTCTCGTGAAATGAGGTCCGCCGGATTGTCATTTGACCGTACATGACGCCAATCCTTCACCTTCGTCCTCGTCTGAATCTCAGCTATGCGATTCGCGACGAATGTCTTTAAGGTGTGTGTAGATGTGTTTATCCAATGAAGTACAACAGTGGAGTCAGTCCAAAGGATGGTTCGGTCCATCTCGAAGTGTATAGCTCGCCGAACAGTCAAAACCAAAGACGTGAGGAGCAGTGCTCCACACAGTTCCAACCGCGGAATCGATTGCTGCTTCAAAGGAGCCACCCTTGATTTGGCCAGCAAAAGTTCTATCTGTGCGTGGCCACGTGCATCGATTGTACGGAGATTACGCACGCTCCGTAAGCCTTCTCACTCGCGTCGCAAAACCCGTGTAATTCGATACTCGACGCTGAACTGGTTATCGTTTTGCGTTTAAATACGACGTTATTCAGTAACGGCAACTGTAAATAATACCGAACCCATTCGGTATGGACGTCCATTGGTAAGGACTCATCCCAATCGACCTTTAAACTCCAGATCTTCTGAAGCATGATCTTTGCGGTAACAATAACCGGCCCAAGAAGTCCTAGGGGATCATATATTTTTGCAACCTCGGAGCTAATAAATCGCTTCGTGATGTGCGATGAATCCGTTCTAATCTTGACCGCGTAAATGATGGAATCGTCTGCGGAATTCCAAACAACGCCGAGCGTCCTACCGGTAGACGACCCACCGAAATGAAGTTTCTTGTTAATTGAATCTTGAGGCAATCCTTGCAAGAGACTCCGATCATTTGACGCCCATTGTCGGACATTCAGCCCGGCTAATTTTAGAAGATCGGTTAAATCTTTCCTTAGCGCGAGCGCCTCTTCCCTTGTTGACGCTCCAGTAAGCGCGTCGTCCACGTAGAAATCCCGCTGCAATATTTCCGCTGCTTGAGGGTACCGATGTCCCTCGTCCTGACCTAATTGTTTCAGACAACGAATGGCTAAAAACGGTGCCGCGGAAATCCCAAACGTCACGGTATTTAACTCAAAAGTTTTAACCTCGCCATCGTTGTCGCCCCAAAGGATTTTTTGATATTTTCTATCTTCCGGTCGGACGAGAAACTGCCTGTACATTTTCTCAATGTCACCCGTGATGACATACTGGTGAATCCGAAACCTTAAAAGTATATATAACAGATCATCCTGGATTTTCGGCCCGATGTGCAGCGTATCATTAAGCGACACTCCCGTGCTGGTTTTCGCCGATGCGTCAAAAACCACCCTGAGTTTAGTAGTTTGACTACTGTCCTTACTGACACCGTGATGCGGCAAATAATACCCGTCCCTGGATGCTTGAACATCTGTGATCTCGGACATGTGGCCGAGATCCAGATATTCTTGAATCACCGCGCGGTACCGTTGTTGCAACTCGGCACTCCCTTGCAGTTTGCGTTCAAGGGAGGCGAATCGCTTCAGGGCTCTAGATCTTGACTCTCCCAATTGCGAGAGTCGTTCATTGAACGGGAGTGCCACGACGTACCTTCCTCCCACATCCCGCGTGGTGTGGGCCTGATAATGTCGCTCGCTAGCTGCCTCTGAATCCGATAGATGCTGGATTTGAGGACCTTCTTCAATTTCCCAAAATTGAGCGAGATCGAACTGAAGAGCAGTGGTCAAATGACAGACCCTGCGTTCTACCGTTGGAGCGACTGGTGCGCTCCCCCCGATGACCCAACCGACCCTTGTTTTCTGGAGAAACAGATCTGCACCGTCTGGTGGTGACAAATCAATCTGTCCAACGCATAGCATGGATAATGCTGTTCCAGATCCCAATAACATTTCTACCGGTGCAGGTCGGTGAAAGTTGGGATCAGCCAAATTGATCCCATCGGGAACAGCGATTGTTGACCGATTGATCGGCTGGTCAGGAATCAACGTTGAAATGTTGGGAACCGTGAGAAAAGTCAACGTCCTTTGATAATTGCCGACACGCGCCCTGATGGTTGCCCTTATGGTATGCGTTGCAACCGTTGAAAGATCGTTGAGGACCCCGATAGGTACGTAGCAAGTCTTCCGTGGTAAACCAAGCCTTTTCGCGAAACTCTCCGTCATAAAATTGGATGCTGCACATGTGTCGATCAAAGTTCGACAGCTTACTGGCTGCTGATCCTTATCTATGACATTGATTCGCGCCGTTACCAATAATTCATTGGTAGCCGAGTCGACCACAAAAACCCTCGGACATCCCGTTCCCCGTAGATCCTCTTGCTTGCCTAGTCATTTCGGACTCAGCGGACGATCCTCTTCCGACGGTCCAGTCGCGTTCGACGCATCAGCTACCGTAGATCCGCCGTTTGCTTCATTCCGTGAAGCCCCCGGCTTGTGCAGCAAAGTATGATGCTTTTTATGGCACACGCGGCATGGCCCAAATTTACAATCTTTGACCGCGCGCCCTTGTCCGAGGCAATTCGAACATAACGACGCCCTTGCTACCATTGCAAGACGATCCTTTAGCGACAGCGCTCTAAATGTGTCGCAACTCCAAGTTCCATGCAAATCCTTGCAGGCGGGACACTCAGACCCCTTCACAGTAAGGAACGCATTCCTCTGCGATTGTCCTTGTTTATTAGTTCGTGGTTGCCCCGCCGAACCCTTACTACCGTTACCGGTTCCTGAAGCCAACTTCGGTGCGGCGGCCGGAACGCAGTCCGCGCGTTTCTCCAGAAACGCTAAAAGATCTGTGTACTTTGGCATCTTTTTATCCTTCAATGAAAGCTCCCAATGCCACACCGTGCTTGCGCTGACCTTTGACAGGATAATGGACACAAGAATGGAATTCCACGACGCGATTGGTTCTCCCATATTATTTAATGATCGCAAATTTTGATTCATAGCATCTACTAAGTCGCCCAATGACTCAGCAGAATCCTTCGCAAGCTTCGGATATTCCCAAATCGCGTTGCAATGCTTTAGAATAATTTTCCGCGTATTATCATATTTTGACTTCAATATCTCAATCGCGTCAATATAATCCGCATCCGTAGTCCGTAACGACGCGATACTCGCAGCGGCCTTACCCGTAAGGACCGACCTCAGGTAATGCATCTTCTGCACCGGGGTCAAATCCTCGCTCCGATCGATTATCGACGAAAACAACTCGTAAAATGTTGACCATTTTTCAATTGAACCATCAAACGTTGGCAACCGCATCTCTGGTAGCTTTATAGCTATTGGCGCTGTTACCGTCAAGGCTGGTGAATTATTCGCAGCTCGCGAATCGCTAGCCGTCGGGTGATGCACCGTCGCGGTTTGAGCCGTCGATCGCGACTCTTGAATAATTTTATTGGCGCGGGCTATCACGGCGTAATAATTATTCTGTATCCCTAAACGGCGTTCCAATTCCATCGGATCCAATCCCTCGAGGTCGAATTGAACGTGCTCAAACCGTTCCCAATACATGTTGAGGCCATTGAGATGCGACTCAATCAAAAACGTATCAATCTGCGTCGAATCTTTGATACTTTCCAGAAAGTTATGGAACGCGGTAATCTGGCCTATGATATTCCCGCGTTTCCGACGCAAAGAACTAATTTCAACCGCTGTTGTGTTTACCGGCGGTTGACTCGGAGAAGCTCCGGTACCCTTTTTGTGAGACATCGTGGGATGCGGATAAGGAGGCAGGATAGGAGTGCGAAACAATTAACGAGCCTACCTTAGCGATGCGAGGACCTCAGCTGCTGATGTCCACCACGATGTCCGAAATCCTTGAATAATACTGCAACGAGCGACGCAGGCTGGCTGACTCCAGGATGCACGTGCACTGTTGCGTTAACCAATTGTTCATCCGCTGAGATGCAACGAATGGAGACACTGTCCGATTAATCCAACCACACATTCACTAAATCCTTAGCACTGTGCCACTGTATAAGTCCATATGTCACTGGACGATCCGGCTCGAAGGACCAATGTTTCTCGCGCAATTTCTTAATGATATCCGACGACGGATCAACGAGAGTCGTAAGTTCCCGTTGCGGTGCTTCCGACACTAAGAGACTCGCGATACCTTATACGACGAGTTATCGTGGTAAAGGTAAATAATTGACACTATGTTCTAATGAACAATTAACTCTGTATATTAAAATCACAAATAATGGCTGGTAACAAAGATATAGCAAATGTTGACAATACAACGGTGAAACTGTACAGTTTTGTCTATTCCGTCCTCACTCCGGAGGAGACCGTGGCTTGTTCGGATTCTTTTCCGTGTCTGCTTTTCCATCGGAGTCTTTGCTTCTTCCAAGATGAAAATCCTCCCTTCCAGGCTGATTCCGCGGTGGGCCATACAATTAGCGAACTCCGTATTGGTCGTAGTCTCGCCTAAGGAACGGCCCACCCAGCCCCATAGAAAGGGAAACTCCGAAAACCGTTGGTCCTCTTGTTAATGAGATACTGCCAAACATCCTGTCTCCAAGACATCGTCCAAAAGACGAAACAAGACGTCTGGCAAATATCACCGAACCTCAGGACCGCCGGAGTCGACTCACAGAGGGTCATTGTGTCTTCACGTCACTTGCCACCCTCCAACGGTCCCAAGTGTCGGGCGAATACCGGCGACAGACCCAACGTCTGCTAGGCACCGTCATAAACTAAAGGATTACTTCCTTCGTGTCCCTCCTTCGGGACCTTCCGTATATGGACTTAGGCTAGTTATAATACTAATAAAACTAGCCTAAATAATATAAGAATACATGTGTACTTAAGAATATTTATAACGCGTAACAGACCATATATGATAATTATGTACTAATAAATATGTAATATTACATAAACAATCTATTAATTAGCTTCAAACAGTATGAAACATAATAGAGAAAGAAAATAACCCAATTAAATTATAACATATAACATTAAACGACGAAAATTATATAATAAAGTAATGTTAATAATATTCTGTATTGCACTATAATAAATGGAAAAATTGCTGAAGCTATAACTAATATTTTATCATTTTTGTTATTAATAGAACAAGACTTTTAGAAATGAACATGCGCATGTAAACTTTATAAAATAATTGATATCTTATAACATTTACAACTATTTACATAAAAGATTCATTCACGCTAATGTACAGACTCATATGTATCACTCGTATTCACTCATATTACACACACATTACTATTTACAATGAACCAATATTATACTTTCTTATGTAGAAAATACACGTAACATTTTAATATTTACAAACCGTGTAAAAATGACATTATTGTAATAATAATTTTGCTTCCGCGCTAAGTGGAAGCGATTTATGTTTCGGTTGTGGTCTTAAGTGGCTGATATATGGATCTGACGATATTTGTATGAGGTGAAAAATGTCTTCATTTGATGCCAATCGGGAGCACTTCCTACTGTGGTGAATCCTGTACTGTTTATAATCTTTATTCCTGCCTTCCAGGGCCTCTTCTGAAAGTGAACCGATAGGAAAAGCAGCACACTCTATAATATCTTTGCCATGTATCAGAATTTTGTGTACAGTGGCCGGTATGTAGTACCAGGGGTATAATGAAATAGCCAAATTTGCTGTGTCTTGAGCATATGTTGCAAATTTTATAGCATCGATCGCAAAACCGCTACAAATTATTTCTAAAATAACGGCAAGGCGTTTTATTAATCTTTCATCGATTTTCGTGATTTCGGCAGTTATTGTAGAATTTCCAAAAAACCTTCTAGATGTGTTTCCATTATTTGTTGTCCCCGTACCTTGTTTTACCATATCAACGACAATTCCAATTCTAGTTCTGAATTCGTTCTGGACCCTTTTTTTTGTCTGTTCTCTAATAGCTTTTGTTTTTTCTGCGGTCCTCCATGCTTTAAAATCTAAATTGTAGCTTAAATGTAATATGTATTCCATAAATTTTATTCGAGCATGTAATGTTGACATGCCTAATCTTACAGCTTCCTCGTTTAATGTTTCACTCCTTTCTAGTATCGTTGACATTTTGTTCATCTGTGAAGGTTTTGCCCCACATACATATAGCGCAATTACTCGCCGATGCTGTATTTGTTACAGCCTGAACAACTTTCCCATCTATCATTGTGAAATACAGGATGTGTTTAATTTTAAAAACTCGTCCACGAAAACTTATTTTACTTTCGTGTAAATTTTTTATTTCGTCGTCTACGCGATTTTTTCCGCCCTTATTGTATCCGGAGTCTCCTTTATAAATTCAAATTTTAACGCTCTACAATATCTTGTTGAAGAAGGCCGTGTATTTTTCCAAACATGTTCCGTATCATTTTCTGTTAGTGCCATTTGTAGTGGAACAATTGATGTCATAAATAAATTTGAGTCCGAGTTATTTAAAGTGTCCGAAAATTTTTGTGCATATTCACTTTGACCTGATGCTCTATCACAGCCCCACTTTGTATATAATGTGAAATTGTCTTGTTTTATGTTTTTGATTTCATTTTCTGTTTTTGTTTCAAGAATTCTTTTCGCGGTATGGTCGAGTAACTCCTGCAGACCGACCTTTGCCATTGTTTCCGTGACAATAATGTCATCAGGATAACATTTTTTTTTTGGACTCCCCTATTTCTTTATAAGTGGGGAATATATTATGACCAATATCCTTAGTTGCTTTCCTTAAAATTTCGTACTGGTACTTAGACAGTCCTGCTTGCGTGATTAGTGCTAAGGCAGAATCGGTATTGAAAGCTCTCTGAACTTTCGGCGCATTTGATGCAGCAGCATCAATCACATTTTGAGAGTACGAATTTTGCACTTCACGTATTTTGTACCTCTTCGCTCGGTTACTACAGTCACTGAAGTTTTTTCTGGGTCTTCCTGTATGATATGATGGCCCTGGAGTTTCCAAATTGTCACTGGTAAGGTTCACTGTGAATACATTTTTCAACCAGACACCATATTTTGTATTAAATTGTTCTCTAATACGATGCACCGATTTTAGTTTCACATTGAAATGGGGCAAAAATCTCTTATTAATATTGGATATTATTTTATACACTTGATTGTCCTCCAAAGTGGGGTATGTTCCACGTAAAAACCGCTCCAATGACCTGCTACGGTCGAAGAAAACCTCGCACAAAGTTGAATACTCAATTGTAAAATCGCTCATGGTGATTGCGTGCAGTTAAAGAATTCCGAGAGCTGTTTTCGTTCGAATGTCTAAGAAAACTATGTTTTAGGTGTCGCTATAAGAAATTGCAAGTCAGCTTGGATTTCTCCCACCAAAATATTTTTTAAGGGCTGAAGTGCAAGGCGGGGGTGTAAAGTCACCAATGCACATTTTTTGGGCGTTTCCTTAATTTTATATATGTCCTGCCCACGTTTATTGCAGGAGGTACGCAGGTATGTAATGCACAGATGTTGAACACGTTAAATTTTTGGAAAAGGGCACCCGCGCCGATGGAACGGTATGCAAGGGTACCGCGACCGTTTTCCGAGTTTACGATACGGCAATTGTTATCGAGGAACAGCGAGAAGCACCGAGTCGTCAAGAATACCGCTAGAATTAGGAGTTTTTACAACTCATAAATTAATAAAATTGCTGTACCACGTTGTCGGACATATGGTTCACAGCTCCTTCAAAAATTCGTAAAAGTCACGTCCGTATCATAAATCCTAAACCACGTTAAAACCCTTAAGAAGATGTTGTATTGAATCCTGTTCAACAGATGTGAAAAGCATTCAATACGGTATCTAATCTCTATTAGAAACCATCATATCAGAAAGGGTTCTCATTTAGCAACAAATCAAATCAAGGTGTAATTTATATAATTTTTCACGTCATCAGATCTATGCATTAACCACATAAGTCCACAGCCGAAATATAATTCATAGCCACCTAACGAAGAAACGCAATCGGTATTAAAATAGTATCATCAAGGCAATTTAGTTATATTGTTGACACCTTAGACAATAGACAAAGGTCCCGTGGGGCAGGTACTACCGACCCACTCAATAATAGGGTCGTAAACCCGCACCATCGGCAGACGCTCGCGAATTCGGCGCGGCCAAGTTAATCCTGGACATCGCATATTTATTACTTTCACGTGTTCGTATCACCGACTAAGGAGTGTCTGATATCCAAATAAAATTCATTACTATTTGGAAACATAGTTACAACTATGGCTTTCACTGTATTACTCTTGTTAGAGTTTGCCGCGATGATTGATATAAAACTCTTTAGTATTAGATATCATATTATACTTTTAATATGAGAACAAACACATAGCTTTTAATACGAAACGTTTATCGTACAAATCTCAGAACGGAAGTGAAGATCAATATAACATATATCCATACCAACTTAACTCTAGTAACAAAACATAAAGAAAATAAAAGTAGAACGAGATTACACATAGAAAAGGAACCATAGTTTATACAAAGAAACATTAACTTCAACACTACCCCTTAATCGAAGTCACATCCACGTTTCTTACGCCTATCATATCGGTACAATACATATGCTTATCCTTACTTAAACCTTTAGTAAGCACATCTGCAATCATATCTGCAGTACTTTGATAAAGAACATTGATATCATTTTTCTCTAACATATCCTTAATATAGTTTCCTCTCACATCAATATGTTTTGTACGTTTATGAAAGACAGGATTGTACAATAGCTTTTGCGCACTTTGATCATCGTTAAATATATTAATACAACTGTCAATATCAAATAATTGTTTAAACAGTCTTTTGGTAAAAACAACCTCCTTCAGCACATCTGAAATTGCCAGATATTCAGCTTCAGTGCTAGATAGTGCCACACACTTCTGCTTCCTGCTTTCCCAGCTTATGGCACAGTTTCCCATTTTCATTATATATCCTGTGTAGGATTTTCGATCTAGCAAACATCCACCCCAATCTGCATCCACGTAGCATTCCAATTGCTTCCCAGATTTTTCATATACGAGTCCTCGGTCAATCGTTCCTGCTAAATACCTTAGTACCCTTTTTGCTGCCAGCCAGTGACTATCATCATAGCAGTTATTAAATTGGCTTAACACACTGGTTGCGTGTGCAATATCCGGTCGAGTACTAACTGCAAGATACATTAAGCATCCAACTAATTCCTGATATGGAATACTTTTGTCAACTACATGATTGTCCATATTTGGTCTGTCCAATTTTTGACCAGCCACCATAGGAGTTGTTAGAGATCTTGCATTTGTCATCTTGAAACGCTCCAGTAATCGTTTCACATATTGCCTTTGATTTACCGTAATTTTACCTTTATCTCTGTCCCGTTGGATTTCCATACCAAGACAATTTTTAATTGGACCAAGATGCTTAACATCAAAATACCTCTGTAACTCTGCAAATAACTTCTTCTTCTCAACCTTATGATTACTAAATACAAAGAAGTCATCAACATATAAAGCTACGATAACCATTGAACCTTTTGACATTTTCTTTGCATATACGCATGGTTCGCATGACAATTGCACATAACCAACTTTTGTCAATACCCTGTGCACAGTTTCATTCCAAGCTCTGCTTGCTTGTTTTAGACCATAAATGCTTTTCTTCAGAAGACAAACTTTATTTTGCGTTTCAAAACCCGTTGGCTGCTCCATATATATTATTTCTTTGAGATCTCCATTTAAAAATGCAGTGGTTACATCCAAATGGTCCATATCCATATCCGCCTCATTTGCCATAGCGAACAATAACCTGATCGTGGAGTGCCTCACAACTGGTGAATAGGTTTCCTGGTAATCCACTCCATACCTCTGTGTGAACCCTTTAGCAACTAAGCGTGCTCGGAACCTTTCCACATTACCAGAAGTGTCGGTTTTTGTTTTGAATACCCACTTACATTTGATTATATTTACATTTTTCGGTCTGTCAACCAGTTCCCAGACATTATTTTTTAGCATAGAATCATATTCTGTTTGCATGGCCCTTTTCCATTCCACATTTTGAGGACTGTCAAACGCCTCCTGAACTGTTTGTGGATCGTTGCTTAAAACACAGACATGGAAATTTGTTTCGTAATCCTTCATCCAGATCGGTGGTCTGCGAGCACGCTGAGTAACTTCTGCAACTCCTTCTTCTGTGCTTTCATAACTTCACGTGGAAGAAGCGTGATCTAGTTCCTCATCATTACGTTCAGACGAATTATCCTCGGATGTATCAAGTGTCTCCTCTGGATCAGTGTCACTTGCAGTTTCCTGTTTTATTATCTGTAATGGCTCTACAGCAGGCATGCACAGATGGGCGTTCCGGTATTTCGAGCATTCATCGCGTTTTTCAAAGCTCGCGTGGAAGGGGGTGCTCGGAACCAATGACGTTGCGGGCATATCACGGATGGGGCAGACTCTAGTAGTGTGCGTGTAGGCTCATACCCGTAGGTTTATGTAATTGGGGCTCTTGGAGCCCCAGTGTTCTACATTTTAGAAATTGGCAAAATAAACAGGAATTTACTAATGATTAAAGAATAATATTATATAATTGGGCGGAATAGACTTGAACAGTCCCACTTACACCTCTGATTAACAAAAAGTTTCTTATTAAACGATTTTTATTCAGTATCTATCAAGTTTAGTTAAAATTTAGAAACTCAATTTTAACCCCCTTCCAACTATCCAATAAACTTGAAACTTTGCAGGCATACGTAATTTGGATGACAATACAAAATTATGAAGAAAAAGAAACCGCCCCCGGGGTTTAAAAAATTACCTAGTCATCAATAAATATAACCCATAACCACAAATCCAAACGACTTGAAATCAGCCTATAACCACAAATCATATAAATTTAATCGCAATGAAATCAGCATGTAACCACAAATTTAAACTAGTCAATAAAAAGTAAATAAAGAAAATAATTATTTTTTAGTTTTTAGTGCATTTTAAATAAAATCATTTAACAGTTTAATGCAAAATTTGTTTTATATTTTTTCATTTTGTACAAATCAATCGAATCAAATAACATATAAAACGTTCAATTTAAATTAGAATCAAATGCATTTAAAACATTTGGTTTTCCACAAAGCATTTTGCACAGATCGATATTAATAAGTAAGATTACATACTTAATAAATATTGTTGCGGCGTAGAGGCGTCCCCTCGTTGGCTATAGAGATACTATAATTATTATAGTGTCTCTAGTTGGCTATCGTGATTTATTTACAGTGTTACGTGTTATAGCGGGGATTTCGAGATCCGGATGCGGATGGGTTCGCTGCCCGTGGAGCGCTAATGCGCTCTGCTCACGTTCGCCCTTGGTGTCGGCCTCCAATTTTCTTCCAGCGATGATCAGCAAAGAAGGAAGTTAATAAACTGAGACTAATTTCTGTTGTTACTTAGTTTTAGTCTTAGTTTTATATATTTTAGGTAGGACAATTAAGAAATGCGTCTGATTGCTTTAAACGTTGATCAACGAATGAATGTGTACAAAGATGTCGTCTGTTCTATCTAAATATTAACATGTTTTTGTTAATTAAGATATCCAATAAAATAAAAGGTTTCTTAATTAATTATTTTACGAATTATACGATTGGTCCTTCACTAACTAAAACGAGCGTTTCACATGATATCAGTGATTCTATTAGCAAAGCAACCGAAACATTTATTTAATCGATATAATTTAGCGAGCGCCTCTAAGAGGTAAGTATTCCTTGGAAAGTTTGTTCAAATTTCGATTGCTTCGTTTTACAGTTTAAACTTGGCGCGCCTAGAATTCGCTACGCAGAGCCATCTTACATGAAGCTAAGTTCACATGTTACCACGGCATACCGTAACATTCCTTCACCCTTACGGAGAAAAGGTGTTTTTATAAAACAACTTTTCTAATTTTACAATTTGCTGATGATAATACAATTTCGAATATATAAATACTTTAATTAGTAACTTAATAAACATACAAAACTTGAATGAAACATTTAAGAACAACAATAAGAATTATTATAATTTAATTGAGATCTTAAAATCGCAAAGAAATATTTCCTTTACAGAGATTTTTCGGTTAAGAATCGTCAGAAGAGCAGCCCGGCCTAACGCACGCTAATTTGAGTTTATTTGTGTGCACTATTTTAAAGAACCTCGCACTAATTACATGGGAAATTTAATCCCGGTTAATCTCGTTCATTTTCACATATGTTGTAGCTTATAACCTGGTGAACAAAAAATGTAATAGGCAAAAACGTCTGTGATGGATAATTATTGAGATACAGCTAATCAAACGGCAAATATCTAGAGACGCGGTAGCGTCTCGACGCCAAGTACATGAAAAACACCCTGTATATGTCGATGTCGCTACCGTGTATCTTTACTCGTCGCGGAGACACTCTAACCTAATTCTGACATTTATACATGAATATCTCATCACGTCTGCAATGTTTTGTAAATATAAAGACATTTTTCTTATGTAAACCGCATATCGGCTTTCGAACAAGACCAATTTCAATAAAATCGGTCCACACATGACAGAGATATCATAATATCGTTCATGGATCAGTCGAATTTATTAATTTTCGTCTCCTGATTCTCCTTCTCCAAGAAATTTTTCGTCAACATAATACGTATATACGCGTTACACACACACCTTCAGCCAACACATGTATCGTTCTTCGTTCGTCGTCCGCCATTGTACGTACATATATATACTATTTTGAAATTTATAACCTAAGTGCTAAGTGTCAAATAAAGTAAGTTGTCCCAATTTGAAATGTCAGGAGTTTTTACACTACATAGGAGACGGAATTATTGTCTCAATTAATAAGGTAAGTCGCCAACATTTTTTTAATAGATTTCTTATGTAGAGTCGCAGACTTGGAAGTTATCCGGAGAAGGTTCGACAGAGAAGCATCTCCTTTCGCATAATAATATATATTGCAACAAATTGCATTGCATTTAAATTGCCTGATATTTGTATTTGTATATACCAGCAAAATAGAGTTTTTAGGTAAAGCTTATTATATTATTATTATAGAAATCAAGGGGACGCACAGGACTTTGATAAAAATGAAGGGGACGCACAGGCGTGGAAGTTGTCCGGAGAAGATTAAATTAAATAAATAGAAAGACAAAGCATCTTGCTTCGCACATGCTTCTGGAAAGTCAAATAAGGTACATCGACAAAATTATAAATATACCAGCAATTTAGAGTTTTTATAATATATATTGCAACAAATTGCATTGCATTTAAATTGCCTGATATTTGTACTTGTATATACCAGCAATTTAGAGTTTTTATGTAAAGCTTATTTTATATTATAGAAATGAAGGGGACGCACAGGACTTCAATAAAAATGAAGGGGACGCACAGGCTTGGAAGTTGTTCGGAGAAGATTAAATAAATAGAAAGACAAAGCATCTTCCTTCGCACATGATTCTGGAAAGTCAAATAAGGTAAATCGACAAAATTATAAACATACTATATATTGTAACAAATTGCATTGCATTTAAATTGCCTGATATTTGTATTTTTTATATACCAGCAATTTAGAGTTTTTATGTAAAGCTTATTATACAGTCAACCCTCCTATAACGCGATTAATTCGTACCGCGTTATATGGAAACCGTGTTATAAGAAACTTAGAATTACATAGCACAAATCATATTAATTCGTACCGCGTTATATAGAGACTGTGTACCGTGTTATATGGAAACCGCGTTTTAAGAAATTCATAATTAGTAGAAACCAGATTAATTCGTACCGCGTTATATGGAAACCGCGTTATGAGAAAACCGCATTATAGGAGAGTTTACTCTATAAAAGGCAATAAATATATATATGGTTACATATTTCAAAACTAAAGGTGCGTCTACACGACGACACTTTTAAGTCTAGATCAAGTATACACGACACTCAAAAAAAGTTCCGGAAGATTGGAAACTGCTTAGAGTCCGCGACACTAAATTCGACCTGTCGTTGCGGGAGTTGCAGCTACAGCTATACTAGAAGTCATGTTAGAAGGAATTTGCAGACCGACGAGTTTAGACCGGTTCTGCGCATGTTGGCGCTGATTGGTGCCGAAACAAGCTCCTATTGGCTATATCCCAAACGAACGCTTCCTCGGAGCCAATGAGCTCATTCTACATGCGCGAAATAAGTTCCTCCTAACACGACTTCGAGTATAGACTGATAACACTGCAACTAGCCCTAGCTAGACATAAAAGACACTTGATCTAGACACAAAAGTGTCGTCGTGTAGACGCACCTTTAGTTTTGATAAAAAATAGCAATGCTGCATCATTTCGGCAATGGCAGGGGAATTCCCTGGCAAATGAAATTGAAAAATGGTGATGTACATGCATAAAATCAGGGGAATTGGCTATTAATTTCAACCATAAAAGTGAATTAGAAAAATTCATGCTATAGGGAGACTGCTTAAGCCAATTAAGTTGTATTACTATAAAGAAACCGTGTTATAAGAGTACCGCGTTATATGGAAACCACGTTATGAGAGTACCGCGTTATAGGAGGACTGTCGCAATTTTTGCTCCGCGTTATATGGAAACCGCGTTATGAAAGTACCGCGTTATAGGAGGGTTGACTGTATTATAGAAATGAAGGGGACGCACAGGCTTGGATAGTAGAATTGATGATGGGGACGCACAGGCTTGGATGAACAGAAATGAAGGGAATGCACAGGCGTGAAAGTTGTCCGGAGAAGATTAAAAAATAAATAGAAAGACAAAGCATCTTGCTTCGCACATGCTTCTGAAAGTCAAATAAGGTAAATCGACAAAATTATAAATATACCAGCAATTTAGAGTTTTTATAATATATATTGCAACAAATTGCATTGCATTTAAATTGCCTGATATTTGTACTTGTATATACCAGCAATTTAGAGTTTTTATGTAAAGCTTATTTTATATTATAGAAATGAAGGGGACGCACAGGCTTGGATAGTAGAATTGATGATGGAGACGCACAGGCTTGGATGAACAGAAATGAAGGGAATGCACAGGCGTGAAAGTTGTCCGGAGAAGATTAAAAAATAAATAGAAAGACAAAGCATCTTGCTTCGCACATGCTTTTGGAAAGTCAAATAAGGTAAATCGACAAAATTATAAACATACTAAACTAATTTTATTCCAAAACCAATAAATTGTGTGTTGAAAATATTGGACCTCTTCGTTCATCCTCGTTGAATTATTACCATAGCATTTAAATTTCCAGCAACAAGACTTTCTGCCATACGCTCTTATTTCCTTTGGACACATTTTATAATCTACACTTACTTTAACAAAATGCCACTCTATTTCTATATAGTTGCTACGCTATTCATTATTAATTTTACTAGTTTTCCATTAACAATATTTTTTATACTATACTAAACCAACACCAATAAAAATATTGAATCTCTTCATTCATTTTCGCTAAATTACCATTAACATTTCTTAAATTTCTGCCACAAGACTTTCTATCGCAGATCTTCCCAAGTAGGGGAAATCTGCTTCTGAAACACATGTTTCGGTTCTCCTTCCAACGCTGTGCCTGCGGATAAGGTGGGACGATTTCTACTGTCCTCTCTCTCTGCTTCCTAGCGGCGTTACTGTCTCCTCTGAGAGAGGGAGTGTTGGAGGGAGAACCGAAACATGTGTTTCAGAAGCAGATTTCCCCTACTTGGGAAGGCCTGGATTCTATCGTATGCTCTCATCTCCTTTGTACACATTATGTAGTCTCTATCTACACTTACTATAGCAAAAGGCCACTATTTCCAGGGTGGCGAGGAAAGTCCCTGCAGCGGTAGTAGGCTCCTATCGCCGTCTGAACCAATCACCGCCAAGAGGAAAATTCATCGACGCCAGCGCCAAGCCAAGCCAACTAGCCAAGCTAAGTGAAACCGCAGCCAACCAGCGTCGCCGGGGGACTTAGCTTCACTTCACTTGGCTAGGCTTGGCGCTGGCGTCGGTGAATTTTCCTCTTGGCGGTGATTGGTTCAGAATGGGTAGTAGGACCGTGTGGGGTCTACTACGCAGGTCTGTGACGTCACTCGATCCGCTTCGCGTTCACGCCACTTGGCTTGGCTTAGCGTTGGCATCGGTGAATCTTCTTCTTGGCGTTGATTGGTTCAGACGGCGATAGTAGACCCCACTCTAATCCTACTACCCATTCTGAACCAATCAACGCCAAGAGGAAAATTCACCGACGCCAGCGCCAAGCCTAGCCAAGTGAAGTGAAGCTAAGTCCCCCGGCGACGCTGGTTGGCTGCGGTTTCACTTAGCTTGGCTAGTTGGCTTGGCTTGGCGCTGGCGTCGATGAATTTTCCTCTTGACGGTGATTGGTTCAGACGGCGATAGGAGCCTACTACCGCTGCAGGGACTTTCCTCGCCACCCTGACTATTTCTATATAATTTCTATAAAAGTACGTTCTACGTTAAGTTGTATATACCCATAAAAAACTTCAAAGAAGTAAAAAAATACGCCAAGTACATGAAAAATCAAATAAATCACAAAAAATAGAAGACAATAATAATCACAAAAAGTAGAATCTAGAATTTATCCTTAATTCTGTCGCGTGATAATTCGTAATTTATAATATTAAAAATTATCTAAAGTCAGTTCCTACGCAAATTATCTTTGTAAAAAGAAGTGAGATCCCCATAAAAAACTTCAAAAAAGTAAAAAAATACGCCAAGTACATGAAAAATCAAATAAATCACAAAAAATAGAAGACAATAATAATCACAAAAAAAAAAAATAGAAAAAGTATACAATACAAAAAAAGATGTGAAATCAAAATGAGCTGCCAGTACATAAAGGTGCTTTCCAACTGCGCTTAAGATGACACAACTACATACACACAGCTGAAATGCTGTGTTCATACATTCCATTACAATGTATTACATAATATTAAGCAGATATATTTTTATACAAATAAATATTTTAATACGAATAAATATTTTATTCAAAATACTTGGCGCTGCGCCCCGAATTGGTGTTGCTAAACTCAATAAATATGTATAAATTGCATTAATCCTTTTCTTTCTTTCTTGTACGTGCGTGCGCGCGTGCGTGCGTGCGTGTGTGTGCGTGCGTGCGTGTGCATATGCTACGTATGATATTAGAATTAAATATATGTAGAATAAATCTGACTGCGTTTCTAATATGTGTATGTATATGTATTTTATATTTTAATGGAGTTGTTGTAAATTATTAATTAATACTAAGGCAATTAATATTTTTTCGGTTGCGCAGCGCCAAGTATTTTGAATAAAATATTTATTCGTATTAAAATATTTATTTGTATAAAAATATATCTGCTTAATATTATGTAATACATTGTAATGGAATGTATGAACACAGCATTTCAGCTGTGTGTATGTAGTTGTGTCATCTTAAGCGCAGTTGGAAAGCACCTTTATGTACTGGCAGCTCATTTTGATTTCACATCTTTTTTTGTATTGTATACTTTTTCTATTTTTTTTTTTTGTGATTATTATTGTCTTCTATTTTTTGTGATTTATTTGATTTTTCATGTACTTGGCGTATTTTTTTACTTTTTTAAAAGTTACGGTAGGCTTGCGCTACGCCTCACTTTGACTTTGACCAGCGGTCTCTCTCCGCTTTACCACCTCGCTAGTAGTTCCCCCTCCACCGCATCGTCGATCTGTCAGAAGTGGTGAGGGACTACGCTGCATGAGGGATCTCGCGTTTAGCTAGCCAGCCGAAAGCTACGAAATCGTTGCCGATGCTGGAGGACGAAATCGACGCTAACACTGTAGTAATACATTCCGCTGTCCGATTGCTTAGCGCAGCACGCGCGCTCTATTTTTAAACTGTTACATTATGGCATATAGAAATCGAACTTGCTGCTATGTTTGCAGTCGTAGTTTTCGTAATCGACAAATGTCGCGAATAAATGGCGAAGAAAATGTTATCAAAAAGGAAATTGCAATTCTTAGACGCCACCAATTAGATTCTGAACCCATTGATATAGGGGCTGAAAGTCGGCTATGTTTTAATTGTAATTTATCTATTGAGGATGAAATAAAGCAAATAAATCGCGATCCAGCTTCTGTAAGACTGAACATTGTTACTCAAACCCGAAATAGTTCATGTATATTTTGCAATTCCTCTGCAAATGTCCATCGGCTTTCTCTAGAATGCAGGGTAAATGTTTTCGTTATGAAAAATATTTATATTCCTGAATATGTTAATTGCTGTAATCGACATTTAGATAGCAATGGTCATATTTTACAACCATTACTTTCCGCCTTGCGTTACATAAATAGACCATTTGTAATAAAAGGGCAGCAGTTGCAAGCTTTTCTACAGGCACTTCGAGATGTAGCGAACAGTAAAAGTTGCTACGACAATGAAAACTGTTTTACAGATGATGATTTTAACACTGTAGCACCTATTACAAAAGAACAGTTTCAGGATCTGTATACATACTGCGATCGAGTGCCTCAAGAACACGGTTTCCGAAACATTAGTAAAAAAGACCTTTTGACTTTTTTATGTAAGTTACGGCAAGGATTATCTGACGAATTTCTTAAAGTCATTTTTCGATATTCCTCTAGACAGTCGGTAAGTTTAGCTATTACCAAAGTTCGACAGTCTTTATTACAAAGATTTGTCCCGATGAATATTGGTTTTCAAGCAATAACTCGAGATGAATATATAACGAATCATGTTACGTCTTTTGCAAATGAGTTATATAATTCTGAACCGAGTATTTCAAAAGTAATTGCTTATATTGATGGGACTTATTCGTATATTAACAAAAGTAGTAACTTTCGTGTTTTACGACAAACGTATTCCGTACATAAAGGTCGACATTTGGTAAAACCAGCGTTAATAGTTGCTCCAGATGGATATATACTGACTATTCAAGGACCATACTTTTCTGACTCGCGAAATAATGATGCTCGAATGTTAAATAGCGAATTTGAACGCGACGTGAATGATATGAGACAATGGTTCCAAGATGGCGATATTTTCGTATTAGATCGTGGGTATCGAGATGCCCAACCGTTACTACGTGAATTAGGCATTGATTACAGGATGCCAGCCTTACTTGAACGCCATCAGAAACAACTATCTACTGAAGAGGCAAATGAGTCTCGATTGGTGACGAAAACAAGATGGATAGTTGAAACTAGAAATGGGCATATTAAGTCTATTTTTAAGTTTTTTAACCACATAATTAATATGCACCATATTCATCATCTTGGTGAATTTTATAATATTGCAGGGGCTATAATTAACAAATATCACCCGCTAATTTCAATGGAAGGCGCAAATACAGAATTGGCACAAGAACTTCTTCATAAGTCCAAAGAAGTTAATGTTGTGCACGCACGAGTTGAAATTGAAAGGCTGTGCTATAGAAATGCAATGTGGATACATTTAAATGACGAGCATTTACATAATTTTCCGCACCTGACCTTAGAATATTTACGAGATTTGACGATTGGAACATTCCAGGTTCGTCTGGCACGATCTTACGTTCAGGATAAAATGCAGCGTGACGACACAGAAGAGTTTCAATTAGATTCGCTCCTTGACGAACCTGGTCTCATAAGGGTACGGGTGTTTTCACGGTTTAGAAATGCTACAAAACATCAAATATTTATAGCATACAACATTCTTGAATCAGATGATGTAGACGATGATACTGAGCCAATTTTAGGTTATTATTGTACCTGCAAATCTGGTGCAAGGACCCTTGTTGTTCACATGTGGCAAGTGTGCTGTGGTACCTAGGGTATGCAAGGTACCAAGACAATGTTCGTTATCCGTCTTCGTTATTGTTAGAAACAATATTAGATGCTGCTCACAGACCACCGCAACAACATCCAAACGAGAACTTCAATATTGCTAATTCTGACTGAGTTGTCTTTAGTAAAGTTCGAGGAAAGCAGCTTTCTCAACGATTCGGATGATTTTTAAATATGTTGAAGTCATCAACATATGGAATAACCTTTTACTATACATATACGTATGTTTCGGTTGGCCACAGTTTTCGAATTATGCGAAAATATGTTTTAATGTTAGGTGAACCTGTAGAAGGACCACTCCCTGATAGTTTTGGATAGAATGTTTTTTAATACCTCTGTATATATAAAAAAAACTCAATATAAATATAAAATATAATATAAAACTGTAGATATATAAAAACAGGAACAATGGCAAAAAAGCAGTTGCTTGCGAAAATACTGTATAACGTTATGTCAACGTCCTGTACGATTCGTAACGATTGTACTCCACTAGTATGTAATTTTACCCAGGAGAGAATCCTTTTCAATGTATGTATACAGATGAGGCGGTAGCTTTTCTAGAATTGCACCCTATCTTTGCTTACCCGCTTCTAGAAAAAACAAGGAATAAGGAGAGTTGCGTCCTGCCGATGCGAGACAGCGCGAGCCTACCGTAACTTTTCTTTTTGCCGTTTGATTAGCTGTATCTCAGTAACTATCCATCACAGACGTTTTTGCCTATTACATGTTTTGTTCACCAGGTCATAAGCTACAACATATGTGAAAATGAACGAGATTAACCGGGATTAAATTTCCCATGTAATTAGTGCGAGGTTCTTTGTTAGAACCCAACATTATTTCTACAGTTAAATCGTTAATTGCCCTGCTGATCTTGTAGGGACCAATCCAATTACAGTCAAGTTTTGTCCTTGGTTCCTTTTGAAGGTAAACATCATCGCCTACGTTAAATTTACGAGGGTTTGCCCCACGGTCATAATACCTCTTACTCTTCTCCTTAGCTCGTTGTAAATTTTCAGCGGCAAGTGTCTGAGTAGTGGTGATTTTAACAAAAAGGTCGTCGAGGTACTGGACGAAAGTGCGTGGTACTTTCTCTTTGGCAAATTCAGATGGAATTTCTGCTCTCACCCCAAAAACCAATTCGTGTGGTGTAAACCCCGTGGCCTCATGCACCGAAGTATTGTACGAAAACATTCCAAATCGAACCCACTCATCCCAATCATTTTTAGCGCAATAATGCCTTAAATAATCGACAAAAACTCTGTGTGCTCTTTCTGGGGAACCTAAAGACTGGGGATGGAACGCCGTGGAGGTTATCCTTTGTATTCTGAATATTCGACAGAATCTTTTCATTACCTGACCAACGAAGTTTCTACCCTGGTCAGTGTGAATAACCCTTGGACAACCGAACCTGCTAATAAATTGCTCGGCCAGGGCAGTTGCTACAGTTATTGCTTCCATATTAGCTAACGGAATGGCATCGGAGTACTTAGTTAGGTTATCCTGCAATGTGAGAAGGTACTTATTCCCTTTTGGGGTCAGAGGCAGAGGCCCTACAATGTCCATTTGAACTTTCTCGAAGGCTCGCCTCGGCGTGTCTGTGATACACATTGGTTGTCTGACTTTTGCAGAATGGATCTTGTTTCTCTGACAGGTGGGACAAGAACGGACAAATTCTGAGATTTCCCTCATCATCCCCTGCCAATAGTAATGTTCCCTTACATACTTCTGGAGTTTACCCACACCCCTATGACCACCGGCTGAAGACTCGTGAGATTCTTTGATTATTTTTAAACGGCCAGACTTAGCAGGTGTTATAATTTCGCCAGTGCATATAGTAATTAAAAATTGAGAATCAGTGAAAATTCGCTTAAATAAATCCTCTACTTGTTCCCATTCAAAATCGTTAAAGTTATCAAGATCTTTTGAAATACTAAAGGCCCATGTTTTTAATGAACTCATGAGGTTTTTAAGTGCCCTTAAGGAGGCTTCTATATAACCAAAATTTAAACATTCCGCAGAATTATCCTTGAAGAGTAAAAGAAAAATAGAAAATTGATCACCAGGAAGTGCCATAGCATCGCCAACCTCAAGTTGATATTGTCGCATCTGTTGCAAGGAAAATCTATTTCGTTTTAACAAATCAATCGTAACTTCGGAAGTAATATTGCCATTAAGTGGTAAAAAGTGAGCAAGATTGTCCCTCCGCATGTATAAATGATCTTTTATATACAGGATGGTTGGCAGAAGGGAAAGGTGAATTGTTTGTCTATTTATGTTCACATTATTAGCCATAACTTCACTAATCTCCTTATTGGGTGACTCATTTATTTCATAATCTACTGAGGTCTTTTCAACGAGGGACTCCCGTGCAGCTTTGATCGCAGAACAGTTCGGTAATTCTGCCTCTGGACTTCCAGTTCCAGGCATAACAGTTTCTTTTCGTGTTTCTTCATCCACAGTACAACAACAACAACAACAACAAGGTGCCCCTCTACCTTGACGATCAACACTCTGGAGCCCCATGCAAGTCACCGCAGGGGTCGACGAGTCACAGGGTCTCTTAGGAGCACTGCGAGCCCCGGGCTCATATCGAACACAGGCCGACGCCCTAGTCTCCTGAAGCGCGATCCAGAGGCTTGGAGTCAACGTTTGCCGACAGGAGGTTCGAAACGGCGACACCATGTCCGACTGGGAGAACCCTCTAAAATTCTCAATTTCTCTTTCAAATGTAAGTGATTCTAACATATCAGTTTCCAAATTTAGTGCCTCAGAATTATCAGCTTCTATCTTCTCACGCGCCAAGAAGACAGATGCTACCATTACTTCTATTTCATTGCTAGTATTCTTGTCATCTGTTTCATCCGCCACAGAATCTGAAAACGGTGTCATGTCTGCACAGACAAGCACCCTCTCCGGATCTACAGAGTCAAAACGGATCGTATCGTCAGTCAGTGCGTTTGGTGATCGGGGGACAATGCTCTAGCAAGGATCAACAGGGTTTCGCGAGAGTGCATCCGCATTAGAATTGGCTTTTCCCGGTTTGTAAGCTATATTGTAATCGTACTCATTTAGACGAATTCGCCATCTCATTAATTTGGATGTAGGGTCCTTAGCGTTATGCAGCCATACTAGAGGGCGATGATCGGTAATCAAGGTAAATTGTTGGCCGTACAGGTAAGGTCGGAAATGCTCTACCCCGAACAATACTGCTAAAAGCTCCTTTTCAATCGTAGAATAATTGGTTTCAGCTTCGTTCAAAGTTCTAGAGGCATACGAGATAGGAAGATCACTACCGACCTGCCCTTGACTCAACACAGCACCTATAGCGTAGTCCGAAGCATCGGTGGTCACGAGGAAAGGCTTGGTAAAATCAGGGTACTGCAGCAGGGGCTCTGAACAAATTACATCTCTCAGTTGCTCAAAAGACTTTTGAACGTCTGACGTCCAACGAAAAGGAATATCCCCCTTAGTAAGCTAGTCAGGGGTTTGGCAATTTTGGCCATGTTGGGAATGAATCTCCTATAATAGCCCACGAGCCCCAAGAATTGTTTCACATTTTTCTTTGTTTTAGGTATCGGAAATTGCTTTACGGCAGAGACTTTTCCAGGATCCGGTTTCACCCCCGCACTCGAAATTACATGACCCAGGTAAACTATTTCCTTTTGTAAAAATCGGCATTTTTGTGGTTGTAAAGTTAACCCGGAATTTTGTAATCGCGCTAAAAGTACTTTTAATTTCCGATTATGCTCTTCAAGTGAATCCGCGTAGACGACAATATCATCTATGTAGACAAAAAGTTCTATGCCCTGTAACCCCGTTAGTATTAGGTCCATAACTCTTTGAAAGGTTGCGGGCGCGTTCTTTAGCCCGAACGGCATCCTGTTGAACTCAAAATGACCGTGTGGAGTTGAGAAGGCAGTCTTAGGTTTTGATTTCGGGTCCACGGGTATCTGATGGAACCCAGAGGCTAAGTCTAGAGTGCTAAAATACTTAGCCCCTCCTAATTGATCTAAGATCTCAGTAATATTGGGCAAAGGGTAGGCGTCCGAAACGGTCACTTCGTTCAATTTCCGATAATCTATTACCATTCGCCACTTAGGTTTTCCCGAAGAATCCGATTTTTTTGGAACTATCCACACCGGTGAATTATATGGTGAACATGAGGGTTGTATTATTTTGCTGCTCAGTAAGGAATCTACCTGCTTGTTTATTTCATCCTTGTGGACTAGAGGATATCTATACTGCTTGGTCTTAATAGGAATTTCGTCGATAGTAGTTATGGTGTGCTGTGTAACGTTAGTAGACCCTAAATTATCCGACGGGAGATAAAACTGGTATACGAATCTGTTTATAACTTCTAAAATACTACTCTTCTCAATCTCGTTTAAATGGTCTAGTTCGAGCAACCTAATCAACTGGGCTAATCTTTGAGCGCGATCTTTGGATTTGTCAACGTCGGGGTCGGAATTGATTGTTTGTGATAAATCAGAAAAAGGCTTAGAGTCAAATTCTTCTAACTCAATAGGAGTGTTACGTGCCGCGGCCTTTAGCGTTCGAGCGGCACGTTTTATACAAGCAAATTCGGACTAGGGATATCCCACAGTCGTTAGACTATCGGAAGTTGCTGTATTGAATGTTTTCGTAAGAAAAGCAAGGAGGCTCGCCGCGCTTGTAACAGTCAATTTTTTATATTTTAAATGTCTAAGTACCTTATCAGATGGATAAGGAGTAGATTTTGGGATCGTTGGTGCTCTAGTCCCGTACGGGTCTTTTCAATGGAATCAGATAGGTAAATGATGAGTAGAATTTAATAGTAAATAAAGCTTTAATGATTAAATACTGAATGAAAGCAAAAACATAACAATGGAATAATAAAGTATGGAGAATTTCAACATATCATTGTAAACGGAGACCACTCCTGACTAGGGGAATCCCACAATCGATTGATTGTCAGAAATTGTCGTTAAACACCCAGTAATTTTAACAGAGATAAACGAAATGTACAGAAGAGGTAAAGGGTGCAACTCACCAGACAGTCACAGTAATGTAAATGACAATATAACTTGGATTCCGTTTCCTTTTTGGATTTTGGATAATTCTGATAGCCGGTATACCTAAATCAGAAAAGAGGATGAAACGCGAACACGCACACACTTGATTGTAGATAAAACACACGCAAATTGAATTATAACATGGAACAGAATTTGAAATTAGAATAAATCGTTTAAAAGAATAAGTTATTTCACAGAGTTTAGTATAAGAAGTGTTTCAAAAATTAATAAAAAGAATTGTTTCGCAAAGTTAATAAATGATTTTGTTTCGCAAAGTCGAGTCTTTCACGCGGATTCACTATAACCCGGGAACTCTAGCTCTAAGACACTTGCGGACCCAGCGACACGCACCTCACGATTTATCGTCACAGAGTGTCGCAGCTTCCCGCTCTCGGCAGCGACCAGAGTGGGTCCGTACCGAAAATGCTTACGCTGCATTTTATCGCTCGGCCGCGTTACCATGGGCCCGTCTACTTGACGAGGCGGTGTATGTGTGTGTGTGTGTTCACGTTCATCCATCAGATTTCCGATTTAATATATGATCGATATTCGTATGCACAGGAAAATATGACATTCCACATCTCGAAAACCATACAATTTCGCACGGCTGAGGGCCGCTCTCTCAATGTGCATAATTTCATATACACAATTTCTGACTAGGGGAATCCCACAGTCGTTGGACTATCAGAAATTGTATTGGGTATTCAATTTTAACAACAATTTTTAATTAATTAATAATTCACGCAAGCGACAAAACCGTGGGAAGGCGCGGTTCCCTGCACCGGATGTAGAGTATACAATTCTGTCAGTCTTCTGAGAAATGATCCAGTCTGCGCATTCCCGCTGTAGCCGTTACTGATTATGTTACAATGTTTAACGCGGCGGTCAGAGGTGTTCTCAACGAGGGTTCTCCCACAATGCTGCAAGGCATTGTTGAAACGCACCCCTGCCGCTTACACAGGACGGATTCGGTACAGAAGGAGAATCACTGGGTCTTTTCGAACGCGACTCTCTGGTGAGATCGCCGCTGCGTCGGCATCGCCTTATCTGTATCGCGGGACGGCAATACGTCGAAACGACGACGCTCCAAGAAAGGGATTTTGTTCTATCAAAAAATAATATTAATTAATGGGCAGGAGTATGATCAACGAGGGATTTCCCATAACACTAGGCGTTGTTGAACCATACCCTGACCAAAAAGAAAAATTTTACGTTCCGAACGTAACATCCCTCCCTCCTTGGAACCATCGTCGTCCCCGACGATGTATACTGAAGGTATAAGGTACAGTAGCGCTTAGGAATATATAGAAGTATAGGCGCGGGTTGCATTGGACTAGGGAATTCCCATAATGTTTGCACATTGTCGCAATGCAATCCCGTTACAATTATTCGGAATGAAATAAGGGCTCATACATTAAGTCGTGCGTTACATGCAAATAGTTGTTGCGCTTATATCTGGTATATCGCGTAATGTTGGTACCTCCGACGTACAAGTGTATTGACCCCGTTCGACGACCGCTTGTCACCACCTCGTACGAACAATTCAGTACGGTTTTACTGATGTTTGGGCAACTCTCCATATCGACGGTGACCAATTCTGGACACTGCCGCAGCAATCCACAGATGTCCTCGTCAGTGACACCTTGACTCTCTCTGCAGTGGACCTCCAGCAAGCCCTTGAGGAACTGCAGCACCCATCCACCGACAGTCGGATGCATGTAGTTGATATTTAAGACTTTTAGTTTTTCCAATTTCCGGAGTGGTTCCAGAACGAATTCTCCTTTGATGTTTGTGCAACCACTCAGATTCAGAGATGTTATTTCCCCCATGTATAGGCCAATCTCCGAGACAAGGCCAGAAGCAACCCATCCGCAGAAGGTAAGACTCAGGGCTGTTATACTCCGGTATTTGGTGGGGAAAGAGACAGCCATCTCTACGGGGCCCAACTCCAGCTCGGCAAAATCTCCCCTTTCAACTGCCTCGTTGTCTTCCTCCATTTCCATTTCAGGCATGGGCTCCTCGAAACTACAGAAGTGCAACTCCAAGGTTGTTAGGGTCGTCTGCAGGTCTGAGTTGTTAATTAACGCCTGCAAAATACTATGGTCTATTAAATTTTTACAGATACTGATCTTTAAATAATTCAGATTTCGCAACCCTTGAAGAGTGGTTGCTAGGTTGGAAGGTTTTAATTGTTCGCAACGGTGGAGAGAAAATGTTTCTAAGTTTTTGTTGATTGCCGGAAGGGACTTCCCAGTGATGTCTGTGTCCGTAACACAGAAGGACTTTAAACTTCCTGCTAGGGCCAGGACCTTAAAGAGTTCAGGATCCACGGGACCCTCACATTTCCCCAGTTTGAGGCAAGTAAGGCGTGGTGCCCCCAACTCCAGGTCTCTCAGGGCCGATGGCCGGATCGTCACAGCGGTTAGATCTATTATCTCCAGTTCAGGGCAACTCCTTATGGCAATGGAGATAACCTGTGGTCTTAGGTTTTTGGCCAAGTGCTCTTCCGTGATACTTATTCCTTTTAAGTGACCTCCTACCCGCATCATCAGCCAATAGAATGAATCAGTAGTTATTAATTTTCCTTCCCACGAATTCGGCCAGCGCCAATTATTTAAGTCAATATGCCGAATATTGTGATAGGAGGCGAGGCTTCCTTGCCGCCAATGTCTGGAGACCATTTCTAGGCGACCACGATCTGCAAATGGCAAGTAGGTTGCAATTTTAGCTATACATTCCGTTGGTAATGGAATTTTGTCGCATAGGTCAATTCCCGGAAATGGATTGACATCGGGTCGTGGGGAAATTAGCTTGGTGTTGTGCCACGAGTCTGCCATCAGCACCCTCAACTTCCTCTTATGGCATACTATTCCGACGTTCGCCGTGGCTAGGGCTTGCTTCGCTCCTTCCGTGGACTTGAAGGTCACGAAAGCCTGGTTCCCCGAGGACCTCCGCAGCACCACCACATGCTCGACTCCATACGGACGAAATATCTCCATCAGCTTCTCCTTTTTGGTATACGGCGCCAAACGGCTAACAAACAGACGCCGATCGAGAGTCTCCGGCCGAGAGAAACTGGACGATGCCATTTCGCTAGTGTACTACAGATAATCACAAAGCAAGATCAAGATTATGAAATAACAAAATTATTATCAAAGGAGGAAAAGAACATCAGAAGAGTTGCAAATAACAACAATTTCTGACAAGGGGATTCCCATAGTCCTTGGACTGTCAGGGTTTGTTATTATACATATTTCTAGCAGTTTATCGTTGCCCTCTGAATAGGCAACGGTGGTCTGTTTTCCGAAATAGACGATTCTTGCAACGGTATTGCTGCAGGCTGATTGGCTGAAGCTTCCTCAGTTTCGTGTCTCGGGCCCCGTTTCCTCAGGAACCGTATCTTGCATAAGGTCTTCAGTGGATTCCAGAAATAGTAGATCATCAATCCTATTATAATTAAGGCCTGTGCCGCTATTGTTCCATACGTCAATGACAAATGTGATTTTCTTGCTCGATGATGTTCTCCAATTTCCTCTAGTTGGGCTTCAATTTCGTACAACGAATCAGATGTGCGTTCCAGTTTGTTAATGTCATTTGAAAATAGGTTCACTGTAGCGTGTTTCTCCTTTGAATACTGATAAATTTTTGGTGATATCAAACTAATGTTCAGTAACATATTAGGGATATAATAGTAAGAATCCTTGCTCAGATACGTTTTTGATCCTAACAAGGTGTGATATCGTGTTTTTGCAAAACAATCTGGATGTATTTCCAAAATTCCTGTTCCAACTATTGTGGTGTGAGCATTCTTTTTCCGTCCGCATAGAATCTGCATCGGTTCGGGTTGTTCAAATGAGTATAACCATCCGCCAAGTGTAGTTAATTTTCGCCAGGCAGGTACGTGATACGGCATGATTCTAATATTACACAAGCGTAAGAATTTCGGATCCGGTTGAAGTAATAGTGAAGTTTCACATGTTCTATGAGCTACGTCTTGCAATGGGACGTCCTGTGGACAAATGTAGTAATGCCATGCCCAAGTGCAAGAATCTATGAATGCTTTATCTGATCCGAAGAATTTTGAGTGGTCATTGCTTATCCCCATATATGGAAATTCCGGTAAAATGAAAGCCGAAATTGTGGTTCTATTACCATTATCGTCAAAACTATTGTTTAAATATTGAGGAATTGGTAATATGTGTATTTTATACAGGTCATATTCAATTCTATTTACTAGTGGTATTTGTACCGTCACGACCATTTTTCCTGTTATATATTTCAAATTGACACGAGATATCTTGACCAGATCCTCGATTCGTTGATGGTCCCGTGGTATAGGTAATTCGAAATCTATCATTGAATTATGTATTTCATTCATTATCGTTTTGAAGTTAGACCCGCTTAAAAGTGATGGATGTAGCTTTCCGTTACGCGCAGTACTCAATGCTGTGATAAAGCGTTGCGTTGTAGTAATGTAGTGATTCAGAGAGGTTTCAACAGATGCCGAATATTGACTCATTGCTAAGCTATAATTCAGAGCTAGCTGTTTATCAATTTGCATTTCTAATTCTGAAATCTTCTGCCTATTGATTTTTACTTCTGCAGCAACTCGATTGAAGGTTTTATGGACTTTATGAAGATCACTTATGATTATATGGGTTTGATTTTTGACAAGTTGAGTGATCTTCCTCTGATCAGCGTATATCTTATCTATTTCTTTGTTAATGTAGTCGGCATCATCACCGTCTAAAGTTCCAAATAAAGCATGGCTAATTGAACCTATGAATCCGAAAGGTGCATTCCTGCGTGTAATGGCTTTAGGCAAATTATGTGGTTCATATTCTGGTTCCTTAATTTCTGTACTCAATTCCATAAGTTCCTGTTGCAATCTTGTTGCTTCTCGCACCATATTGTTTAAATAGTTTGCACGTAACAAGGAGTCACATGATATTGTGGTTGGAAATTTAATGCATGAGCGATAAGTTTGTTCAATATTCCTGGCTTCATATGGAAATTCAGATACAATTTTATCTATATCTATAACTAGTATGAACCGCCAGTCAGCTCTTTGAAATCTAATCGCGTTGATCTTTTCGAAATATAAACCCGGGTTCAAATCCGTGCGTGTCAGTCTGTACAGTTCCTGGGTCCGCGCGATGTGTTGCAGAGTAAGAAAGAATATCAGTCGGGTCAGCGTCATCTCTCAACCTGAATCAGTCAAATCAATCAGGACTCCAATTTAATTGTAATTTATCGACATGTTTGGTGAGTATTTTACCAGCTTCATCTTTTAACAAAACATTATTTCCTTCCAGTATCCCAATAATCTTATATGGCCCGTAATAACGCTTGGCAAATTTTCCTCTTTTTGGTTCTACCAAAACACGTACCATATCTCCTATTTTTCCTTTGAAGGGGCGAGCGTTCCTATCATAATACGATTTTGACCTTTCTTTTGCCTTAACCAAATTTTGTCCTGCAATTACTTGCATTTCCGAAAGTCGCGTTATTAAATCATGTAAATATGAATTGTATGTGACCAAATTCTCGTCGCTCGTGAAGGAACTCGGACAACGCGCGAGTTTGCCAAAAACTAATTCATACGGAGTAAAATTTGTGGCTTCGTGAACAGATGTATTATAAGAAAACATAGCGAAGGGTACTAATCTATCCCAATCATCAAAGTCATTCATGTAATGGCTAATGTATTCGGTTAACACTATGTGACTTCTTTCTAATGCGCCGTTGGTTTGGGGTCTATACCCAGATGTAGTGACATGTTGAATTTTGAAGATTTTAGCTAAATTCCGAATTATCTTATTAATGAAACTAGTCCCTTTATCCGTTAGTATCGCGCGTGGTGTTCCATATTGCAATATAAGATTAGTTACCAATGCATGAGCTATTGTTTCAGCTTTTATATCCGGAACAGGGACAGCTATGCAATATTTTGTCAAATTATCTTGCATAGTTAGAATATGTTTATTCCCGCTGGGAGTAGTGGGTAAAGGACCTACAGTATCTATTGAGACTTTGGAAAATGGCTCTAAAGGAGTGTCAGTAATTAACATTGGTTCACGAGTTTTAGTTCGTACTAGTTTTTGATTCTGGCAACTATTGCAAGTACGGATATAATTTTGAATATCATTACGCATACCTGGCCAATAAAATCGTTCTCGAATTCTGCAATATGTCTTTGTTAGACCCTTGTGTCCTCCTACCAAACTTTCATGTAACTCTGAAATGATTTTCAGGCGAAGTTCTTCCGGAGGTATCTGAGTGTTTCCGTAACAAAGGGCTATTTCGATATTGCTATCCTCAAATGTATTCCTTAATATTTCTATTAACGTACCTTGAGGTAATTCGTCTGTAAAGTCGCCATTCTGTGAGATTCTTAGAGCCTTTATATCTAAATCTGAAAGTATTTTTCTTAGGTTCTGTACGCCAAGTTCCAAATCTTGAGTAGAAATTTGATCAAAATGTCTCCTTTTTATGACTACGCTAAATATTCTGTTTTTACCGCGCTTTGTTATTAGTATTTGTCCCACTCTGGGCTTTGCCTCTTTCAAGTCGTTTGCATTTATGATGCCTAGGTCGGAGAGCAATATACTCACTGGTGTAACAAGTTCACAATCGGAAGAAATGAAATGTACATAGTTTGATCTGTAATACGTTAGATTTTGTCTCGTAGAAGTTATGATATCTTTTCTTTTGTAGCGAAATTCTGATTCCATATCCGGAGGTATGTAATCAGCGTCCGGGATGTATATGGATGATGAATTTGAGTATTGTGGGAAAAGTTGTCTAGGAGTAGATTTTTGAGCGATAGGTTCCCTACCTCCCTCCTTGGGAGTTTGATCAGCCGTTGTATTTGGAAATGGTGTCGAAAGTGCTATAGGGCTTGGATCTATGGTTGGGATAGGAAAAATTGAACTGTATCTAGGCCTATTAACGATCGTGCTATCAGGTACTCCTGTTTCAGTTATTTCTAGTTCTGATTCTTCCGGAATATTTTTTAATTGAGGTACTTTACTGGCCGTTTCTTCACGTCTTGGAATCGAAATTTGACTATCTTTTTCGGAATTTCTAGCTTGTTGTAATAATTTTTCTATTCGTCTATTTAATTCCTCGTCCCCAGTATCATCATCATATGGATCCATATCTTTTAATATTTCCTGTGTATGTTCGTCCAAAGTATCTCCTTCAGAAAGGGTATCCAATAAAACAACTTCTTCCTCAAGTTCCTGTAATTGAGCGCTTTTATCCAATAACGATTTTTCAAATCTATTGAAAGACTCCTGTAACTCCTCTAAATCTATAAATGTGGACCCCTGTTTGTTTTGATCATCTGTATCACTATCGCGAACTTCGGGTAAATTAATGGCAATAGTCTTATCTGCTTCGGACTCGCTACCTTTTTCCCGCAACTCCGTATCGGCCACTGCACCTTGTGAATCTGGGATTCTAGGATTCTCCACCATCTGTTTAGGATGAAATCCCAGATTCGGCAGCGTACTCCTACGTTGACGGAATATAGGCGGATCTGACTGTTCGTCATCGGAATCGTCGTCCTCCGCTAGAGGAAGCTCTTTTGATTTACCTGATTCTTGAGGTTTTGAAGGCCCCGGAGCTTCAGTAGCTTGAATCTTTGCTCGCGTTCTAGTTGCTATTGCACTGGTATCTAAAGGTACAGGTTGTTTCGACTTAAGTCTTGAACCTACTGGTCTTCCTATGTTTGATTTTCCCGGTAAACTAGCTATTTCTTTCCTGGGATTAGAAACTTCGGTTTTTGTCGATGGCTTATTTATTGGTAAAAGTTTTGGGCAATCAGGTGCTAACTCTGCTTTTGCATCATCAGAGGAATCCGATAAACTGAAATCATCAGACGAACATAGTTCGTTTACTATGACTGGATTCCTTGATAAGGCATCAGCATTTATGTTTAATTTTCCTGCCTTATGAATAAATTCATACTCATAATCTCGTAATTTTAATCGCCAGCGAATCAATCTTTGTCCTGGATCTTTTATTGAATTAATCCATCTTAACGGTTCATGATCACTAACGAGGGTGAATTTTCGGCCGTATAAATATGGTCTGAAGTGTAAAATTGCATAAAGGACTGCCAAACATTCTTTTTCTGTAGTGAAATAATTTTGTTCTGGTTTAGTTAAAATCCTAGAAAGGTATGCAATTGGTAGATCTTGACCATCGATTTCTTGACTAAGTACAGCGCCTATTGCATAGTCTGATGCGTCTGTAGTTAAAGTGAATTGACTATTAAAATTTGGATATTGAAGTATGGGGCTTTTACAAAGTGCTTTTCGTAATTCCAAAAATCCTTTCTTTTGCTCCTTTCCCCAAGTGAAAGTAGAATTTTTCTTTAGCAAATCTGACAACGGTTTAGCCTTTTCTGCGAAGTTTTTGATAAAGCGTCTATAATATCCTGCTAGACCTAGAAATTGCCTAATGTTTTTCTGATTTTTCGGGCGAGGAAAATTCTTTACTGCACTAATCTTTTTGGGATCCGGTTTTACACCTGCCCGACTAATAACATGTCCTAGGTAAGCAACTTCTATTTTGAGGAACTCGCACTTATCCGGTTGTAAAGTTAATTTTGCATCGGCCAAACGCGTGAATAAACGACGAATTTTCTTTTCATGTTCTTCTAAATTTTTAGCGTATACCACAATATCATCTAAATAAACGAAAACTTCTACACCCTGTAACCCGCGTAGGACTTGATCCATTAATCTTTGAAAAGTCGCTGGAGCATTTTTGAGACCTTCCGGCATTCGGATGTATTCATAATGACCATTTGGGGTCGTGAAAGCTGTTTTTTGTCTATCCTTGGGATCCATCTCAATTTGTTGAAACCCACTTGCTAAGTCAAAAGTTGAAAAATATCGAGCTTCACCTAAGTGATCCAGTATATCAGTAATATTCGGTAATGGATATGCATCGCCAATGGTTTTTTCGTTAAGATTACGGAAATCTATGACTATTCTCCATCTCAGATTGCCTTTAGAATCCGGTTTTTTAGGTACAATCCAAATTGGCGAATTATATGGTGAATTTGAAGGTGCTATTATTCCATTGTTTAATTTATTACGGACCTGTTTTTCTATTTCATCTTTATGAACCGGAGGAAAACGATACTGTCGCGTATTCACAGGAACATCATCTACTGTGGGGATTCTATGCTTAATGTATGAAGTACATGGTAATTTATCACAAGGCAAGTGAAATCGTTCCGGAAATTCTTTAATAATTTTAATTACATGATCCCGTTCTTCTTCGTTCAAATGATCGAGACGCAATTTCTTTATGATTTCTAAAACTCTATTTTCCGCGATAGGCAAGGTCTCATCTTCCGTATCAGAATCGAAATAATTTTGTTCTTCTTCGGAGAAGTTATGATACTCGAATGGTATTAATTCTTGTGGCGGAATTTCGACTTCGACATCCTTATCCGTCGTATTAACGGCAAAGACGTGACATGCACCTCGGTCATTTACAGACACAACAGCTTCGCCAATGTACAAGCCATCTATAGTTTCAATTTTTGGTAAATATCCCTCTTTTAAATCATGATTCGTAACGTCAATGGCAACTGCTTGTCTAGTACGTGCTTTTAAATATAAAACTCGTGGTCCTACCCTACGAGGTACTGGATCATGACCAATAAAAGGTATAGGTTTAATAGGATCACTTCGTGTTACCAATGTGTTATGGGCGAAGGAAATTTCAGCCTGCTCTTGTGTGAGATATTCTTTACCTAATATACCATCGCAGCGCAGTACAAATGAGGATCTTACAACATGAAATTTTACGGGTTTGCCTAATAAGGTAATTATTGTGGTACCTAAAGTCTCCGTCGTATCCGGAGTTATTCCTGAGATAGCAACCGATTCGTGAAGCGCGACTGAAACATTGTCGTCTAGGGCGCTTAATTTGATTATATTTATATCTGCTCCTGTGTCTACAAGGAAATATGCACAACCCATATTTAATTCCTTACCCATCATTTTTACTAATGGAGATTCTGGTTTTTCTACTGTTGCGATTTTTCTTGGTTCGCTAAAAATTTTACTGTTGCATGACGCTCTTTTTCCGAATGACTCGACGTCGCGTCCGTCCGACGGGTCATTTGCGCGTTTAAATGATCGTTTCTTGAATCTTCGGATTTAGTATTTCTACTATAAGGAGATACAGGTCTTGGTGCCGAAGGCCCAGGAGATGGAGATCTTGGTCTAGCCCCTTGCGAATATCCATCTCTTGCTGAACGTGATTGCTCGTTACTATGTGTATTGTAATGTGAATAAGGGTAATAATTCGGGTATGGCATAGGCGGATAGAAATAAGGCGAGTAGTACGGATGTGGAGGCAATCCCGGCGGATTGTAATAATGATTGCGTGATAGAGGTTTCAAAATTCCTATTGGCGGTCCGCTTACGTCTGGACTGGGACTCGGAGAGCGTGTACGATTCTCTTCTTCGTTTCGAATTGCATAATTTTTATAGCGAGGAGGGTTCATGGATTGGTGATTAGCGTAATCCTGATAATATGAGTTCGATGATCGAGAAAAGCCATTATTCTGATTAAATGATATCTTTTGAGTTTCATTCGAAGGTAATATTCCGGATTTCATTCGCGTTTCTATACGTACTGCAAATTTTCTCGCATCGTCTAAAGTTTTAGGGTCACGCGCATCTACTGAGCGCGCTATTTCATCTGGAAGTCCGCGAATATAAGCTTCCAATCCGCATTCTTTTAATGGCAATAGCATTTGTTCTGCCTTATCCCCATAACTATCCTCTAACGCAACTCGAGCTCCGCTAATTAATATGTTTAATCTGTCATAAAAATCGCTAACTGATTCCTCCTTTTTCATCCGAATATTTTCTATTTCGTGTTGATAATAAGGATAATTTTTACCCGGTGCAAATCTACCCTTTAAGTGTTTAATTAGTTCATTAACCGTATTAAATGTTTTTCCATATGTGCTATCGCGAGCTGGACCTTTCAATTTCCCTAATACCGATTTTAGAAATGATCCCTCTAATGCAGGAGGCACTAGACTTGCGCTATTTTGCACATCCTGTACAAAATCCTTCAGAGGAACGCCCTTCCCATCAAAGTAAGGAATATTTAACGTGCTATTCTGAATAGTCAGACACTCCGCCATGGAGGTCATCATTGCGCTTGCGTCTTGAGCCATGATTGAATATTTGTATAAAATATATATATATACAGAACTAGTCAATAAATATCATATAATGAACCAGCTTTACCACGACCACATTGATAAATTAGTAAAATAAAGAAATTTCATAAATTCTATCCGATTTCAATGAATATGAGCACCCAGGAATTTTTACAAGAAAATTCCTGGTATCCCACCATTGCCACCAGATCTGTTACGTGCCGCGGCCTTTAGCGTTCGAGCGGCACGTTTTATACAAGCAAATTCGGACTAGGGATATCCCACAGTCGTTAGACTATCGGAAGTTGCTGTATTGAATGTTTTCGTAAGAAAAGCAAGGAGGCTCGCCGCGCTTGTAACAGTCAATTTTTTATATTTTAAATGTCTAAGTACCTTATCAGATGGATAAGGAGTAGATTTTGGGATCGTTGGTGCTCTAGTCCCGTACGGGTCTTTTCAATGGAATCAGATAGGTAAATGATGAGTAGAATTTAATAGTAAATAAAGCTTTAATGATTAAATACTGAATGAAAGCAAAAACATAACAATGGAATAATAAAGTATGGAGAATTTCAACATATCATTGTAAACGGAGACCACTCCTGACTAGGGGAATCCCACAATCGATTGATTGTCAGAAATTGTCGTTAAACACCCAGTAATTTTAACAGAGATAAACGAAATGTACAGAAGAGGTAAAGGGTGCAACTCACCAGACAGTCACAGTAATGTAAATGACAATATAACTTGGATTCCGTTTCCTTTTTGGATTTTGGATAATTCTGATAGCCGGTATACCTAAATCAGAAAAGAGGATGAAACGCGAACACGCACACACTTGATTGTAGATAAAACACACGCAAATTGAATTATAACATGGAACAGAATTTGAAATTAGAATAAATCGTTTAAAAGAATAAGTTATTTCACAGAGTTTAGTATAAGAAGTGTTTCAAAAATTAATAAAAAGAATTGTTTCGCAAAGTTAATAAATGATTTTGTTTCGCAAAGTCGAGTCTTTCACGCGGATTCACTATAACCCGGGAACTCTAGCTCTAAGACACTTGCGGACCCAGCGACACGCACCTCACGATTTATCGTCACAGAGTGTCGCAGCTTCCCGCTCTCGGCAGCGACCAGAGTGGGTCCGTACCGAAAATGCTTACGCTGCATTTTATCGCTCGGCCGCGTTACCATGGGCCCGTCTACTTGACGAGGCGGTGTATGTGTGTGTGTGTGTTCACGTTCATCCATCAGATTTCCGATTTAATATATGATCGATATTCGTATGCACAGGAAAATATGACATTCCACATCTCGAAAACCATACAATTTCGCACGGCTGAGGGCCGCTCTCTCAATGTGCATAATTTCATATACACAATTTCTGACTAGGGGAATCCCACAGTCGTTGGACTATCAGAAATTGTATTGGGTATTCAATTTTAACAACAATTTTTAATTAATTAATAATTCACGCAAGCGACAAAACCGTGGGAAGGCGCGGTTCCCTGCACCGGATGTAGAGTATACAATTCTGTCAGTCTTCTGAGAAATGATCCAGTCTGCGCATTCCCGCTGTAGCCGTTACTGATTATGTTACAATGTTTAACGCGGCGGTCAGAGGTGTTCTCAACGAGGGTTCTCCCACAATGCTGCAAGGCATTGTTGAAACGCACCCCTGCCGCTTACACAGGACGGATTCGGTACAGAAGGAGAATCACTGGGTCTTTTCGAACGCGACTCTCTGGTGAGATCGCCGCTGCGTCGGCATCGCCTTATCTGTATCGCGGGACGGCAATACGTCGAAACGACGACGCTCCAAGAAAGGGATTTTGTTCTATCAAAAAATAATATTAATTAATGGGCAGGAGTATGATCAACGAGGGATTTCCCATAACGCTAGGCGTTGTTGAACCATACCCTGACCAAAAAGAAAAATTTTACGTTCCGAACGTAACAGGAGGTACCGTCAGGACGATATGGTCGCATGTAGTATTTATAGCATATAGTTTTACAAAGCCATTTCGTTGACTAGCTAGACATTCGCCTAATAAAACACCGGGTCCAGCGTCTAATTGTCGTACGTAACCCGAAGAATTATTACCTATGGCGGGTACAGTAATTAAGGTTTTGGTTCGCGGGGGTAAATTAAGCGGGGTATTGACATTGAGGGAGGTTTCTCCTTTTCCAAATTTTAGCACGCCAGATAAATTTTCTTTAAATTCAATAGTTGCCTCTTGTTTTTGCAGAAACGAGATACCTAAGAGCCCGGCACTCTTAAGGGGAAAATCATCATTTACTATTTGGAAATGGATGGGAGTGTTGTGGATTATAACAACAACCTCGCCCCGCGTTTTGATTATCCCTGCACCAATACCCGTAAGTTCATAGACCTTTCCACTATTAATTCGCAAATCGGAGACTAATCCTGCGCGTTTTATTAGATTCAATTGTGAACCGGTGTCCACCAAGAATTTAGCGGAGCCCTGAGAAAAACTATCGCTCTCAAGGGAGACAACAGGTGGTCGAACGGCATCAATTACATCGAATCTGTGGCAGACACGATAGACACGGCGCGTGCAATTAGGGGTTTGGTCGGCACCGTGCCCTTTTGCTGACTCCCCTTTGAGTTTAAATTTTGATGAGCTTTTAAAGATGTTGGGTCACACTGGTCCGCCCCGAAGGAATAATCGCGTTGATTTGACTCACGCTGTTGTTCACATTCCTTTTCTGCCTAGCACACCTAGTAGCTAAACGGATAGCGTCTGCTAGTCCTTCCACCTCCTGATTAATAATGGACATCATCATCGCGTCATCACGTAAACCTCCCAGAAATCCCGATACCGCTTCTTCTTCGAGTACTGATTTGACACCCTTAACCTGCTCTAGGTTTGACTTTTCCTGAGCTATCTCTATTCCATTATCCAGAATTTCGTGCACTCTAGCACCAAACTCCTCTATAGTTTCCCCATCCTTACGCTCTATGCTCCTGAGATCGTCTAACGCGGCTTTGACATTGAAACTGTCCTCATACGCGACTTTCATTAAGTTGACCAATTCTTCTACCGTATTCGGCACCGTTCCCCCAGTAATTCTGTTATAGTCACGAATTTGCATCTTATTGCGCATGATAGCCAGTAAGTAGTATTTATCCTCCCTTTTCACAAGTGAGTCGGCTAACCTACACTGACTTATAAATTTGCTTACAGATCCCGGTTTCCCGTCGAAGCAAGGAACAAAATCAGCGACCATTTTGAGTGGCATACGCGAAGCTCCGTCTGACGGCCCACGCGAAAAGTTCAGTGCATTATTGTCAATGGACCCAGTATCGTTACCCGAATCAGATACACTATTTTCCAAAGGAGTGGAATTTTGAAACGGCACTACATCTAGGGATGCAGCTGTGGAGCCGGAGGCACCTAAGTTAGGTACAGCCACTACATCTTCCACCACGAAGCAATTACCACTACTCAGACGGTTCTTGCGTTTTTTTACAAATTTTCGTGCGAACGGTGGCATTTTAAACTAACAATATAACGATTCTAACGGCGATATTAAAATATAGAATTTTGATATGAACTCACAAATACAATGACGTAGATTAATGAATTAAACTGGACTCGCTCAAGTGACTGCTGGTTGGCTCGACTTTCCCGCTCCGAAGATCTGCTGATGTGTTCAGCGACGACTGCGTTGGTTCAGCTGCTCCAGTTGTAAAGTCCACGTTGTTCAATGAAGCCCCAAACAGCGACGGAAGGACGTTGAATGGTGGCTCCGTTGTCTCGTTCAGTTCCCCGTTGTCTCGATCAGCTCCGTTGTCTCGATCAGCTCCGTTGTCTCGATCAGCTCCGTTGTCTCGTTCAGCTCCGTTGTCTCGATCAGCTCCGTTGTCTCGTTCAGCTCCGTTGTCTTGATCAGCTCCGTTGTAAGGTTTTACGGCCAGGTGCGTGTGACTCCGAAAAGACTGGCACGGACATTCGAAGTCACCCTCCTCTGGTATTCACCCTTGTTCCTGGGGAAACCGTGCCCAAAAACCCAGGAAAGAGGGTTGCACGAACTGGCTAACGTTTCTTCAAATTTTGCGCCCGCGAGCCGGCAAATTTTGATAATCCCACCGCTGTCACCAGAACTGTTACGTGTTATAGCGGGAATTTCGAGATCCGGATGCGGATGGGTTCGCTGCCCGTGGAGCGCTAATGCGCTCTGCTCACGTTCGCCCTTGGTGTCGGCCTCCAATTTTCTTCCAGCGATGATCAGCAAAGAAGGAAGTTAATAAACTGAGACTAATTTCTGTTGTTACTTAGTTTTAGTTTTAGTTTTATATATTTTAGGTAGGACAATTAAGAAATGCGTCTGATTGCTTTAAACGTTGATCAACGAATGAATGTGTACAAAGATGTCGTCTGTTCTATCTAAATATTAACATGTTTTTGTTAATTAAGATATCCAATAAAATAAAAGGTTTCTTAATTAATTATTTTACGAATTATACGATTGGTCCTTCACTAACTAAAACGAGCGTTTCACATGATATCAGTGATTCTATTAGCAAAGCAACCGAAACATTTATTTAATCGATATAATTTAGCGAGCGCCTCTAAGAGGTAAGTATTCCTTGGAAAGTTTGTTCAAATTTCGATTGCTTCGTTTTACAGTTTAAACTTGGCGCGCCTAGAATTCGCTACGCAGAGCCATCTTACATGAAGCTAAGTTCACATGTTACCACGGCATACCGTAACAACAGTTATGTACACGAGTTGAAATTTAACACTATACATTTATACAATATTCACATTGCGATTAAATTTATATGATTTGTGGTTATAGGCTGATTTCAAGTCGTTTGGATTTGTGGTTATGGGTTATATTTATTGATGACTAGGTAATTTTTTAAACCCCGGGGGCGGTTTCTTTTTCTTCATAATTTTGTATTGTCATCCAAATTACGTATGCCTGCAAAGTTTCAAGTTTATTGGATAGTTGGAAGGGGGTTAAAATTGAGTTTCTAAATTTTAACTAAACTTGATAGATACTGAATAAAAATCGTTTAATAAGAAACTTTTTGTTAATCAGAGGTGTAAGTGGGACTGTTCAAGTCTATTCCGCCCAATTATATAATATTATTCTTTAATCATTAGTAAATTCCTGTTTATTTTGCCAATTTCTAAAATGTAGAACACTGGGGCTCCAAGAGCCCCAATTACATAAACCTACGGGTACGAGCCTACACGCACACTACTAGAGTCTGCCCCATCCGTGATATGCCCGCAACGTCATTGGTTCCGAGCACCCCCTTCCACGCGAGCTTTGAAAAACGCGATGAATGCTCGAAATACCGGAACGCCCATCTGTGCATGCCTGCTCTACAGTCTCAATCAGTGTCTGGGTTTCAATAGTATTTACCTTCTCGGATTCAATAAATATTACACTTCTCGCTATTACGACTTTGCCTGGTCGTTCAGGGTCAGCTAACCTATAACCCTTGGTAGTTTCACTATATCCTACCATAATGTGTTCCTTGGACTTAGGATCTAATTTGGTTCTAGTTTCCTTTGGTACATGTATAAATGCCCTAGATCCAAATACTCTGAAATATTTAATATTTATCTTATTACCTGTCCATAGTTCTTCAGGTGTTGCATCTTTGATGGCTACTGTAGGACTTCTATTTTTTAAATAAATAGCTGTGTTAACAGCCTCTCCCCAATAACTCCTCTCCAGTCCTGAATCCTCCAACATCGCAAGTGCCTTTTCTATAATAGTTCTATTGCACCTTTCAGACACCCCATTCTGTTCAGGATTATATGGGACTGTTGTTTCGTGAATAATGCCATACTTCGTTAAGTAGTCTTTAAAAAACTTATTGCAATATTCTTTCCCATTATCACTTCGAAGACGCATAATTTTGGATTTCACCTGATTCTCCACAAGAACCTTAAACTCTCTAAACTTGGTAAACACTTCATTTTTGCGTTTTAACAAATATCCAAACGTCTTACGTGAATAGTCATCAGTGAATGTTAAGAGGTAACGAGAACCACCCCATGAGGGTACTGACATCGGTCCACATACATCAGAATGGATCAGACCCAGTCGTTCTGTTGCTCGCTTCGCTCCTTCAGTGGGAAAAGGATTTCTGGTTTGTTTCCCCTTAATACAAGGCACACATGGTGGTTCCTCGGAATCCTTGAAGGACATGCCATCGGCTAAACTATTCCTTAATCTAATTAAGTCTTTATGATTAAGATGGCCAAGACGCCTGTGCCATGTTTCTTGTGGTACATTTGTTTCATTTAGGAACACGGTGGCTTTATCGCTGTTAGCAGATTTTTCCGCTATATCCAATTTATAAATACCCCCGACATTTGTACCTGTTATTGAATACTGTCCATTTACTTCACAGTCAGCTTTATCGTAAATATAACATTTTTTCTCATCAAAAATAATTATTTTCCCTTTTTCCGCTATCCTGCTCACTGACAACAAATTGGCAGTACAGTCTGGGACATGTAATACTTCAGTAACTGTTTTTTCAACTGATTCATTGCCACAGACAATATCAACGTCCACGCTTCCAACACCAACACCAGACATTGTGTTTTTATCAGCTATTGTGACCGTTGTCTTCACATCATCACAGTAATTTGTCATCCAGTCTTTTCGCTTACTCATGTGAACTGTGCAACAACTGTCTATGCCCCAATCATCTTCACCCAGTGAAATGGACGAAGCCAAGGCAGTATCAGGCATGTTGGAAACTGTATAGAGTAATGCCTTATTGTCATTTTTATTATCAGTATTATCTTCTTTCTTCTTTTTCTGTTTTGCCTTTTTCCATTGTGGACATTTTGGACGGATGTGACCTTCCTTTTTGCATTCATGGCATACTGGAACAAAATTTGGAACCATTTTCTTTTTATTAGTTCCACTAGATGTGAGTTTACCCTTAGCAATTAGAGCACTCTCATGATCAATTGATTCCTTGCGGCAAGCATTGTCAAGCAGTAGCGACTTCACTGCTTCAGATGTAATCTTTTTGTTCTGATCATGTGTGGCTTCTAGGCCCATGATCATTGGTTCATAGTCATCAGGAAGTCCATTTAATAAGCATGTCGCTACATCTTCGTCATCCATTTCCTTGCCTATATCAGCAAGTTGCTGTACAGTTGAAAATATTTCGTTTATATATTCTGACATGGTGCGATGATCCTCCAATCTAATTCGATGAAGTTTTCTCGACAATAATAACTTTCTATATGTACTCTTCCTTTCATATTCTTTTTGAAGAGTCTCCCAAATTTCTTTGGATGTCGTAGCAGCACGTACACATGAATAACAATTTGGTTTAATAGCTAGCGATATTTTTGCCATAGCACGCTGATCCCTATCAATATCTGCGTCTGCCCCAGTGACAGATTTCCATAATCCATACTCTATCAGGGTCATCTTCATTGTGAATTTCCAATTATTATAGTTACTAACGCCTTCTAGCTTTTCAATTCCTGTTGTGCCTCCCCCAATCACTATAGGTGCCACACTTGTTGTATTCATCTTAATTAATTTTTTCTTTTCAAAGCAAGTAGAAGAAAAGAATAAAAAATATATAAAAGATTTGTAACTAAAAGACAGTGGCACATCGTTTGAGGTACATTATAAGGCATGGAACTTTGTACTTAATCAAACACGAACATGTGGTCGTATAACCTGATCGAATTTTCTTTCGTAATTCAAATAAATCTCAATGCAAGTATGTCTTGAATCTCTCGCAGTGTACAGCATAACTCTGGGCCCATAACCTGTTAGAGTTTGCCGCGATGATTGAAATAAAACTCTTTAGTATTAGATATCATATTATACTTTTAATATGAGAACAAACACATAACTTTTAATACGAAACGTTTATCGTACAAATCTCAGAACGGAAGTGAAGATCAATATAACATATATCCATACCAACTTAACTCTAGTAACAAAACATAAAGAAAATAAAAGTAGAACGAGATTACACATAGAAAAGGAACCATAGTTTATACAAAGAAACATTAACTTCAACAACTCTAACCCGCGTTAACCGGATTAACCGGCCCAGATAGCCACGTCCGTATTTGCAGATTTTGCTCAACGCCTGAGTACAAATGTTTGTGGCAGTATTACAGTATTTGTTATATTCGATGATGAAAGCAGACTGACAGCAGAAAGCCGACAGATTGTGCTGCCTTAACCTGAGAGCAGATTGGCGGCAGGGTCTGCTGATACAATTTAATGGCAGGAATCGAGCAGACCCTGCGCAGCGCGATCTGATGGCAGATAGGCAGCAGAAATCGAGCAAATTCTGTTGACATAGCCTGCGGGCAGTTTGACGGCAGATACTGCGGCGAATCTGCTAATCCAATTTAATGTAAGAAATCGAGCAGACCCTGCGCAGCGCGATCTGATGTCAGATAGGCAGCAGAAATACAGCAGATTCTGCTTACATAGCCTGCGAGCAGTTTGGCGGCAGAATGTAAGGAGAGTCTGCTGGTACAATTTAATGGCAGAAATCGAACAGACCCTGCGCACCGCGATCTGACGTCAGATAGACAGCAGAAATGCAGCAGATTCTGTGTACACAGTCTGCGAGCTGTTTGGCGACAGACACTGCAGAGAATCTGCTGATACAATTTAATGGCAGAAATCGAGCAGACCCTGCGCACCGCGATCTGACGTCAGATAGGCAGCAGAAATACAGCAGATTCTGCTGACATAGTTCACGACACGACCCCGCCAGGGCGCGATTGGGCGAGCGTTTCTCGCTTACGAAATAGCACCGTGGCGGGAATAAGTGGCCGAGGGCTTGATCATTCAGGGCTCTCGAGTACGACTCGTATTTGCCGGCATTCCACTGCGGAGTATATATTTGGTATACCCGTCTGTAAGGGCGGTATTATCAGTCGTTGCTGAAGACGAAGATCGTCTTAAGCATCCGGCATCCTTTATTAATCTACTAGACTAGTACAAGATGCCGCATGCTAAAAACTAAAAAACGATTGATGATAATACCACCCTAAAGGTCGAGTTTCCTAGCCGCGATCCGGCGGCGGCGGCCAGCGGCGGCGGCAGCGGCCGCGTCCGGCGGCCAAATCCTAAGCACCGCTCTTATGGAGAAGCATGTAACCGTTTTCCTAGCCGCGTTTTCGAGCGGCGGCGGCCGCCCGTCTGCTACAGCAGCAACCTAGGCTACTCCAGACGCAACACAATGCGATGAGTGTCTGTTTTCCGCCATCATGGTGAAATCTACTAGCCGCGCGGCTAGCCACGGCGGCAAATCGCGTGACTTCTCTTGGAGAAGTCATAGCCGCGGGGCCGCGCTGCGATCCTACGCCACAGTGGGACAGAATGCCAAAAATAAGGAAACAAGGCAGAATTGAAAAGTTATGGGATTATGATTTTTTTTACATATTGTAAACTAGTAATATGAGCTCCTAAAAAAAGGGAAAAATATCGTGTCGACTACGTCTGATCTGTGTGTAAACACGTGTCAAAGTTTGTATGTTTTTTCTGGTGGAAAATTTTGTATCGAATCTTTTAAATCGTGATGATATAAATTTTTTGAAAACCGAAATGAGTAGTATCGTTTTTGGTAAGCAATAGCAAACAATTAGTTACATACAGTACTTTTCCATAAGAAACCCATTGAAGAAATATCAGCAATTCTAGTTACCTTCCGGGAACTTCCGAGCAAATTTCTTTTTTGTTATATAATCAACATCTATTTGGCTTTGCAACTCCGAAAACAAGATTTGGCAATATTTACCAATAATGGAGTAATTACCTGTATTCTATATCGCACAGCGAGGCTGAATCTCAAGAAATAGGGGGAAATTCAACATCACATTTTTCGCACTGAAACTGCGGAATATAATTAAGGAAGTTCATAAAAGAGTATTAATATACAACTCATACGGGGGATTGACGTTATTTAAAAAAATTATGTCAATAATTCCAATAAAACTAGACCAATTTGATAAATATACCTATATTACTATGGAAAGTGCAGAAATATTATACGCGGCAAATATTATCTTTGCAATACAAACGAAGATATTTTAAACATTTTATCTATTTATTCAGATCCAGTACTACTGTTTTATAATGTTCATAAGATTCGACATTTTGATTAGAAAAACTGGCATATTGAATTTGTTCTCTATTCTTGGGATTGACGCCCACTGCGCGTTGGAACAAAAGCGGGATCGGACGCAAGCGAGAGTTCACTCTTTATTTTCGACTGTTAATTTTATATATCTCAAGAACGTCTTAACACCATCCGTTTGCCAGCATTTCTAAAGGGCAGTCCAGAACGTACTGCCGTCTTTAACCCTCGGTTGTCACACCTACTTTTTCGAACGTCGTTGTCACACTGGGTCAATTTGACCCTGTCAATTTTCAATCAGTTGTTATTTAAAAACTATTCGTTAAATTAAGTCTTAAAAATTCCGAGATAATGTTTGAATATTGTAGAATATATGCCCATCGTTGAAAGTTGATATTTAAAGTATCATCATGCATAAGAAAAATTTGAAGCAATAAGAGTTTCGACAAAAAGGTTTTTAGCTTAAAATAACGCAGGGTCAATTTGACCCAGTGTGACAACCGAGGGTTAATAATTTTTGGCATTCTTCAGTCACACAATGAGTTAATCCGTATATTGCTCTGTCGGTGGGTGGTACGATGGGTTTTGGACCCGGAAGTAGGTACTGCTATTAACCGCCGCGCCGACTCGCGGGACAATATGGTCATAAACCGTGACTGTGGCGAGAAGCTTTGGTCGGTCAACCTGATTAACTTTTTGGAATCAGATGTGGCATTTTCCTCCACGAACAAAATAAGATGTTCTCATGTTAGATCGAAAAATGTTTCCCGACAATGGTGTTGGAAACGAAATCAATCTGAAAAAGTATCAGTACGTCTCGCGGTGAGACACAGGAAGAAACGGGGTAGTCGGCCGACTGCGCGTGTTCCCGGCTGCATCGTCCTCCCTACAAAATTTGAGAGAAAGCACTTATCGAGTATAAACACGCGTTGGAATATCAAAACAGAAGCACGCGCTGACGTATTAGGTACGAGAGAAATAGCCATAGGAAGGAGATATTACTGGGCAGAGGTGAAAAGCTGCTGTTTCAAAGGAATGCAGGATCGATTGGTTACAATATAATCTCCTCCCTATGGCTTACCTCCTCTCGCAACTAATACGTCAGCGCGTGCTTTGGTTTTGATATTCCATCGCGCATTTATAACTGAGTGATAAGAGATCCGTCTTTAATTTGAATGGAGGGCGACGCAGGCGGGACCACGCGCAGGCAGCGAATTATCCTTTTTTTCCTGTGTCTCTCCACGAGGCGTATTGATGGTGGATTTGGTGGATAATAATTTTTAATTGTTATATTGGTGGCATGTTTCTCACGTGCGACGGGACAAGCGGACTGAGATTGAAGCAAAAAATCATTCGCTAGCGATCGGTAATTACGTATTTTCCAAAGAACGGGTTAAGAACATCTGTTTGCCAGATTTCTAAAGGGCAATCAAGACTGATGTTAAGCGCCGACTCGCGGGGCAGTACGGTTATAAACCGGACTCTGGCGAGGCACTCTGGCCGACCAGCCACAATAATTTTTGAAAGACGGCGAAGGTACGTTCTTAATTGCCTTATGGAAATCTGGCAACCAGATGTTGCAAAGCCGTCTTTGAAAATACGGAATTGCTGACCATAAACGATAGGTAAATGAATTTTCGCACCGCTCCCAACTGTTACCTCCCAGAGACCCCTTCGTTTAGGATAAATAAGGACACAACATAAAGGCAAAATACTGAACACAATATAGAGGCCCAAAACATAATAAAATTTGAAAATAGAATGAAAAGCGGCTGTTTCGTTAATTCGTATATTGCTCTGTCAGCGGTTGGTAGGGACTTTGCACCCGTACGCACTGTTGGCCGCCACCGAAGTTCGGGACAATACGATCATAAACCGCGACTCCGATGAGACGCTCTGGCCGATCAACCTGGCAAGTTTTTCGGAAACAGCTGGTTCCATTAAGCTCGAAATATATTCAAAGTTTATACCTGAGGTTCCCATTCCCTACACGTAGCGAGTTCAATATAGATTATAGTGTATGTACTATAAATAAAATGTTACAAGATTTCGTCCGAAAATATTTTTAATTTAAAGAATCAATGTTAACGGCGCGTACGTTCGGTCAATTGACCTACGCGCCGTTAACATTGATTCTTCAAATTGTATGTAGTATTGTGTAGTTTTCACTAAAAAGTTGAAATTGAAGAATTCTACGTACCCGTATTTCACAATTTGGTCTGTTGTTTACGTTGACAAATTGACGCCATAATGGATCAACAATTTATAAGAACAAGGAGTCAAAAGTTACTACTTTTAGATAAATTGTTTAAACAAATGAAGGTATTCCGAATCTGATTGCGTTGCTGAATTCGTTTTAAAAAATACATCAGTTTCGCATAATAGACTATTCTTTATGGTGCATACTTTCCGAGATATTGGAGCAAACGTGTTTTTCACCCCCACATATGAATAATTGCTAATAAAACAAAATAAGTGTCAAATACTTTTCGAAGACTATAATCTACGCGAACCTCATCAAAATCGGCAATAATTATCATGGTATTGCTTGTTTTAATACAAAAAATAATATCTATTGCTAGACAATAAGTACACATATGCAAGTGATACATATCTATATCCAAAGACAACACTTGCGAGGTCGTACAGTGAAGTACCGAGCTGCGACCAGTGATGCCAGATCCGGGACGGGAGCGCTCGAGAATTTCCCCTACCTCGCATGCACACTATGCAGGAGTCGCGTATGTGATCTACACGCACGTGATTGGTGCATAGTGTGCATACGAGGTGGGGAAATTCTCGAGCGCTCCCGTCCCGAATCTGGCATCGCTGGCCGCGACACCAATTTGTGTAAAAAGGTGACGACCGTTTTATCATAAAAGAGGCCGAAGTACTTATCTCGTCATATTTGTGTTGATACCGATTTTACGACCATGCTGCTTTGCGAAGGTGGTAACCTGTCTTGCAGAGGAACAAAAAAACAAAAGGGGTAATCCTCTGACTGCGCGGGGTCCCGCCTGCGTGGTTCTCCCTACAAATTCAAGAGAGATCACTTATCTCTCGAGTATATGCGTGCGTTCAAATGTCAAAACAAAAGCACGCGCGATGTATTAGGTGCAGGAGAAAAAGGGCACTGAGAATTAACCCTGAAAACTGTCCTGCAGTTCCACAAGTTATTTCGTAAATGTTTTCTAATTACTTTATAGCGTGTTGGAGACCAAACGGCTAGTGTCGTAAAGCGGTACTAAACCGTGACCCGCTAATAATTCGTTTTAGGACTTCACGCAGATGGCTACATCATGCGACTCACCCCCGGGGAAAACACAGAAAATGACGTTTTTATAGTATACCTGTATTTTTCCACCTCTACGCCAACGCTTTGCAAAGGGGGGATTTTTCATCACCAATAATATTTCCAGGGTCGCAGAAAACTCCCCCCCCCCCCCCTCAAAAGGATGTACCCCGAAGGAAATACTATTTAAATAGCGACTCACAGCGATAGCTGGTTAGTACAGGAAACATTTCTGTATACATTAGATACGGGAAGTGTTCGACAGTGTGTTGTGTCAGTGTATTAGCAATGCCTACATTAAAGGTAAAATTTACCACTGTGGAGGACGAGACGCTGATACACTGCGTATCAGCGTATCCTGCCCTTTACGATGCTGCGGACGCAACTCATAGGGACCAAGAGTTGAAAGATAACGTGTGGAGAAACATGTCGACCACAGTAAAAAGATCAGGTAAAGTATTCTTTAATTATATTTATTGCATCAACCATCAACCATCGAATAGTAGGGGAGACCGTTGCAAAATCGGGACATTAAGAATAAAATGTTATAACTTTGACATTATTAAGTAAAAAAGAAATTGCAATTGGAATTCATTGGAATAAACTCTTTTTCAAATAATAGTACATATCCAATTTTTTAAGCGGCAGGTGGAAAAATTAAAATAAATAATGATTTAAAAAATGATCCGTTTATACGACTTTACCCCATGGCCTGGAGAACTGTGTTAAATTTTTTGTTTTTATTTCTTTTTAGTTGTAGTCCTTTATTAAGATATGGTTTTAATTTTGATAACTTTCTCTTTTTTCCGTTTATTTGTTACATACATTTTGTCCAAATCCGGGTACATAGTTTTTCCTCGTACGCTGTGGCCTCTGTAAACGTTTAAAAACATGGGTTATGTCCAGTTTTTCTTTTTAATTTAATAGTATTACATTTTTTAACATGAGGGTTTTGTGCGTATATTTTACGGCTTCGCTATAGTTTTCTGAAGTTATGTTTCAAGTCTCATAACGATCCGTTAATGTTTACTCACGATATCGCAATTTATGTTTAAAAAGATATTGACTTTGGTCGAAGAAATTTTTTTTGTTTATAATTTTCATCTCGAATACTAATGATTCGATTCAAAACTGTGAATAGAATAAAAAAAGAAAAATAATTTTGTTACCGGCCTAAATGACTGCCATAAACGAATTCCCTCATATGACCAAACATAAAAGCGTGTGGCGTAAATATTGAAATGCCCTTTTTATATAAATAGTATTACTGTCTTTATATTCATATTCTATTAAGGAATTAGACTGATCTCTAGCAGAATGCGAAAAGTAATGTATTAAACTACGTAAAGCATTATAAACATTTTATATAAAAAGGGCATTTCAATATTTACGCCCCACGCTTTTATGTTTGGTCATATGAGGGAATTCGTTTATGGCAGTCATTTAGGCCGGTAACAAAATTATTTTTCTTTTTCTAGTACATTTTAATAAAAGCTTGTTTAAAATTTTTTTTTTATTTTAATTTTATTTTATGCTTTTTAGTATTCCATAATTTATTTGTCACTTCTTATGGGGCAACATTGTACGGCCCCCCGTGGTCTCGAGGGTCGAAGTCCTCGAAACCCATCGAGGCACGGCTTATCGGCGGCATTGCCTTTGACCCTTGAAGACTCTAGCGAGAGGATAACCCGTTACCTGCTTTTCTGATTTGATAATCGGGTTGGAGACATGAAAATATTGTATTGTCATCTGAACTACGTATGTGTGCCAAATTTCAAGTCGATCGGACATGTGGAAGTGGGTCAAAATTAGCTTACAAGATTTCATCCTCACAAACTAACTAACGAACAAACTCACAAGTGAAGCTAAATAAAAGCTTGTAAAAAATATGTGTCCTGACAAACTTTACAACACTATATTTTTTAAAATCCAGTTTAACAAAATTGAATTTTCCAATTTTTCTTAGCGTTTGGACAATACTTTTTCGCATTTTCTTGCGCTAATCCCCTTATTGCATCCGAGCCTTCAATTAACATAATTCACACCAAAACGTATCTGCCTGAACACTCCAAAAATATATCATCGAATTATTTCAGCTGAGGACTGTAAAACTCGGTGGAAGAATATTCGCGATGCTTATATGAAGAAGAAGCGGGCCAATAAACACGGTACGGGGTCGGCAGCGAAGCCGAAAAAGCCGTGGGCTCTAATGAAACAATTAGATTTTTTGAATCGTGTCGCGTATGAGAGAAGGCAAGTATTTTTTTACACACAAGATGAGTTCTAAAATGCATTTTAAAAATTTATTTTCTTTATTTGATTGTAGCACACAGAGCAATATGGAACTTCCAAATGAAGATGTTCCAATTGCAAGTACGAGCATCGATAATAGCGGTACCGACATCTCAGAACCCGCTGATATCATTGAGACTGTTGCTTCCTGGGAAGGTGTTCCATCGCCGGAAACACCTGCACCGCCAGAAACAACTCCACCGCCAGAAACAACTGCACCGCCAGAAGTCGCAAACGCTCCTGCCAAAAAAAGAAATTGCAGCAGTATGTCAACTGCAGCGCCGAAAAGGCGCAGGAGTGACTCCCGCAATTTCCTGGATGCCATTGCAACGCGATCTTCGGAAAGACAACAACTTCTACAACTGTGCATGGAAGATGAAGGCGAAGAGACCATGCTCTTTTTTAAGAGTATGAGGACAATGGGCAAGAAATTGCCGCAAAAGTTGCTGGCTGAAGCAAAAATTTCCGTCCTCAAAATAATGCTGGATTTACAAAGTAGAGCAGCAGAAGATTCGTGAGCTGGGGCGTGTGTCCCTCCGAATCGCGCAGAAGATGGTCACCGTTTTCAGAGTTTTGCAAAAGGTATATTAATTACAACTTACAAAGTACGATTAAAATTTAATTGTGTAGTTGATTACACATTATTTTCTGCAATCGTTAATTTAGGTAGTTGACGATTTGGTGGAACACCCACAGGAGTGGTGGTAATGTGTGCGTCAGTGAAGTCACGGCGCACAGTGGGGCTGGAGAGGAAAAAAAGTCTTAAAATGAAAGTTGTATTTTTATGTATCCATCACTATATTCTGATAGCCAATAGACCAACGTATCTAACCCATATGACAGATATGTCATATTCATGTTAATTGCAAAGAAAAATTGATCTGAAGTTGACCTTTCGTATTCTAACGGGAAACGTGTCAATATTCGTAACAGATTGTCGATTTTTTTCTGTATTCCTCTAGATATTTTGATTTTTTTACCGCATGTATTTCGAATGTGTATAGTCTCAGCTTATTTGTGACATAAATAGTTTTCGAAAATTCTTCACCGTAATCCCACTATACAACTTCAAATGAAGCTACCTAGTATTTCAAGTTTTCATTAACACATTTAGGTTTATAAAAAAAGCTCCGCCTTCCTCCGCGCTCTAGACAGTACTAATTGAAAGCAGATACCATCTACTAACAGCCCTCCAAAAATTGGCTGCATATATTTGCAAGTTTGGCCGTTATTAATACATAATCACCAGAGTGCGCTGTGCATTCAATTGTGTTATTTTCTTTCTCTAGTATGTTTCATACTGTAGTAAATAGGTTTATTTTTCGCCTTTCGGCCTCAAAATGGGGTTACATGTGTTATGTGTGTAAGTGTTTCTGGGACTGTTAATTCAAAATTGTGCTTTCGTTTTGACTTCTTCCTTCATCTTGTTCTTCTTTTCTTCTCCTTTTTTCTAGAACCATTCGCATCCACTCCGCTCCTTCTTCTTCTCCCTTTAGTATCCCTCTGATCGTTGCGTTTTCTCTTTTCAGATCCTTACAGTCTTGTAGCATGTGACCCAGCGTCTCTCTAGCCCCATTACATAGTCTGCATACTGTCTCTTTTTCCTCCTTCCAGTACTTGCTTCCCCGCTCTTCGTTCCCACATCTGAACCTTGCAATCATGCTTTGGTCTCTGCCTCTGTAGTTTCCGTTTAGGTAATTTGCTCTCTGGTTATCCCTGATTTCTGTGTAATGTGCGTTGTATCTGCCTCCTTGTATTCTGTCGTATTGCCATTGGATCTGCTCTGCCCTGTCTCTTTGCGCCAGTTCCTCGGCAAACTCTCTTCCCCTCCTTCTTTCTATTTCTATTTCTTGCATATCCATAATTTTTTGCTTGTAGTATGCGTCTCTCATCTCCTCCCATTTCGATTTTTTCTCTGCTTGCTTCGTGTCTATTTCCCTCCAGCATTCTTGTACTATTTTATTCTTATTTAGTCGTTTCGCTTTCTCCTCATATTTCATTGCTCTTTTCCCAGCTTCTATCCTTATTTTGTCCGTTTTTGTTTCCTCCAAAATTAGATATGCAGGTGTATTGAAGTCCAGACCTAAAGTCCACCTTATGTATTTCTCCTGTATTTTCTCTACTTTTTCTGCTTCCATCCATCCCCAAATTTCTGACGCGTACAACAAGATACTTTTCACTATGCTTCTGAATATTCTCATTCTTCTCTCAAAATTGTTCTTGAACATTCTTTGCCCTATTCCCCATATCTGCGCCATTGCTATTCTAGCTTTCTTTGTGACTTCCCTTATATGCATCTCTCTGCCCCCATTTTTCTGGAAATTATACCCTAAGTATTTAAACTCCTTTACTTCTTCCAGACTGTGCCCCTGCCAGCCCCATTCTTCTCTCTTCTTCTTTCCTCTTCCTTTATGGAAAATCAGCACCTTAGATTTCTCTGCGTTCAGTTGCAATCCTTTCCTTTCAAGGTATTTTCCAAACCTTCGTATCATGTCCTTAAGATCCTTTGGTTCATTTGCTAGTAACGCTATATCGTCCGCATATGCTAGAGTCCAGATTTTGTCTTTTCCTACTCTAACTCCTCCTGCTTGGTTTTTCCTCATGGTTTCCTCCAAGTCCGCTACATATATTGTAAATAACGTTGGACTCAGTGGGCATCCCTGTCTTACCCCTTTTGTTGTCCAGAATTTGGATGACATTTCTCCGTTTGCTTTTATGGTATTTCTTGTTTCCTTGTAAATTTCTCCGATTCTCGTCCTCAAGCGTTTACTTATGTCCTTTTTCTTCATGATGTTCTGAAGTTTCACTCTATCCACTTTGTCAAATGCCGCGCTTAGGTCCGCGAAAAACGTATACAGCTTCCCCCCTTTTTTCTGTATTTCTCTGTTAGCTACATAGTTCAGAATAAAAATGTTATCTGTTGTCGACCTACCGCTCCTGAATCCTGCTTGCGTTTCTGGTATTATGTGGTTCTTTTCCAATTCCTCTTTTAATCTTTTTTCTAGGACCATAGCATATATTTTGTACGCTGTGTTTAGGATCGTTATCCCCCTGTAGTTGCTTACCTTTTCTCTATCTCCTTTTTTGAATATTGGTGAAATCACCCCTTCTTTCCACCTCTCCGGGAATCCTTCTCCCTTCCATACTTTATTGAAAATTTCTGTGATCCTTTTTACTATTTTCACGTTGCCGTAAATCCAGGCTTCATTTTCTATTTTGTCTTCCCCTGCTGCTTTCTTCTTTTTTAATTTCCTGATTTGTTCTTTTACTTCTGCTTCTGTTATTTCCTCCTCCACTTCTCCTTCCGTGTTGTCTATTTCTTCCAACTCTCCTACTTCTTTTTTACAGTCGACGCCTTCTAGTAATGTTTTAAAATGATCCTTCCATTCTTTTAAGTCTATGTTATTGGAGATCCCTATCCTTTTCTTTCTTTGTTTATTTATATATTCCCATATTTGATTTTCTCCCTTTAATTGCATTATCTCATTTTCTATATTTTCTTGTAATTCCCTTCTCCTTTCTTCGCACACTTTTTTGTACTCCCTTCTTTTCTTCTGATAGTCTTCTTTGTCTCCTTTGCCCCTTCTCCAGTTCCTCAGCGCTCTTCTGGCTTCTCTTTTCTTTTTTGTACAGTTCGAATTCCACCACTTAAAGCTGCCCAATTTCCATTTCTTTATTTTTACTTCTTCTTTCCGTACTGCATTATTTATTTTTCCTACCATTTCTTCTACCATTTCATTCACCTCGGTCGTATTGAAGCTTATTTTGTTTAATTCCTTTTGAAACTCTCTTTTCCCTTCCTCTGTCCAGACTCTTCTCTCTCTCCACCCCTCTTCCTGATTTCCCCCTCGCTCTTTTCTTTTATTTCCCCCATATAGTTCTGCTATCAGAGGCATATGGTCTGACTCAACCCTTTCTTCCACTGTGAATTTCTTGATATCTTCTTTCGTCTCGACATTTGTTATTATATAATCATTTACTGTGCTGCCTCTCGGCCCCGTGTATGTATACTCCCCTTTATCATCTCCCTCCATATTCCCGTTCAGAATATTCCATCCTCTTTCCTCCACCATTTCTAATAACAACTTTCCTTCTGTGTTTTTGACTTTGTCTTTTGATCTCCTTACGTCATGCTTTTCTTCTATTCTAAAATCGCCCCCTTCCTGTCCAATTCTCGCATTGAAATCTCCTCCGATAATCAGTTTCTCCACTTCCCTCTCTTCTATTAAATGGTCCAGCTCTTGTTTCGTATCCTTCATATCTCTGCTGTACACTGTTATTACTCTCCATTTTTCATTCTGTATCCTGATTCTCCTCTCTTGGATATGTTCCGTTCCAGCGTTCGATTCCTCCTCTTCTATGCCCTTCCTTATGCCTGTGATAATTCCGCCTATCGCTCTCCCTTTTTTTTTCTCTCTGGTGGCATATTTACATTTCCATGAGAATTCTTGTGGCAAATTTTCTTTCAATCTTTCCCATTGTTTCTCTTCAATCCACGTTTCAACTAATCCTATTACATCGAGTTCTTTTAAAAAATCCCAAAACTGTTTGTCTTTGCTGAACAATCCTGCTACATTCCAGTATCCTATTTTAAATGTATCTATATTTCTTTGATTCTTTTTCCTTTCCCGATTCTGTGTACCCCCCTCTCCCCGCATATCTACGTTCGCAGGCACGCGGGGAACGGGTGTTGGTACTGCCTTTTGTCGTGCTTTCGTTGTCCTTGTAAGCTCTGCGATCCTCCAATAATTTAGAGGTTCACAGAACTTTGCCGACTCCAAAAATTTACTTCTTTCAGCCCGCCTTCCTCTTTCCAAATAAATGTCTTATCGTTGATTTTTATTTTCCTATACCCAACTTTCACCTTTGCCCCTTGCTCCCTTTCCGCCTTGGCAATATCTCTAATATTTTTTTGTATCTCCCTTTCTTTTTTCGTCAGGTCATTGTCAATAAACAGCCTCTTCTCTTTCAATGTACTCTTCTTTAGCATTACTGCTCTTTTCTGTTGCCAGCTTTTTAACTTCGCTATCAGTAGCCCTCTTTTCTCTCCCTTTCCTACCCAATAGGCTTCCTCGATTTCTGCGTCTACCTGCAATTCGTGCCTTAACACATATTCCACCGTCTCCTTCGGCGTCTCTTTACGCGGTAAATCCTCTCCCCTTAGAGAAATATTATTTCTTCTCTCTCTTTTCTCTCTAGCCTCTTCCTTTCTTTCTAGCCCCTCCAGTCTTTCTGTGAGCCCCTCTGCCTGATCCTTCTTGGCTTCCAGTACTTCTATCCTTCCTCTCATTTCCTTCCTTTCCTTTTCCCACATCTCATCCCTACTCTTCCACTCATCCCTCAGCTCCTGCATTCCCTGCCTCAGCTCTCTGTTCATCTCTTCCATGTCTTTCTTAACTGCCAGCACAGCTTCCATCAATTTGTCTAATTTTACATCCATTTCTTTTTCCTGCTTTGTCTTCTGACTGTCTGGCGTTTCTATAGTTCGTGTTACTACCTCGGTTTTCTTCGTCGGAGGCGACCTCCCTACTTTCCTCGCTTTTAAGAATTCTTCCTCTATTTCCTTTTCGGCCCTTAACCTCTCCTGCTCCTCCTCGTCCTCCCGTTTCCTCTTGAATGAGTCCAGTATCGAGCCTTCACTATCCGCTCTTCTTCTTCCCAGCTGTTCTGCCAACGATGGTCTTCCCCTTCTTCTCGTTTCCTTTTGCACTTCCCCGCCTTCGTCTGCTCGGTTCATTAGAGTTACCGCTCTTCTTTACCTACTGCTGTCTCCGCTTTGTCTTCTTGCTTCTTCCACTCCCGTAGATGTCACTTATCCTTGCCACGTATCTTATACTTCGTGCACTCGTTTCACACCTTCTCTTCTTCACCGTTTATCTATCCCTTAGACTCTTTATTATCTGTCGATTATACTGTCCACCGGAACCTTGTCTACTCCCCTCGTTTTCCAACCAACCTCGTAATTTTCTGCGCACTTTTTCCACACTTTTCGTCTATTTCTTTCGCCTGCCTACGTACACACGTTATTCTCTCGCGCACGTCACGTGGTTCCCGTATGTTTCATACTGTTTGAAGCTAATTAATACATTATTTATGTAATATTACATATTTATTAGTACATAATTATCATATATGGTCTTTGTATACCGAATGTTTATGGGGTTTATTATTATTTAATTTGTTAAACATGCTTCAATTTTATTTATGTTCCTGTCCATGTAACCGTTGGCTATTAACAAATAATGTAAAAAAAAAGTACTCAAAAATATTGAGAAACACCGAAGTTATGAGATTTTTTCCGCGAGTCCTATGTTACGTGCCCCACTGTGCGGCGTCATCACGTCGTTCCCTTACCACTAACAATCTTCTCCATCAAAAACATTCCCGGCAACCCTGATGATTCACAGAACCTTCTAGTTTCGAATTATCGTTACCAATTGTCAGGACGTCGCAGACTAACACCATAATGATTTTACTTTGGGACTATATACTTCAATGGTCAATCCGTAATTTCGCGGCATTTAAAACGATTAATTCAATATTAAAATTAAGCCAAAAAAATAGTTTTGGTATTGATGAGGGGTTATCTCGAACGTTCGCGATTACCTCATCCGATTTGTTCGTCAATACTCCGCGTTCGTGTTTACCCCACTCTCCCCCACTCCAAGACCCGATACACCAAAATAGTTTATACCTACCTAGCGGATGCCATGAATGCAGTCACTTTATTGCCCTTAGCTTAGGACCTCTCCCAACCTTTGCTAGAACGACACTCGTTCTTGTGACTTCAAAGCAGACACATCTCTGAGAATTCGTGATCTACGGACGTTCGTGCAGTGTTGACGTGACAGTGCGACGTGATCTATACGTAATTTATAAGTAAAGCGATTTAAATTCTTATAATGAATCGCAAATTGCTGCTGCGTGCGATGCTGCAGGAAGAAGAAGACGACGACATGCTTCTGCTGGCATATTTCCAAAGCAGAAAAAGAACTGAAGTGAAAAGAATGTACCAGACTCGAAGGACTGAGGGTTATTCTCGAATTTTAATAACAAATCATTTAGTGGACAACGAGGAAACGTATCGACAATTTTTTCGGCTTAATAAAGAACAGGTTCATTTCGTTTTGAATGTTATTGGAAAGGATTTAGAGAAAAAATCCTATGCAAGAGTCCAAAAACCAATTTCACCGGAAGATAAGTTGCTCCTGACACTGAGGCAAGTTAATTTTTCACAATCATATTTTATTTTTTCGTACATAAATTTTATTACTGTTGTTGTATATTTTTACGGTAGTTAATAGAAAGTACGTATGGTCTCTTAATAATCACGCTCCGACTGTTGATTTGCACATGCGTTGTACGCTCTCGCTTCGCTCGGTGCATGCTTTCCCGTTCATTCTCTCTTCGCTTTCATACATTCGATTCTCCCTATTCCGCTTATTTAGACCTGCGCTCTTTCTCTCTCTCTCTCCCTCTTTTTGCCAATTACTCTATCACTCATTCGATCATCGCTTACGTCGTCACACTCTCTCCCTCTCTTTCACTATCACTCTTGCTTGGTTTCTTGCACAGACGCGTTTTTATTTTTACATGGGGAATATCTTTATAGACACCCCGACCTCGCGGGGTGTGAGACCGAGGTAGTGTCTGATTCTTACCGATTAAAACCCCACGGTGACCAACCTCTGTACGATTCGATGGGACCTCGGGAACAGCACGGCTATTGTATTTTACTAATAACACACGGACAAAGACATGTATTTTGCACTGATCCCATTTCGAGATCATTAATCGATTTAAACACCAACGCCTTTGTTTCTGCAATTAAGTGTGGCGGAAATTTTTGGCCTGCCATCCACATACTTTTAAAAATATCAAAGTGGAATTGCAATCTGCTCCCAATTATTTGTTGATACTGTCCAGCAGTTTTTCTGTTTCGAGTGCTATTCATGTCAAAACATTCAGTACAGTACTGGAATTATTTCTGCGCCTTTTTGGCACTGCACTGTATGTACCTACTGCCGCATCTTGTGTCCCTTGAAGGAGGAATATTGTGTTTTGAGTGTGTTTCTACAACACCTTCCCAGCTGGCTATAACATATGTACATCTATGTTCCTGGACTGTCGCTATACGCTCATTTTCTTGCATTTTATTCTTCTTTAGTTCGTTTCACATTACTGTGGCAACTGTAAAAAATATTTACCTCCCCTCAATCCATACATTCTCCAAAAAATTTCCCTGGTCCAACAACGGCCATTTTGATTTTGGCTTCGCTGCCGACCCTGTACCGTACTTGATGCCCCGCTTCATTTTCCTACATGTATTGCATATGTTCCTCTATCTCTTCTTACAATCACCAGTTGAAATAATTAGAAAATATATTTTTACAGATTTTTAGCCACTGGAGAATCGTATAAGTCTTTGTCGTTCGCATTTCGAATATCGCCAGGTTACATAAGTGTTATTGTACGCGCGGTATTGGAACACATGTGCGATAAATTAACTGCATTATTTATGCCGCAGCCGAGTATTGCGGGTTTCGAAAAAATAGCGAATGACTTTCTAGTCAAATGGAATTTCCCAAATTGTGTGGGAGCAATAGACGGAAAACATATACGAATCCAATGTCCACGCAATAGCGGTTCATTATATTTCAATTATAAAATTTTTTTTCTATCGTATTATTAGCATTGGTTGATGCCAATTATAAATTCATCGTCATCGATGTCGGTTCCTACGGAAAAGAAGGAGATAGCGGAATTTTCAATAAGTCAATAATGGGCCAAGCCATTCGTGAAGGAAAAATGAAATTTCCCAGGGATAAACTTCTTCCGGGATCGAACGTGTCAACTCCTCACGTCATTGTGGGCGATGAGGCATTTCGCCTCTCAAAACATATGCTTAAACCATATGCAAAGAACTTGGCAATGCAAGATATGTCAAAAAAAATTTTTAATTATCGACTGTGCCGAGCCCGTAGAGTGTCGGAAAATGCATTTGGGATATTGTCCCAGACATTTCGCATTTTCTACACACCAATTGCGGTGTTGCCGGAGACAAGCGACAATATAATAACAGCAACATGTTGCCTCCACAACATGTTGCGGGACGAATATGTAAGCAATAATCCCGCGAAGCAACATCATTTCGAGCCAAGCCAGGGAACAACGAACATGGTGCCACTGGTTGGAGTAGGAGGATTTGCAGATGCGGAGGGATTCGTCATCCGGAATAGATTTCGCAACTATTTCACTTCACCGGAGGGGGCCGTGGAATGGCAACAGGACAGTGTCGAAAGAGGCGTCAGGACGTAAATAAAAAACAAAAAGTCCTCATATTAACATTCCACCAACTACGGCGCGCATGACGGACAGGTACATTTTATTTTTTAAATTAGAACTACATATTATTTGTGTATCAAAAATTGATTAGTTCAATTGTGTATACATTGGATAGTTGGTTAGTTAACACATAATTTGTCCGAAAATCATTTACGTTTCCCATGAAAGATCGATGTCAAAGTATCAAATCAGAATGAGTTTAAGAATCAGTTATATTGACGTCACAACCAAATTGTACATTGAAAAATGATTTTTGAATTTCCATTCGTAATTATTCAATTGCAAAATTACTATAAGTTTATTTTAATTAATTTTTGCTTATTTTAAATAATGTTTCAGATTCTGTCCACTATTGTCTTTCGAGCAATAGCCTTCAATTTTCGTTTTGGAGAAGCAACTGTAATTAATATCGTCCAACAAAATTGCCACAGGATCCGTTATTACAGACATTTCGATGCCAAATATTTTAGTAGCAGATGAAGCATTCGCGTTGAAAACAAATAAGACAAGACGCTATGCAAGTCTGAATAAACAAACTATGGACATTCGTGATGCGTTCGCCGACTGGTTCATTTCGCTTGCTGGAGAAATTCCTTGGCAATATGAATCGATAACAAAATAATATTTTATTTTATTATCGTAATATATATTTATAATACTTTCTGATTTTATGTTGCTGCTTATTGATTTCCACGCACTTTAGTGTACATTTCGACTTTTGTAACCGAGAAATTTTTTGTCGTAAGTATATAATAGAATGATTTTGAACGGCACAAATCAATTATTTTTGTAAATACATTTTATGGATTATATATACGCGGCAACGTGCCGCATCTGTTTTGCCGCAACGTAACGTATTTGTTGGAAGGAGGTGCATTACAAATAATGCAAGTTAAATTTTTGTAATACACTGCTCCGTCATGCGTTTATTATGAATACCAGTATTAATTTAACATATTATTAAAACTGTATTGAGTTTATCATCACTCAACAGATTCAGAGAAATTCTTCGTACTAATATTCGTATTCTCGTTACTAATGGTAATTTGTGTTTATATTGAAACGTATGAGATAATAAATCACTTGTCACACATCACATATCTTTGTCACGAACTATTATCAATCATTTGGTTAGCTGTTAATTTTTCCAACCTTCAAATGATATTTTTTTATAACGTTAAGTTACTTATATTATTTATAACATTATATTTAACGATTTAACTAACCATTTCTTCTCTTAACTGAAAAGTTTAAAAAATGTCACCGGCATCCCTTTGGTTCCAAGTGCCTCATACCAGAGATGGGCAAATTTTTTATTTAAATAAAAAATTGGGTTCGAATAAAAGTAGAAAATTTATTCGAAACTCAGCAAATAAAAATTCCCAGAGTTATTTATTATTTGAAGCGCCATAAATAATATTTTCAATCGACGGGAATTCATCCGTAGGTCCATAAATAAAATTTTCAGCGACGAGAATTCATCCGTAGGCCCATAAATAAAATTCTCAACGGACGGGAATTCATCCGTCGCTTTGGCCAATTTTCTCACTTTCATTTGTATTTATTTAAATAGCTCTAGGCGTGGCTTCGGAGGCCCTCGGGCCTCAAGCGCCTTTGATCGAAGCCGCCGGGTCCTCGAGGCGAGCGACATTGTATAGTTCACCCGTCTAATCTGCAGCGCGGAGTTGCTCGGTGACGAGTCGTCGATTGTACAGAAACTAAATTTCTTTATTTTTCATCGTATTAATATGAAAGGGACACCAATGGATTCCTTGCATTCTCCCGATTAAATGGATAAAAAAATATTTAAATCGGGCCAGTTTTAACGAAACGGGCTTTCAATCCTGCAAATTAATTTTATGCGCAATATCGTCCCACGTCTTAACACGGTCAGGTACGCGTCTCTACACTTTCAACTGCAATATTGACAATACCGTCGATTCTACGGCCTAGAATAGTAGCTCCGTATTACGATGTTCTTAACCAGAGTTTCGCATCGATAACAACTACTTAGTTACAATTAATGAGTTGTGCATGATTTTAATGACGCATAATTTAATTGCATGTTAGAAACTGAATTACTAATTGTAACTAAAAAAAAATACTTTACGACGTATAACACGAATTTCACGAATTAAGGGCGTCTGCACATGGCGACTTTTTGCAGCGATACAGTGCCAGCGATTGTATCGATGCAAACGCAAGTGTGCAAAGGTAGACGGACAGCAACTGCATCGCGTTCGCATCGCGAGTGTATCGCGACTGTATCGCTGCAAAAAGTCGCCGTGTGCATGCGTCCTAAGACAGTTTGAATTTCATCGAATGAGATTGATCGCATTATTTGTGCGTATGGGGTATGTAAGCAAATAGGCAAAGAGAGGGAGAGGGGGGAGAGAGAGAGAGGACAAGGAGAATCGGCAAAAGGAATTTACCGATTGTGCCAAGAAGTAATTACATGCAGAGTACCACGAGTTCCATTATACATCTTTAATATTTTTCTTCAACCATTTTACATAGAGAAAGATGACAACAGACGATTCGTACATTCTTTTCAGTTAATATTATGATTATTAGATCGGTGCAGACGTTCATTCGTTTTATGGATACAAAGTGTTTATTAACCCTCTAGTGCATAGATTTTTAATTCGGTTGGAAAAATTATACTAGTCTAATTTGGGGATGAAAAGACCGAATCCGATGTCTGTTGTCAATTTGGAGGATGTCGGGGCGCCCCAGGGCAGCCTTCTGGGTGACCGCCTCAAGGCGGGATCATGTAACAAGTACAAAAATGTAGTGTTTTTTTTTTTAAATAAAATAAATACTTTATTTTTGGTCAAAAACTATGAAAAACTGTTAAAAGAATATAAATTTACGATACAATAGAAAATTATTAATTATTGTACATTGTGAAATTTAGCAAAGCACAGTTTACTGCTCGCGCCATGGCACAAATGAATGTTGCATTTTGTACAAATGCACTGTGTCTCAGCTCTGCAGCCAGGAAATTTACAAGATTTTTTGCCAGACCGGTCCAACCATTTAGCCCAATGTTGATATCCATCTTCCCGAACGTTCATTGGCGGCAAGTAGGTTTTTTTGGTTGCTTTTGAAGAAGGAGGAGAAGTGGTTCTTTTGCGTGGACGACCGACTGCCTTTTTAGCTCGTGCATCCGGTACTGCAACTATGCCGCAAAGCGCATCTGCGACTTCTAGCCGGAACTTGGGCAGCTCGAATTTGTCAACGTATTTGTCTCCTAGGTGGATGCGGCGATGCAACAGGTAGGCATTCACCATGGCCATATCCAAAAAATGATACATAAGTCGGTTGCTCCATTTCATCGTCTTCATATGGATATGGTAACGCCCAAGCAGACCATCCATGAGATCTACACCGCCCATATGTGCGTTGTACTCACGGATTATGTTTGGGCAGTCCACTTCATCTCTTGTCTTTGTCTTTCTATTGTACCGAGAAATTTTCGGTGTGCTGTGCTCAGTTGGGCCAGGCCTTACGAAAGGCTTAGTGCCTGCATATGTAGATACAAGACGTACGCATTTGTTGTCCTTCCACATTACAGAAGAAATCTCCACACCATGGACGATACCGACATACTCTTCGGAATATCCTCTGTTTTTGTTTGTCATATTCTTTTCCTTCGTGAATTTGCAATTTGGTATGCGGTTCTCCCGCACTGTACCAAGCGAAAAGATTCCACGGCTCCGCAAGTAAACCAAAAGCGGCAATGACGTGTAAAAGTTGTCGAAGTACAAAATGTGGTTGAGCTGATCTGGTATCAATTGAGACAATCGTACGACCACGTTAGCTGATGCTCCCAAGTCTGGTGCGCCTTCCTGAAGGATATTATCGCCCGCGCCAGCGTAGACCTCGAACTTATAAGAAAATCCAGCGGAGTCGCATAAAACAAACAGCTTCGTGCCCCATTTTTGGGGCTTTGCAGGCATGTACTGGCGGACTGGATTCTTTTTCATCTTAGTCGCACACATTTGCTCGTCCACGCATAAACGTTGAGGCATTGGTACGGATCCAAAGCGCTCATTGAAAATGTCTATCAATGGCCGAACTTTGAACAGTGGATCATAATTCCGATTGGTTTTGTCTTCGATTATTTGAGCGTTATCGTTGAAATGCAAGTTCTGACGCAGTGTTTCGAACTGAGTGCATGGCATTGTATTTTTCACTGCATCGATACTATTCTTGCCCCAATATGCCCGTGTTGAATAGTGGCGAATCACTGACATTTGCATTACAATACCAACGAACTTCCGAATCTCTGCAGCGTTGGTTATGAACTTAGTGTTGATGTTTTTGTTTCTGGCATATAAATTAGTTTGGTCCGCGATGTATTTATAAAATTTATCATCAACAAAGTACTCAAAACAATCGTATGGCGTTTTGATTGCTTTGAAACTATCGGGCAGATTTTTGGCACCTCGAAAGTTGATCTGCTGGATGTGTAGTTGAAGGTGTCGCTTTCGCCAATTTATTTTCTGGAAATTGTCTGATCTCGGTTTGATTTCAGCAACTCTGTCAATGATCACGCTCTCATGTAGCAAATCAACATTTGCTTCACGCCGACGCTTCCTTGTAGCCGGTGTTGCTGGCACAGCATACACGACAGACTCAGAACTGCTCGGTCCTGGCAGTGGTTGCAATTCAGTAGTCGATTCGCCTATGGCCAGACATATGTCGATAGGATCGTAGTTCGGATCAACAACGCTCTCATCGCTCGAAAACGCATCTTCACCATCCGTCGATTCTGCTGAATCATACAGTTGCGGGATTTCTTCCATTTCGTCTGTGCTCAAATTCAAAAGTTTATGCTTGCTCTCCATTGTTGCGAGAACTGTTTGACCCGATTGCCGCCTGGCGGCCGCGACGCGTACTATTCGTCACGAACCGACCGAGTCATGAATTCTTTATATATATACCATTTTTTATACATATTAATTATATTTTACGTCATAAACCATAGCCTATATCCGTTCTTGTTGCTCAAGGATACTGTATTTAAAATTTCGTAATGATTTGCTCAGTACTTTTTGAGATTTTTGTGAGCATACACTCGGCTCAAACGATTGTGGCCGATCGAGTTTCGATTGCATTCGAGCTTACTAGGGCTGACTTTTTTGTATCGCTAACATTCTACAGTATTTCATGAATATGGTGAGACGGGAACCTGTAGCTTGGCAGTGCTCTCACCATATTCATGAAATACTGTAGAATGTTAGCGATGCAAAAAAGTCAGCCTTAGTAAGCTCGAATGCAATCGAATTTCGATCGGCCACAATCGTTTGAGCCGAGTGTACAAACAAATGCTATAGCATATATGTATTTACATATATACCTATATATGTACCAAATTTCACGAACAAAGAGCTAAAAAGAGCTAAACTAACATTCTAACTAACTTAGGATGATCTACTAACATGATACCGCCTTAAGGCGGCTACCGGTCAAGCTTCACTTCTCAGGTGTAAATTATTTTTTGTTTTCAAATCTTTATTTTTTTTCCATAGATCACTACACAAACTACTTACCAATAATTTTCTTTTAGCTGTGTGGTGTCGGGAAGTACTGTATTTGATTTTTTTAGTTTCACAAATAATTTTCGCAGCAAGCTTAGCTAAAAAATGCACTTCAAACTAGATTTCTGTCAAACCGAAACGTCAGACTGACATGTATCGTAGGCCTATATATGCGGTGTGGCAACACTTTTAAGCTGGCAAACGAGAATTGTCAACAAAAAGTTATAGGGGCCCAACTCCTGGATTAAACAGGTGCCCGCCTTAAGGCAGGCGTATGCACTAGAGGGTTAAATATATAAATATATTTCATACTTTTGAAACGAAAACATTTTCCTTGAATATTTATAATTTTTGTCACTTGTCTGGTAAAAGTTCAACTAGATGAACTGGTAAATTTGCCAATTATAACAAAACGTGTTTTGGAAACACATTCATTCCTTTATGTTTGTGTTTAAATACGGTACGTCAACGTTATGTATTGGTGAGCAATTTTCTGGACAGCACTTCCAATACATTTAAAATAATTTTAACATCAGATACTTCAAATGATACATTCTGTTATTGTTTTTTTTAACCATTAGTATCATAGTGTAACTCCCGTGTTACACGAATTGAATAAATTATATACGCCATTTGTGGTCATTTTCATGAACTTTAAAGCGTTACTTTACTATTACCATATGTAACAAGTGTCCTTAGGGCAGAAATACATCCGCAGAAATTCTACTGTTATACACTGTCTCATATTATCGATTACAACTCTTAATTTCGCCAGGACCACTGAAAATACCACGTAAATGCTAATTTCTCTCTCAATTATTTCGGATTTCCCTTATGTATAAATTTGATGTTGGACATAATAATGTATGTAATACTAATCTATAAGAATACGCTATTGCTATTAACTCAATTTCGAAAAGATTGTGGGTTAGTCCGTTGTTTGCTCTCACTACCTCAATTAACGATATTAGGCATAAAATTAATTTGCAGGATTGAAAGCCCGTTTCGTTAAAACTGGCCCGATTTAAATATTTTTTTATCCATTTAATCGGGAGAATGCAAGGAATCCATTGGTGTCCCTTTCATATTAATACGATGAAAAATAAAGAAATTTAGTTTCTGTACATTCGATGACTCGTCACCGAGCAACTCCGCGCTGCAGATTAGACGGGTGAACTATACAATGTCGCTCGCCTCGAGGACCCGGCGGCTTCGATCAAAGGCGCTTGAGGCCCGAGGGCCTCCGAAGCCACGCCTAGAGCTATTTAAATAAATACAAATGAAAGTGAGAAAATTGGCCAAAGCGACGGATGAATTCCCGTCCGTTGAGAATTTTATTTATGGGCCTACGGATGAATTCTCGTCGCTGAAAATTTTATTTATGGACCTACGGATGAATTCCCGTCGATTGAAAATATTATTTATGGCGCTTCAAATAATAAATAACTCTGGGAATTTTTATTTATGATACATACAGATAAAGTCTCCTTTATTTAAAAAGTTATTTAAATAATTTTTTATTTAAATAATGCCCATCTCTGCCTCATACATGTATGATGAAAGAAGAAATAAATATCTTATACTATAAAGCAAAGTTACCGTATGTTGTGTGTTTGTCTGTCGCCGAAAAACTTTCTAACGGTAAACTCTGGGATCGCGAAAGGTGTCTCGGCTCATTATGCCTATATTTTTCATAAAAAAAAATTAAAAAAAATTTTTCTTTTTCTTTTGAAATCAGAATCTAAATTTCGGGCGAAGCCGAGTAGTGAAGCTAGTAATTAATGATAATAAAGAAATAAGTATAATTGAAGAATGCTTTACCTGTTCTGTTTAATTTAATTGACAGTTCTCTCCGCACATTTTCTTTCACTCCTTGCAATCATAAAGGACACAATATTTAATTGTATATATCCTCTATCAATGTTTTGTCCTCCGCAGACGAAAGCTGTAACTTCGTCGAGATTCCAGACACTTGTCACTAACACACACGCAAAATGTGATACTGAGAAGCACTTTATTGGTTATAATAAAATCTCCTCCCTATGACCCACCTTTCCTTGCACCCAATACGTCACGGGTCCTTCTGTTTTGATATTTCAACGCGTGTACCTATATACTCGAGAGATATGAGATCCGTCTTTAATTTAAAAGTAGGACGACGCAGGCGTGACCACGCGCAGTCCGCGGACGGCAACCACTTTTCTTCCTGTGTCTTTCCGCGAGGCGTATTGATGGTGGACTTGGTGAATATTACTAATAATAATACTAATTTAATTCCCTACTTATGTCCCTAGCACGACAGAATAGGGTTCGACTAAATGACCACCGTTGTTTGTCGTTTACCTAACTCGTTGGAGGCCGTGACGAGGACAACCTCTCGCAGTGCCTCACCGAATTGTATGGCTTTCGACCCACGAAAGGGTTCGAATACCATTAAAAAGTCAGAAATATCCAGGATTTCCGCATTTCCCATCCGATCTTTGTGACAATGACGTCAATGAATTCCTTATGTTTCGCCCATGAAAATGACACCACGAACGACACAATTCGGACCATATGAAGGAAATTTCATGAAAAATTAATTTATATCATTTCAAGTTGTCTTCGTTAATAATAGTCCGATTTACATTAAATTTCACATAATTTTCATCGCAAAAACATAAGGCATCCATTGGTGTCACTTCCATATCGAAACGGTAAAGAATAAAAAAATTATTTTATTTCTGAAGCAGGTATGAATCCTTAGCCGTAGACCCTTTCAAGTGCGCTTGAACAAGTGGGAAGTCGTGGAAGTCGGTTCGTCTTCAATCGAGTAGTAGTTCCTGTACGCGCCCGTCACGCATTTGGCTTGGCTTGTCGTTGGCGTCGGTACATTTGTGACGTCACATTCGTTGCGCGATGTCGCCGCGTGGCTGGCTTGGCGCCAGCATCAATTCACGCACACATTACCACCGCTCCTGTAGGTGTAATGCTTGGCATGAGTCCGCCAAACCCTGAGTGGGACCTTGAACGCTGCGCGGCCGGAGTCTGGCCGCCGGCACGGGCCAGCGGCCGCTGTGCCGCCACCGCCGGATCGCGGCTAGGAAACTCGACCTTAAGACGACTGAATGAATAGTAGTTATCATTAATTCTTTTATATTTGGAAGAACTGTCTTTCAAAGTTTAAATCATTATTTTGAGCCGACCTGGCATTCAATTCACTAACAACTTGCTAAGTAAAACATTAAAAATGTTATAATACCCGTTTAAATACATGAGTAGTTATACTATGAGAGTTCTGGACCAAATGGGGGCGAGGGGTGAGGCGGGGCGGGGGGTACCGCGCGAGGGGGTACCGCCGCGGTCTCCCGTGAGATGGGTGAGGGGGAGGCGGGGAGGGGGGGGGGGTACGCAGTTCGTGGACGAGGGGGATGACGTCACAAGGGGGGGGGGATTTCAAAAATTTCAAAATGGCGTCGCGCGCGCAGGTCGAGTTTGTAGGCGAGGGGGATGACGTCACAGGGGAGGGGGATTTTCAAAATTTTTAAAATGGCGTCGCGCGCGCATGTCGAGTTCGTGGGCGAGGGGGCTGACGTCACAGGAGAGGGGATGAATTTTCAAAATTTCAAAATGGCGTCGCGCGCGCATGTCGAGTTCGTGGGCGAGGGGGCTGACGTCACAGGAGAGGGGATGAATTTTCAAAATTTCAAAAGGGCGTCGCACGCATTTCGTATTGGCGCCATCTACTGGATGTTTAAGGTACTTTGGGTCCGCGTCGGTATTTGGGCCCGCCTTGGTAAATTTTCCAAGTTTTCCAGACATTTCGTATCGACGCCACCTGTTGGATGTTTAAGGTACTTTGGGCGCGCGTCGCCGCCGCGCAATCTCCGTACGCGTGCGGGGATCGGTGCGCAGGCGCGACCGCGACCGATTCGTGGAAATTCGAGTCTTCGATGATTATTTCAGAGAAAATATAAGGTGTCATGGCGTGCAACAGGATTGAACACGTTCTGCCACCCATGTGCACGTTCTTCATGGCGTATGTTTATGTTTGAATCGTGGAATCGATACCGAACTCGTGCAATGGTTTAAACGTAGAGCGATAATTATTGTAAATCAATCGTCGCGATAACCCCTGGAATAAACACGACATTGCATTCGATGGGGACTTCTGAGAAATCATAGAGCGAACCGCGCCATGCCGAGTGTTTATATCCGACCATTGACTTTTCCCCAATACCACCGTGTCTCAATCAATCCCTGATATCGCATTAGTATTAACTGCGATCTCGTCGATTTGTTCCACATTAGAACATTTACGCCATACAATACAGTGTGGGGCTTCCTCCCAACTCGACGGTTCCACATCATCTTGATCATCAATACCTATGATGAATGAAGTTTCCCTATGCGCAGCGAACCAATAATACATGTCCCCGTATTTTCCCGACGGTAAGTAGTCATTTTCACCGTTGTCATTATAAAACACCTTCAAATAAGCCTCATAATCGTAAACAGCTTCTGCCTCGTGAAATTCACCATCTCGAATTTCTTCGCATTGCACAGTGACATCCCGACACGTCACATATATTTTGGGTCGTGATGTGTGACTAGGGATCGCAGCGGTAACTTCCCGATTCAAATCCATGGATAGAGACATAATCTGAAACCAATTGTTTCTTTACAACCCTCAAAAGTTGCTAACGCACCCAACACAATGATTCACTAAAAATATAATGATGAAAACTTACGGTATCAATGGATGTATTTTATGTGCACTGAATGATGTGATCTCGTTTACAATAACAACAATAAATTTTTTAAAAAACAATTCTTGTAGTAACGTATGACCTGACTGATGCAGCAGCATGAAAGAACTGATTTTAACGTACCCGCTCCATGATCCATGAACATAGAGTAATAATTATTCGATGTTGCAATCTCGTAAGCAACCATCGTAAACATACAGCGATAATAATTCGGGGTGGAAAGAGTTCCGAGTATTTTCACGATCAACGAAGCTGTAAGTCAATCGCTACGGCGGTCCATGGAGTAAACATTACATCGCACCGCGCGATACCGCATGTTTATATTGGAACCGTGGGAGTGGTACGGCGACCCCGTATGGGTGAACCGAATTCGAAGATACGTTCGAACCGCAGGATACTTATGCATAGAGCGATGACGACACAAGATCGTGACTAGGGTTGGTGGTTGGTAAGTGTATAGTAACGAGTACGTACCTACCTCATATTGGATTGTTGATGAATATGTTGTTGTTGACGTTTATTTGGATAACTCACATCCTTTTCGGCCGTACCGTTTAAGATGCGTTTTTGATAGTACACTTTAATATGCACTATATACGATTCTCAGCGGACGAAAAAATTAACGGGAACGCTACTTAACACTCAAGCGTACGTGGTTTAATGATGCCCACAAGACAGATCCACAAGAGTATATTATATCATGGTTGTGTTATGACACAAACATTAATATGAATAGCGCGCGATAAATTCAAATGGCGTGCGCGGCAGATTCAAATAGCGTACGCGCTATATTCAATATGCACACGTGTCGCAGAAGAGTCGAAGACAATTCACGGTGTGAATCATAAAGAATCACTATAAGCTGAAATAATTAGTATCAAATTATCGAAGAATAAGAATCTGTGATACGGACGCCCCCACACATCACACCCACTCCACGACTACCCCTACTCTGCAACATGCAGGGGTAGCCCTCCAGCCTAGAGAACCGAAATGCATATAAGGACGTCGACCGCCGCCGCACGGACCAGTTTGTTTTACAACCATTTTATACGCATTTTATAAGCATTTTTTAAAAAAAATATGTCCGCGTTCGATTATATTCGATCACCTGTGAGACGAGGCATGAATGCCGCTATGATGCAGCGATGCATCGTGAGTATAGTTGTGTAAATTGAATTGGTGCGCGTATTTCATTCGACGATATTATATTGAAGTTGGGCATTTGTTACAGCAATGGCATGGAAAAATTGAATGTGCGTGGCAGGAGGAGCGTGATGAAGTGCTCCGAAAAATCGTAAGTATGGTTTTTTTTTCTGTTTATGTAAATTGAATTGGTGCGTGCATTCAATTAGGCGGTCTTCTAACGAAGTTATACATTTGTTATAGCATGAGCGTGATAATGTCATGCGGATGTGGCGCGCGGAACGGCGGGAGTTGGTTAGCCTTCTCGTAAGTGATGTTTCAGAAAAATTATATTCGACGATATTATATTGAAGTTGTGCGTTTGTTACAGCAACGGCATGGGGAAATTGAATGTGTGTGGCAGGAGGAGCGTGATGAAGTGCTCCGAAAAATCGTAAGTATGGTTTTTTCTGTTTATGTAAATTGAATTGGTGCGCGCATTCAATTAGGCGGTCTTCTAACGAAGTTATACATTTGTTATAGCATGAGCGTGATAATGTCATGCGGGCGTGGCGCGCGGAACGGCGGGAGTTGGTTAGTCTTCTCGTAAGTGATGTTTTAGAAAAATTATATTGATTCGCGTACACTATTAAACAATGTTTTAGACGATTCATGTGTTTGTTACAGCACGAACGTGAAAACCGAATGGCCGATTGGAGTGTCGAATATCTCGGAACGGTCGGGCGTCTCGTAAGTGATGTTTCGCAAAAATTGTATTGATACACATACTGTTTAGGCCTCAATTGGTCACCCTTTGCCGGGACACTCTTTACGAGGGACATAGCTTTTAAATTTATTACGGTAGGCAATACTTGAGCTCTGGCCTGGTCTTCTGCGTTGCAGATGTTTATACCTTAGGATTAGTCCCGAACTTTCCTCGCCTAATAGACGGTACTTGACCTCGAGTATTGCCAGATGCACGTTGGGGGAGGATCGAGTTGTCTTCGCTGGCGACGTTTTCCCACCACGGCATTTCTTTCGCTCACTATTTGTCAGGCGACCAATAGTCATCGCGATTTTGTCACCCCGGTTTTTTGTTAACAGCCAATGACGAAGCTTCGTAGTTTTCTGGTAAGAAGGATGTACGCCTCGCAGGCAGATCAATAGAAACTAGCTCTGAATATACACGCAACACGTTCCTTATAGTTAGACTTGTGTACATTTATTTTTCCCTTATCCAACAAAAAGGGATGGTCCTTCGAGTGAGCATTATAGTCGGCACATACGTGCAAATTCTAACAATACCTGAACGATCTTTATGATCAACCACGGGTCCAAACACATACATTAATCGACGTTGTTTTAATCGATTCGCACATTTGTTTCAGCATCGAGAAGACATCGAGGCGCACGCACGGGATGGGGACATCGACGTTATAATCCAGCTACTAGTAAGTGATGTTTCGTAAAAATTATATTGGTGTGCACACATCAGTCGACGATGTTTTAATCGAGTCATGTGTTTTGTTTCAGCGGTGTGAATACCCGACGAGGCGTGATGGACGGATCTGCCGCGAGTTGCGGCAAAAGATTCAAGAGGCTAGGCGTACGTGGCGGGATGATACCCTCAACATCAAGTTTCTATCGTTCGAGGGAGACTTTTGGGAGTTGCCTCGCCTATTTAAGGAGTGAGTATAAGTGAATTTTAATTGTTTGATGTTTCGCGTGTTATTACCAACGTTTTATATAATAATAGTAATTGTGTGTTTTCTCTGTATGTTGCAGAACGTGACATCACATATAGATTTTTTTTTAAATAAAGTATTTTTTTATAAATTTAAAATTTTAAAATAAATATTTTTTATTCAAAACAGTGTGTTTTATTCAAAACAGTGTGTTTTATTAATGTACATCCACGCATGCGTACTTAAATTATAAAATCAGTATTTACGAAGAAAAAAATAACATTCGTATGGGAGGGATATTCATATTCGTGGCTAGAGGAAGCAGGCACAGTTGTCACCGATCTTATCACCGCCGCCACCGTAGTGTTCACTATAGAAAACAAAAAAAAATGATTCTTACATAGATATTCGTTTCTTTGCATATGACGCGTAAAGTAGTAAACTACGTATATAATTCCATATTTTATAGACATTATCCAGCGCGCAAACACCGTAGTTGTTATGAAATGCACATCGAATGACATCCGTTGAAGACATAGACTTTAGGTTAGGAACGTCGGGATCCGCGGTGACATGCATGATTCCACAATAATCGACGTCAACGTCGTAATTTTTATACGCCATGTTTGAATTACATAAAATAAATAAAGTGTCAGTAATTGATTTTTTCTAATGATGTTACCGTTAATTATTATAATTTTACAATAAATATTATTTATTTTAATCGGTATATCATTTAAGTAATTCTTATAGATCGGAATAATTCATTTTATGCAATAGATGGAGGTTGAATAGTCAAATTAAGGCCTGTTCTTTAGTATGATTTCGCCATCACTTCCTACTAACATCGTTGCGTTTTAACACTTAAACGGCACTTTCATTTTACAATATTACTTTTAAGTACTAGGTACATACGAATACATATATTTGTTTTATTTTTATGTAAATTAGAATCTCCGTTTAATAATAACATTTTTGTACATTTTTTATACGCCATGTTTGAATTACATTAAATAAATAAAGTGTCAGTAATTGGAATACTGGCAGTAATTGGGACATCTACCCTATTCTTCTCGACCAGATAGACCTCCAGATTCGCGATCGAATGAAGTTCGTATTCGTAGAATCCACCCAAGATCGGCTCTCCCGCGGAATCGCACAGAATGTGTCAAGGGGCACATGCGTTGTACGGTTACGATTTCGAACACCTCGGTCGACCAGATCGAAGTGTACCCCTTCTCAAAGAGAGTTTTGAACTTGCTAACGCGTACCTTGTCATCGACGTTGAATTTCGTGCGTAGTCGAACACCTTTCAATACAGAGAGGGATAGGGGCTCATTCGCGGAGAACCGTCAGCGAATCGGGTGTTGATCGTTCGATGCTTGCGATGATTGTAGGTGTGTACGAGCGCAGGTAACAGGACACTCGCGAGACTGTGGGAGGGAAAGTGACGAACGCGTAAGAATTCTCGGCAATTTATCGATATCATGTGTCTTTATTATAGAAGATATGGATCGTCATTGCGCGTGCGATGGATATCCCCACCATGAATCATGCATATCGTAGTCTTTAAGAAAGATTGACACGCCACTGCGAGGGATCATTACACGTTTCAATCAGGATGTGGTGCGACGAAAGCACCGAGATGAAGGAGTATTTGGTAAGTGATATTTGTAGGTAGCGACTATGAGATCTTTTTATAAAAAGCACATGTTTTCTATAGTTTCTCATATGTTTCAGCGAACGGAGTATCCATATACGAAGGGATACTACAGCATTAAATGTAGAAAATTAATGCATGGCTTCAGGCAGTTTTGGCGTGAGGTTCGAGACGATTTAGACCGTTGGGCGTTCAATGACGACAACGATGATCCGGACTTTTGGGGGCTACGACGATTGTTCGAGCCGTATATATTTCCATAAAAAATTGTATGCTTTTATCTATGTATAGAATATATAAGTATACCTATGAAGTATAAATAAATGTACAGTATATGTACTGAGTATATATTTAAAGTAGTGCACGTTCTTTGCAGAATCTGGAAACAGAAACAGAATGGTTATGCGTATTGGTAGATCTCGTACGTAGAGTATGTGAAAGTATGTATGTACGATTCACGTTAGATTCCACGATGCATGAACTACCATATTTTCTCCACGTTTTCTAGTGCACACATATCATTACGTTTTTTTTTTTTTCATTGAAGTCACATCATACGGTGTTCATCGCAGACATTGTTTTTAAGGAAGGAACAGCTGCGGCAGGTACGATTCCAATACAATCGTTAACGGTATTGTATCCATCGTCATCATCGACGTCGATAGCGTTGTTTCTATTATTGTTGCTGTTGTCATCAGCGTTATTCTCGTTCTTTTTCTTGTTGTACAATTCGGTAATAACCTCGATGTAAATGTCAGTTGCAGGAGATTCTGTAACAGCCATTCCTTCTTTTCCAAGCCCTTCACATACACTACATCAATGTCACATTACATTCGCTTTTCGTTTACGGATACGGCCCATGCGTATTTGCTGAACATATCGATAATCGCGAGTTGATGTTGTCGGCGTTGACGTTGGCGTTGGTGTTGACGTTGATGTTGTTGGCGTTGTCGATGTTGTTGTTGTTGTTGTCGATGTTGCTGTTGGTGATGTTAGGAGGAATACAATCAATTGCGGGTTAGTTTCGAAAAAAGAAACGTCGGGAGGTACCAAACTTGTTAACCGACATAACGATGCGTATTAAGATCCCTGATAACCAGATCTGGCAGCAGAATCTGACGTCAGATCCGTAGTCGTCTGTGTCCGCATTTGGCTGCGTTCTGAGGTACAGAATCTGATGTCAGATTCTGATGTCAGATCGGCAGCAGATTGACAGCAGATCCTGATGTCAGATCGGCAGCAGATGGACAGCAGATTCTGCCGTCTGCTTGGCACAGCTAACAGCGCCATCTGAGGGTCAGGATTTGCAAACTAACGTGTGGTAAGAAAAAAAAATACCAACAAATACGAAAGTTCTAATTCCCAAGCGGTCACCCATCCAAGTACTAACCGCGCCCAATACCGCTTTAACTTCAGTGATCGGACGAGAACTTGTGTTTTTTCTGACACGAAATGATCGTTGGAAAAATTTGGCTCTTATTAATACTTATTTTTAAACAATCTTCATACTATTATATTCTAAGAACTTATTATATAACGTTTAAGTCGAAAAGAGTCGTTGTTCTGTGGCATAAGTACCTGTTTAAACTACAATTTTACATTTTCTGTGTACTTTACTGACGTGGTAGTAGAATTGGACACAGTTTAAATGTATTCTACAGGAATTAAAGGTTAAATTGTGAAAATAAGTTAATTTATTATATAATTGTGAAAATAAGTTAATTTATATAATAAATTCATAACATTAACCTTTAATTCCTGTAGAATACATTTAAACTCTGTCCAATTCTACTACCATGTCAGTAAAGTCCACAGAAAATGTATAAAAATGAAATACAACAGGTAAAAAGAATTGCGTTAGGTAAGTTATTTAATATTGATATCATTTGTAATTTAAACAGGTACTTATACCACAGAACAACGACTCTTTTCGACTTAAACGCTATATAATAAGTTCTTAGAATATAATAGTATGAAGATTTTTACACAAGAAGTATTAATAAGAGCCAAATTTTTCCAACGATCATTTCGTGTCAGAAAAAACACAAGTTCTCGTCCGATCACTGAAGTTAAAGCGGTATTGGGCGCGGTTAGTACTTGGATGGGTGACCGCTTGGGAATTACAACTTTCGTATTTGTTGGTATTTTTTTTTCTTACCACACGTTAGTTTGCTAATCCTGACCCTCAGATGGCGCTGTTAGCTGTGCCAAGCAGACGGCAGAATCTGCTGTCCATCTGCTGCCGATCTGACATCAGAATCTGACATCAGATTCTGTACCTCAGAACGCAGCCAAATGCGGACACAGACGACTACGGATCTGACGTCAGATTCTGCGCTCTCATGCCAGACTCTGCTACCAATCTGATGTCAGATTGGCGTCAGATGGTTATCAGGGATTACAATCCATGCTGCGTGATGTAAACCACATACCACTATAGTATGTGCATATATGTATATATGTTTTAATAATAAATGTATGACTTTCACATCAATACCTGTAACGTTTTATTTATAATATCCTTTCAATAACAATACCAATAACAACATCGATAACAACAACACCAACAACACCGACAACAACATCGACAGCGTCAACAACATTAACAACAGCAACGCCAACGCCAACGCCAGCACCGACACCGACAACAACAACAATAACAACATCAACTCGCGATTATCGGTATGTTCAACAGGCACGTCGCGGCTGTACGCGTGAAAATAAAAAGCGGCCACGACGTACCTGTTGAACATACCGATAATCGCGAGTTGATGTTGTTATTGTTGTTGTTGTCGGTGTCGGTGCTGGCGTTGGCGTTGGCGTTGCTGTTGTTAATGTTGTTGACGCTGTCGATGTTGTTGTCGGTGTTGTTGGTGTTGTTGTTATCGATGTTGTTATTGGTATTGTTATTGAAAGGATATTATAAATAAAACGTTACAGGTATTGATGTGAAAGTCATACATTTATTATTAAAACATATATACATATATGCACATACTATAGTGGTATGTGGTTTACATCACGCAGCATGGATTGTAATCTTAATACGCATCGTTATGTCGGTTAACAAGTTTGGTACCTCCCGACGTTTCTTTTTTCGAAACTAACCCGCAATTGATTGTATTCCTCCTAACATCACCAACAGCAACATCGACAACAACAACAACAACATCGACAACGCCAACAACATCAACGTCAACACCAACGCCAACGTCAACGCCGACAACATCAACTCGCGATTATCGATATGTTCAGCAAATACGCATGGGCCGTATCCGTAAACGAAAAGCGAATGTAATGTGACATTGATGTAGTGTATGTGAAGGGCTTGGAAAAGAAGGAATGGCTGTTACAGAATCTCCTGCAACTGACATTTACATCGAGGTTATTACCGAATTGTACAACAAGAAAAAGAACGAGAATAACGCTGATGACAACAGCAACAATAATAGAAACAACGCTATCGACGTCGATGATGACGATGGATACAATACCGTTAACGATTGTATTGGAATCGTACCTGCCGCAGCTGTTCCTTCCTTAAAAACAATGTCTGCGATGAACACCGTATGATGTGACTTCAATGAAAAAAAAAAAAACGTAATGATATGTGTGCACTAGAAAACGTGGAGAAAATATGGTAGTTCATGCATCGTGGAATCTAACGTGAATCGTACATACATACTTTCACATACTCTACGTACGAGATCTACCAATACGCATAACCATTCTGTTTCTGTTTCCAGATTCTGCAAAGAACGTGCACTACTTTAAATATATACTCAGTACATATACTGTACATTTATTTATACTTCATAGGTATACTTATATATTCTATACATAGATAAAAGCATACAATTTTTTATGGAAATATATACGGCTCGAACAATCGTCGTAGCCCCCAAAAGTCCGGATCATCGTTGTCGTCATTGAACGCCCAACGGTCTAAATCGTCTCGAACCTCACGCCAAAACTGCCTGAAGCCATGCATTAATTTTCTACATTTAATGCTGTAGTATCCCTTCGTATATGGATACTCCGTTCGCTGAAACATATGAGAAACTATAGAAAACATGTGCTTTTTATAAAAAGATCTCATAGTCGCTACCTACAAATATCACTTACCAAATACTCCTTCATCTCGGTGCTTTCGTCGCACCACATCCTGATTGAAACGTGTAATGATCCCTCGCAGTGGCGTGTCAATCTTTCTTAAAGACTACGATATGCATGATTCATGGTGGGGATATCCATCGCACGCGCAATGACGATCCATATCTTCTATAATAAAGACACATGATATCGATAAATTGCCGAGAATTCTTACGCGTTCGTCACTTTCCCTCCCACAGTCTCGCGAGTGTCCTGTTACCTGCGCTCGTACACACCTACAATCATCGCAAGCATCGAACGATCAACACCCGATTCGCTGACGGTTCTCCGCGAATGAGCCCCTATCCCTCTCTGTATTGAAAGGTGTTCGACTACGCACGAAATTCAACGTCGATGACAAGGTACGCGTTAGCAAGTTCAAAACTCTCTTTGAGAAGGGGTACACTTCGATCTGGTCGACCGAGGTGTTCGAAATCGTAACCGTACAACGCATGTGCCCCTTGACACATTCTGTGCGATTCCGCGGGAGAGCCGATCTTGGGTGGATTCTACGAATACGAACTTCATTCGATCGCGAATCTGGAGGTCTATCTGGTCGAGAAGAATAGGGTAGATGTCCCAATTACTGCCAGTATTCCAATTACTGACACTTTATTTATTTAATGTAATTCAAACATGGCGTATAAAAAATGTACAAAAATGTTATTATTAAACGGAGATTCTAATTTACATAAAAATAAAACAAATATATGTATTCGTATGTACCTAGTACTTAAAAGTAATATTGTAAAATGAAAGTGCCGTTTAAGTGTTAAAACGCAACGATGTTAGTAGGAAGTGATGGCGAAATCATACTAAAGAACAGGCCTTAATTTGACTATTCAACCTCCATCTATTGCATAAAATGAATTATTCCGATCTATAAGAATTACTTAAATGATATACCGATTAAAATAAATAATATTTATTGTAAAATTATAATAATTAACGGTAACATCATTAGAAAAAATCAATTACTGACACTTTATTTATTTTATGTAATTCAAACATGGCGTATAAAAATTACGACGTTGACGTCGATTATTGTGGAATCATGCATGTCACCGCGGATCCCGACGTTCCTAACCTAAAGTCTATGTCTTCAACGGATGTCATTCGATGTGCATTTCATAACAACTACGGTGTTTGCGCGCTGGATAATGTCTATAAAATATGGAATTATATACGCAGTTTACTACTTTACGCGTCATATGCAAAGAAACGAATATCTATGTAAGAATCATTTTTTTTTGTTTTCTATAGTGAACACTACGGTGGCGGCGGTGATAAGATCGGTGACAACTGTGCCTGCTTCCTCTAGCCACGAATATGAATATCCCTCCCATACGAATGTTATTTTTTTCTTCGTAAATACTGATTTTATAATTTAAGTACGCATGCGTGGATGTACATTAATAAAACACACTGTTTTGAATAAAACACACTGTTTTGAATAAAACACACTGTTTTGAATAAAACACACTGTTTTGAATAAAAAATATTTATTTTAAAATTTTAAATTTATAAAAAAATACTTTAGTTCAATCCTGTTGCACGCCATGACACCTTATATTTTCTCTGAAATAATCATCGAAGACTCGAATTTCCACGAATCGGTCGCGGTCGCGCCTGCGCACCGATCCCCGCACGCGTACGGAGATTGCGCGGCGGCGACGCGCGCCCAAAGTACCTTAAACATCCAACAGGTGGCGTCGATACGAAATGCCTGGAAAACTTGGAAAATTTACCAAGTCGGGCCCAAATACCGACGCGGACCCAAAGTACCTTAAACATCCAGTAGATGGCGCCAATACGAAATGCTTGCGACGCCATTTTGAAATTTTGAAAATTCATCCCCTCTCCTGTGACGTCAGCCCCCTCGCCCACGAACTCGACATGCGCGCGCGACGCCATTTTGAAAATTTTGAAAAATTCCCCCTCCCCTGTGACGTCACCCCTCGCCCACGAACTCGAACTGTGCGCGCGAAGCCATTTTGAAATTTTTTAAAATCCCCTTCCTCTGTGACGTCATCCCCCTCGCCAACAAACTCGACCTGCGCGCGCGACGCCATTTTGAAAATTTTGAAATCTCCCCCCCCCTTGTGACGTCATCCCCCTCGTCCACGAACTGCGTACCCCCCCTCCCCGCCTCCCCCTCACCCATCTCACGGAAGACCGCGGCGGTACCCCTTCCCCACCTCCCCCTCGCGCGGTACCCCCCGCCCCGCCTCACCCCTCGCCACCATTTGGTCCAGAACTCTCATAGTATAACTACTTACATGGTTTACCAACTTTTCTTTCTTCCATAAAATATGGTAGGAATCAGTTTCAAGTCGGTCTTATAAACGTGTTCTATATCTAGAGACGCGGTAGCGTCTCGACGCCAAGTACATGAAAAACACCCGGTATATGTCGATGTCGCTACCGTGTACCTTTTACTCGTCGCGGAGACACTCTAACCTAATTCTGACATTTATACATTAATATCTCATCACGCCTGCAATATGTTGTAAATTTAAAGGCATTTTTCTTATGTAAACCGCATATCGGCTTTCGAATAAGACCAATTTCAATAAAATCGGTCCACGCATGACAGAGATATCGTAATATCGTCTCATGGATCTGTCGAAATTGGTACGATTTTTCTTCTTCTGATTCTCCTAGAAATTTTTCGTCATCAAACATTACGTATATATATTTTTCATCGTACGTACATACGCGTTACACACACACCTTCAGCCAACACATGTTCGTTCTTCTTTCGTCGATTCTCGGGAATATTCGGCAGGGATCGTCGTCCGTCATTGTACATACATATACTTATATATACTATTTTGAATTTTATAACCTAAGTGCTAAGTGTCAAATAAAGTAAGTTGTCCCAATTTGAAATGTCAGGAGTTTTTACACTACATAGGAGACTGAATTATTGTCTCAATTAATAAGGTAAGTCGCCAAAATTTTTTTAATAGATTTCTTATGTAGAGTCGCAGACTTGGAAGTTATCCGGAGAAGGTTCGACAGAGAAGCATCTCCTTTCGCATAATAATATATATTGCAACAAATTGCATTGCATTTAAATTGCCTGATATTTGTATTTGTATATACCAGCAAAATAGAGTTTTTAGGTAAAGCTTATTATATTATTATTATAGAAATCAAGGGGACGCACAGGACTTTGATAAAAATGAAGGGGACGCACAGGCGTGGAAGTTGTCCGGAGAAGATTAAATAAATAGAAAGACAAAGCATCTTCCTTCGCACATGATTCTGAAAAGTCAAATAAGGTAAATCGACAAAATTATAAACATACTATATATTGTAACAAATTGCATTGCATTTAAATTGCCTGATATTTGTATTTTTTATATACCAGCAATTTAGAGTTTTTATGTAAAGCTTATTATATTATAGAAATGAAGGGGACGCACAGGCTTGGATAGTAAAATTGATGATGGGGACGCACAGGCTTGGATGAACAGAAATGAAGGGAATGCACAGGCGTGAAAGTTGTCCGGAGAAGATTAAAAAATAAATAGAAAGACAAAGCATCTTGCTTCGCACATGCTTCTGAAAGTCAAATAAGGTAAATCGACAAAATTATAAATATACCAGCAATTTAGAGTTTTTATAATATATATTGCCACAAATTGCATTGCATTTAAATTGCCTGATATTTGTACTTGTATATACCAGCAATTTAGAGTTTTTATGTAAAGCTTATTTTATATTATAGAAATGAAGGGGACGCACAGGCTTGGATAGTAGAATTGATGATGGAGACGCACAGGCTTGGATGAACAGAAATGAAGGGAATGCACAGGCGTGAAAGTTGTCCGGAGAAGATTAAAAAATAAATAGAAAGACAAAGCATCTTGCTTCGCACATGCTTTTGGAAAGTCAAATAAGGTAAATCGACAAAATTATAAACATACTAAACTAATTTTATTCCAAAACCAATAAATTGTGTGTTGAAAATATTGGACCTCTTCGTTCATCCTCGTTGAATTATTACCATAGCATTTAAATTTCCAGCAACAAGACTTTCTGCCATACGCTCTCATTTCCTTTGGACACATTTTATAATCTACACTTACTTTAACAAAATGTCACTCTATTTCTATATAGTTGCTACGCTATTCATTATTAATTTGACTAGTTTTCCATTAACAATATTTTTTATACTATACTAAACCAACACCAATAAAAATATTGAATCTCTTCATTCATTTTCGCTAAATTACCATTAACATTTCTTAAATTTCTGCCACAAGACTTTCTATCGCAGATCTTCCCAAGTAGGGGAAATCTGCTTCTGAAACACATGTTTCGGTTCTCCTTCCAACGCTGTGCCTGCGGATAAGGTGGGACGATTTCTACTGTCCTCTCTCTCTGCTTCCTAGCGGCGTTACTGTCTCCTCTGAGAGAGGGAGTGTTGGAGGGAGAACCGAAACATGTGTTTCAGAAGCAGATTTCCCCTACTTGGGAAGACCTGGATTCTATCGTATGCTCTCATCTCCTTTGTACACATTATGTAGTCTCTATCTACACTTACTATAGCAAAAGGCCACTATTTCTATATAATTTCTATAAAAGTAAGTTCTACGTTAAGTTGTATATACCCATAAAAAACTTCAAAGAAGTAAAAAAATACGCCAAGTACATGAAAAATGAAATAAATCACAAAAAATAGAAGACAATAATAATCACAAAAAGTAGAATCTAGAATTTATCCTTAATTCTGTCGCGTGATAATTCGTAATTTATAATATTAAAAATTATCTAAAGTCAGTCCCTACGCAAATTATCTTTGTAAAAAGAAGTGAGATCCCCATAAAAAACTTACAAAAAGTAAAAAAATACGCCAAGTACATGAAAAATCAAATAAATCACAAAAAAATATAAGACAATAATAATCACAAAAAAAAAATAGAAAAGTATACAATACAAAAAAAGATGTGAAATCAAAATGAGCTGCCAGTACATAAAGGTGCTTTCCAACTGCGCTTAAGATGACACAACTACATACACACAACTGAAATGCTGTGTTCATACATTCCATTACAATGTATTACATAATATTAAGCAGATATATTTTTATACAAATAAATATTTTAATACGTATTATTTACGCTAAAGACTTTCGCACTGTTTTTAAATCTATACTATTATATAAAATTGCCTACTATGGCCGACATCAGGATCTGCTTGATTTCTGCCGCCAATTTGCGGGCGGTTTTTGTCAGCAAGATCTGATCGAAATCTGACATCAATCTGCGGTCAGATCCTGATGTCAGGCTCTGACCGCAGAACGATAGTCAAATGCGGACATAATAGGCACCGAATCTGACGTCAGAATCTGCTCTGTATCTGACACCAATCTGCCGTCAGATCGCGCTGCGCAGGATCTGCTCGATTTCTGCTCTCAATCTGCGGTCAGCCACGGCACCAAGATCTGATCGAAATCTGACATCAATCTGCGATCAGATCCTGATGTCAGGCTCTGACCACAAAACCATAGTCAAATGCGGACATAGTAGGACCCGAATCTGACGTCAGAATATACTCGAATCTGACATCAATCTGCCGTCAGACTGCAGTCAGTTTGTTTACTGGGGGGTTAATCGAGTTATAGATATCTTGCATTACCCGGTTAGATGGATTATTTTACGATACTGAGTACCGAACCGGGTACGGGTTAGGGTTCCTATCCCTGGTTATAAGCCTAAAAATCTTAAAATCTTAAAATGTTCATTTATAATGAAAAAGGAATGTTATTTAAGTATTGGTAAATAATTATGAAATATGTTTTCTCTGTATCGATTATAGTAACAATAGTTTATTTATAATTTTTATTGTTATTTTATTGTTTTTTATTATTTAATGATCATAATATTACATGTCCATACAAACTAAAACTATAAAAAAATAATAGAAAATAGAAACTGGGCAAAAATAGCGAGAAATACTGCTGTGATGAGTTTCTGCGAAAATGCATGCACAGTGCACTCTGGTGATTATGTATTAATAACAGCCAAACTTGCAAATATATGCAGCCAATTTTTGGAGGGCTGTTAGTAAATGGTATCTGCTGTCAATTAGTGCTATCTAGAGCCCGGAGGAAGGCGGAGCTTTTTTTATAAACCTAAAAGTGTTAATGAAAACTTGAAATACTAGGTAGCTTCATTTGAAGTTGTATAGTGGGATTACGGTGAAGAATTTTCGAAAACTATTTATGTCACAAATAAGCTAAGACTATACACATTCGAAATACATGCGGTAAAAAAAATCAAACCCTGATAACCATCTGACGCCAATCTGACATCAGATTGGTAGCAGAGTCTGGCATGAGAGCGCAGAATCTGACGTCAGATCCGTAGTCGTCTGTGTCCGCATTTGGCTGCGTTCTGAGGTACAAAATCTGATGTCAGATTCTGATGTCAGATCGGCAGCAGATGGACAGCAGATTCTGCCGTCTGCTTGGCACAGCTAACAGCGCCATCTGAGGGTCAGGATTAGCAAACTAACGTGTGGTAAGAAAAAAAAAATACCAACAAATACGAAAGTTCTAATTCCCAAGCGGTCACCCATCCAAGTACTAACCGCGCCCAATACCGCTTTTACTTCAGTGATCGGACGAGAACTTGTGTTTTTTCTGACACGAAATGATCGTTGGAAAAATTTGGCTCTTATTAATACTTCTTGTGTAAAAATCTTCATACTATTATATTCTAAGAACTTATTATATAGCGTTTAAGTCGAAAAGAGTCGTTGTTCTGTGGTATAAGTACCTGTTTAAATTACAAATGATATCAATATTAAATAACTTACCTAACGCAATTCTTTTTACCTGTTGTATTTCATTTTTATACATTTTCTGTGTACTTTACTGACATGGTAGTAGAATTGGACAGAGTTTAAATGTATTCTACACGAATTAAAGTTATTAATGTTATTAATATTACACGAATTAATGTTATGAATTTATTATATAAATTAACTTATTTTCACAATTATATAATAAATTAACTTATTTTCACAATTTAACCTTTAATTCCTGTAGAATACATTTAAACTGTGTCCAATTCTACTGCCACGTCAGTAAAGTACACAAAAAATGTAAAATTGTAGTTTAAACAGGTACTTATGCCACAGAACAACGACTCTTTTCGACTTAAACGTTATATAATAAGTTCTTAGAATATAATAGTATGAAGATTGTTTAAAAATAAGTATTAATAAGAGCCAAATTTTTCCAACGATCATTTCGTGTCAGAAAAAACACAAGTTCTCGTCCGATCACTGAAGTTAAAGCGGTATTGGGCGCGGTTAGTACTTGGATGGGGGTGACCGCTTGGGAATTAGAACTTTCGTATTTGTTGGTATTTTTTTTTCTTACCACACGTTAGTTTGCTAATCCTGACCCTCAGATGGCGCTGTTAGCTGTGCCAAGCAGACGGCAGAATCTGCTGTCCATCTGCTGCCGATCTGACATCAGGATCTGCTGTCAATCTGCTGCCGATCTGACATCAGAATCTGACATCAGATTCTGTACCTCAGAACGCAGCCAAATGCGGACACAGACGACTACGGATCTGACGTCAGATTCTGCTGCCAGATCTGGTTATCAGGGAAAATATCTAGAGGAATTCAGAAAAAAATCGACAATCTGTTACGAATATTGACACGTTTCCCGTTAGAATACGAAAGGTCAACTTCAGATCAATTTTTCTTTGCAATTAACATGAATATGACATATCTGTCATATAGGTTAGATACGTTGGTCTATTGGCTATCAGAATATAGTGATGGATACATAAAAATACAACTTTCATTTTAAGACTTTTTTCCTCTCCAGCCCCACTGTGCGACGGTAGGTCATAGTGGGGGTAAACGTTTGGTCCCACGTCCCACGATTCTGGCATCACTGGGTGGCGCAGCCGCGAACAGCCGCTGCTCCTCCATATTTAATTCCGCCAACTCGGCGTCAATATCTAAATAAATTAATTTTATCATTAAATGACTGGAAAAATAAATTTAAATAAATGTTGGTATATAAATTTTTAATATTTACCATCTAAAGCGTTCTGCACATTTTCCTACAAAAATTAATAAACTATTAATTAACAAAAATAAGATCAAGAGTTCATTAAAGCTGCGTATGATAGAAGAAAGTCATACATGTAGCGCAAGGGTACGTATTGTTCCATTGCAAATTGCAAATTAGGAAATATAAAAGTTTGAAAAGTGAAACAGTGTATGATGCGAAATTATAAAAATTACATTACATTACAAAATATGCTTTTCTCATTACTTCACAAGCTTTACCATTATTAATATTCAATACAAAAAACTGTAACGTATTATAGCATTATTTTGTGAACGATTCACAGTTGTAACTAGTAGCAAAACAAGAAGGTATTGCACACGTTGAAGCATATTCTATAACTTATAACGCCGACGATTAGAAATGTATTAAATATATCTGAGTTGAACGTAAATGAACATGTAAAGTACAACATTTTGAAAGTCTTTGGGAGGCACTTTGCCTATGTTAACTATCAATGGAAGTAGACCGTAACTGTATAGCAAGTATCCCCATAAAAACCTTCAAAAAAGTAAAAAAATACGCCAAGTACATGAAAAATCAAATAAATCACAAAAAATAGATGACAATAATAATCACAAAAATTGAAGATACTAATAATAAAATAAAAAAAAAGTGAAATCGAAATGAGCTGCCAGTACATAAAGGTGCTTTCCAACTGCGCCTAAGATGATACAACTATATATAATAACATATTCACAGCTAAAATGCTGTGTTCATACATTCCATTACTCATATAGCGGACATTTTAATTAATCCATAAAAAAGAATCCCATTTAAAAGCATTGTCTTAAATTAATAGATTTATTACAAAATTAATGATATACAACAATTGCGCCAATTATAACAATGGCTATTTATACAAAGAAAAAATATATTAAATAATATTAAACAGATATATTTTTATAGAAATCAATATTTTAATACGAATAAATATTTTATTCAAAATACTTGGCGCTGCGCCCCGAATTGGTGTTGCTATACTGAATAAACATGTACCTATATTATAACAAACTTTCTAGTGCGTTCGTCTGTATGTGTGCATGTGCATATGCTACGTATGATATTAGAATATATGTAGAATAAATCTGACTGCGTTTCTAATATGTGTGTGTATTTGTTTATGTATTTTAAATTGTAAGGGAGTTATTGTTAATTAATAATACTAAGACAATTAACATTTTTTTCAGTTGTGCGGCGCCAAGTATTTTGAATAAAATATTTATTCGTATTAAAATATTGATTTCTATAAAAATATATCTGTTTAATATTACTTAATATATTTTTTCTTTGTATAAATAGCCATTGTTATAATTGGTGCAATTGTTGTATATCATTAATTTTGTAATAAATCTATTAATTTAAGACAATGGTTTTAAATGGGATTCTTTTTTATGGATTAATTAAAATGTCCGCTATATGAGTAATGGAATGTATGAACACAGCATTTTAGCTGTGAATATGTTATTATATATAGTTGTATCATCTTAGGCGCAGTTGGAAAGCACCTTTATGTACTGGCAGCTCATTTCGATTTCACTTTTTTTTTTATTTTATTATTAGTATCTTCAATTTTTGTGATTATTATTGTCATCTATTTTTTGTGATTTATTTGATTTTTCATGTACTTGGCGTATTTTTTTACTTTTTTGAAGTTTTTTATGGGGATACTTGCTATACAGTTACGGTCTACTTCCATTGATAGTTAACATAGGCAAAGTGCCTACCAAAGACTTTCAAAATGTTGTACTTTACATGTTCATATACTATAACCAACCAAGTGCTAAATGTCAAATGGAGTAAATTGTCCGAAATTTTGAGATGTCACGAGTTTTTACACCAAATAGGAGACTGAATTATTGTCTTAATTACCCAGATAACACAAAAACATTTTCAAAACGTTTTTAAAACGTCCAGGTCAGACGTTCAGGACGTTTTGAAAACGTCCAGAAAAGGTTCTAAAAATGTCCATTTTCACAAACCAGACGTTTTGTAGGACGTTTGTAAAACGTTTTTGAAACGTTTTCAGAACGTTATTGAAACATTTTCAGAACGTTTCAAAAACGTTTTTAAAACGTCCTGATTAGGTCCGAAACAGGCATTTTTGGGACGTTCGACGGTACTGGTTCGATTTAATAAAAATTTAAGGAAGTAAATCGTTTTCAAAAGAAGATCAAACTGGAAAACTATTTATTTCATTTATTTAATTCAGAAATAATACAGAATATATGCACTTACAATAGATACAAGAACATGTTAGTACGAGGTCCAATATACAGAATATACAAACTATGCAGGATATACACTTAAAATAGATATGGATGTGCACTTAAACAGATAGCGCTGTATTTTTTCTATTCTCTGCCATTTCCCTGTGTTCTGCTGCACCTTAAAAAAGAATTTTGAGGAAACATTACATTGAATTTTACAGTAATCAATATTAGGAACAGTAAAATAAGGGTGATAGGCCGGTACTCATAGTCGCTACTTATTCTTAAGCAAATGCTTAAGCATGCGTCCTCCTCTACTAAACTCCCAGATAGCACTCGACGTCTTTAAGACATCCATTTCACGTCTGTTTTTGGTCTGAACGTCTTAGACCATATTAAGACGTCTTTGAGACGTCTGCGCGCAGACATTTCGAAGACGTCTGTCTACAGACGTCTTTAAGACGTCTGTGCCAGGTCATCTTTTAAACGACTGAGTTAAGACGTCCTTAAGACGTCTGTACCAGGACGTCTTTTAAACGACTGAGTTAAGCCGTCTTAAAGACGTCTGCGCGGAGACATTTCTAAGACGTCTGTCTACAGACGTCTTTAAAACGTCCTTAAAGCGTCTGTAACAGGATGTCTTTTATACGACTGTGTTAAGACGCCTTTAAGACGTCTGTCCTGAGATGTTTCTACGGTCGCCCCGCCGCGTGTCACCAATTTTACAGAAATTAAAGTTCTTTATTTTTCGTCGTATCGATCTGAAAGTAACATCGATCAATTCCTGGTATTCTCCCGATTAAAAGGACAAAATATCATGTAAATCGGAAAATTTTTAACGAAGTAGGCTTTAAATTCTTTACCGCTAGACAGCAGTGATGTCCGAGCTTCGAGAATTTTGGGCTGGTCTCTTTTATATTAACATTGCAAAAAACTGTTCATTTGAATTTGGGGCCTTTTTCATATAACTTTTGAACTATAAGAGATATCGGAATGCAATTTGCGCCGAAAAATGAGGAAAAATTATTCCCTCTTAATGATGGATAATTTAGCATATTTTATGTTTACTTAATTTTTCTTTTATCAATTTTTTAACCATAATTGTTTAAAAAGCTTTTACAAACTGTTTATTTGATAATGTATTTAACGCTGTTTTTAAAATTCGTGGCGTTGATAAACAATAGGCTAGTTGTGTCTGTATCATTACTTTCATAAATTGAGAAATTAAATATTTATTCAATTATGTGTTAGTTCTGCAGACCTCAGAATTTATTGTTCTGGTTTTATTTTTTATGATTTTATCCTTAATGCGGTGCATTCCTAGATCAGACGTAAGAGGTAATTAATGGGACGTATCTTTGATTGTAGCGGTGTTTGAATTTTTTTTCTAGAACTTTTGTGTTTGAATGTTTTAGCTACTCAGTGCCACGCGTATACCGGCTTCCGTTAATGTCATTTTTTGGAACGATGCGCCCTTATTGTGGTTTTTACAAGCAGGTAAAATTGTTTAAATTGAGACGAGTACACAATCAGTTGACATTATTTTCAAATCTCATTACTGTAATCTGGGGTGTGAGTGGTAAACCGATCATAAAAGCGGAGCGCGCGGCTCGAATACCTGGGCCGGGAAATTCACAATACCTAGCTCTTTGCGACGCTAAAATTTTCGAAGCTCGGGCATCACTCTTGTCCAGCGTTCGCTGGCAGCTCTCCGCTGGGCCGGTGCATGGTTGTAGTGGAATGCGTCCGTGAGGCGGTGTTGCCATTTCACAATGACCCTGCATTGTCCCGCATTTCGACAGTGGGCAACGGTGGGTACGGGTGCGAAATTACCCTGGACCTATACCTACCATCAGTGATGCCAGAATCGTGGGACACGGGACGGGACGCTTACCCCCACTATGACCTACCGTCCTCTCCCACTATGGCCTACCGTCGTCTCCCACTTTCTTCCCATCGCACTGCACACAAGCATATCCCTACCCCTGTCCGTGTGCTCGGCAGTTCGACAGGCAGCTCACACGGACAGGAGTAAAAATATGCTTGTGTGCAGTGCGGTGGGAAGAAAGTGGGGGACGCCGGTAGGACATAGTGGGAGAGGACGGTAGGTCATAGTGGGGGTAAGCGTCCCGTCCCGTGTCCCACGATTCTGGCATCACTGCCTACCATCCCCTGTGACGCCCCAAGATTTTTCGCGCGCGGTTACTTCAACTCATTTATAAATCTATCTACAAATCCGCTCAAATCTTCCCCAAACCTCAATTCTTACCCCTTTACCAACGCCCCCGGCCGCCTTGGCGATGTACCTTAGCGGTCCCCATCTCAAGAAGGTCAATCATTAAATCTCCTTCCCTTATTCGCCCAACGCGGCACAAATTCCTCTCTTACGTCAAATCTAAACAAGTCCCTCGCCCCACAAATATCTTAAATCGAGACCACGTCTCACACCCTCTCAATGACCAAAGCAGTCAAACCCACCGACGTCCCTTTCCTATTAAAACACCCAAAATCCATTCGAGGAGTTGAGCAATTCAAAATCCCATGTATAAAAACCCTAGTAGAAAAACTGCGAGTCCCAATATAGATCAACCTTTGCTCCCTGCAAAAACCCCAAAAGTTATCATGACACATGTTTATAATTAGCCCAAGGTGCATACTGCGCACCCCCCTTCATACCGTAAAATATTATATAAGCAGGGCAAAGTCCATACCGCGCGTACACCCCACAACCCCTTGCAAAATCATATAAATACAAGGGCCCGGAGACAGAAGTCCTCTTTCGCCGAAATACCAGGATCGAAGGGACACGCTCTCTTTCGATGAATATCCTTGTTCGAAAGGAAGAAATCCACACGAAACCATTTAAGGTCTCGTCGATCAAAGTGTCATTTAAAATAAACTCAATCACCATCAATCATCAAGTATCGTAAGAGATTATAATTACTATTAATACCACGGTATATCACCATCATCTATAACAATTATTCACATTCTTATTGTTTCATATTGCAACGCTTATTGCGCTTATATTATCTTGTATTGCTATTCACATTATTTCGTATTGCAAAGCTTATTGCGCTCATATTATCGTGTATTGCTGTTTGCATTGCTTATTAACGCCTATTGCGTAAATCATTCTAGCTTATTAATATATATATCTTGTATTTCATGTTCATATTCATAACTTATAACCATTATATACATGCTATGTTCATCGCCAACCCATTATTATAAAACGTAACTATCTGCACAACGATAGTGCATTATATATTATCAAAACTTATAAAGTGAATAAACAGTTTTACTTTAAATCTGTTACGAATTATTTATGTCAATCCTTCGGCTACGAAGATCCCGAAATCCAAACAGGCTGCCGGAACAGCTGATTCCGGGCAACGACCGCAGAAAGCGTCACGGTGTTTACTAAACTTACTTACGCATAGGTTTCGCTTAACCGTATGACTAGTCGAATCTCGCGAAGTATTACATGTGTCTTTTACAATAATGCAGCGGTAAATCCGATTACCTAAGCAAACCAAAACAAGTGCTCTAACGGGTGTCTCCCCAATACAAACCAGTTCATTTAAACCTTCCCTGGTCGATTAGTGTGCAGAATTAAACATTACTCGCCTGACGTTCAAAAAACGGTTAGTGTGCAGAATTAAACATTTCTCGCCTGTCAGTCCCAAATCCGTTAGTGCGTAGAATTTCGCATTTCTCTCCCGCCTTCTACCTAAATCCTCAGTGTGCAGAATTAAACATTACTCGCCTGCCGTTCGATACGATTAGTGTGCAGAATTTCACATTTCTCGCCTGACGTTCGAAATGGTTAGTGTGCAGAATTGAACATTGCTCGCCTGACTTTCCCTAAATCTTCAGTGTGCAGAATTAAACATTACTCGCCTGCCATTCGAAACGATTAGTGTGCAGAATTTCACATTTCTCGCCTGACGTTCGAAATGGTTAGTGTGCAGAATTGAACATTGCTCGCCTGACCTTCCCTAAATCTTCAATCCCCTGAATCTAACATTCTCCCGGCCGTTCGAGACGATTAGCGTGCAGAATTTCACATTTCTCGCCTGACAATCGAAAAGGCTGGTGTACAGAATTACGTCGTCAAATACCTGATTTCCTCGCCTCCCGGTGCGCTGAACTATAGATTCGCGCCTGGAATTTATGTAAAAACCCCTTTGTCATTTGTCCCATTAAATCCTTAACCCGGGACGTGACACCCCTAACAAAGCAATATACGGATTAACGTAAAGGACGCTCTTTATTCTATTTTCAAATTTTATATTTAAGCCGTTATATTGTGTTCTGTATTTTGCCTTTATGTTGTGTTCTTAATTATCCCAAACGAAGCGGACCCTGGAAGGTGACAATTGAGAGCGATGCGAAAATTCATATATCGTTTATGATTTTCGTTTAATTACATGCAATAGCGGTCATCTGTAGTGGAAAGTACGTACTTTAAGTGAGAGTCATTAATAGTATTGAATATGGAATGCAACAAAAATTAAAAATACAAAACTGAAAATGTCACAACTAGCCCCGGTCTCCCGTATTACCGGAACACTGAACGACAGGGTCGTAAACCCACACCGTCGCAACGGTGTGAGATTCGCGACAAAAATCGCCCGACAGCACAAATCTTGACCGAATCCAAGAATTTTTCTTTAACATAATCTTAAAGAACTCAGCAATGACGAAGCACTGCAATAAATCCAGTATCTGTTGATCTAATCTGTAGAAAACACTATTTAGCATAACATAAAAACATAAATTAATAAATTTTGCAGATTAAAGATATTAAAAATTAATTTTGTTATAAAGTAATATTAGCTATAAAATTAAAATTTTAATTTAAATTTACAAAATTTATGTTTTAAATAATCTGTACAGATAATTTAAATCATATACTTTTAAATTAATAATTTTTTAACAATTGTAATTCGGAGTAATTACAACTGAATATTTTATGTTAAAAAAGTATTTATATGGAATTGCATGATTCGATGGAGCAAATGCATTGGTGTCACTTCCATATCAATACGATAAGGAATAAAGAATTTCTTATGTCACGTCCTGGGTGGCGGGACTTGGATCGTAACATATATGGGGTAGGGAGGTTGCTCGAAGACTCTGCTTCGTAGGAAGACCAGCTTCTCTATGAAGGCTATGCTTCGTGTTCGAGGGGTGGCGTAGGAGAGGTCGAAGACTGTGCTTCGTAGGAAGACCAGCTTCTCTATGAAGGCTATGCTTCGTGTTCGAGGGGTGGCGTAGGTGAGGTCGAAGACTGTGCTTCGTAGGAAGACCAGCTTCTCTATGAAGGCTATTGTTACGTCCCGAAACTTCAAAATTTTTAAAATCATTGTTTAGTTGTGTTTTTCCTTTGTCAGTGGGCAGAGTGCTTCGACAACGCTTAGCGTTCTGGGAAATCCCTAATCGAGCGCACTTCTGCTTACTGTATTTTATTTTATTATTTTATTTATGAAAACGGATACTCGGTACTAGGAACGTCGTCGTCGCCGCGACGTTTGGTCGCTGCGCTGTACCCTGAACGTGGGACTGTGCTGAGGCATCAGCGTAGTTCTCAGTAGTCCGTTCAAAATGAGCAGTGGTTCTCATACCTCGCGACACTGATTAAATGTAAGCGGCGGGGGTGTGTCTTGACAATGCATCTAGCATTCTGGTTTAACCTAATCGAGCGCATCTCCGACCGTCGAATCGTCGCATCGAGGAAAAGGAGTGATCTGAGTGTGAGAAGCGTGAGGATGAGAGTCACCCTGTTTTACGCCGGTAGCGCATAGGTGAAAAGTATGGAAGAATGAAAGTGAGAACATCTAATGAAATCATGCGACGGTTACTGGGGCATGATTGGGACTGCAGCGTCAGCTTTTCTGAGCGGGCCTCGCGGCCGGACGCTCTCGGGGGCGCGAAGCTGAAGTCACTCTTTGTCGTACAGTCGCGGAGAGCGTGACGAGTGTCCGTGGATAGTAATTTCTTTTCCTTAACTTAAATTCTATTTCGAGCCAGAGATTCATAAATTTTAGTGAATGGACTCATCTTTCCACGTTAAATGTGTTTTAATCATCGTTTTCTCAATTTTATATATCTGCGTTTTACATTCGCTTAATAACCTTGTTTAATATCCTGTATTGCGTTGGGATCAACCTTCTGTTAGATCTCATTCCCTTTTGTGCTTTGAGCTATTTTATTTATCACTTTTAAATTGTTATCGCAAGTATTGTGAGTGTGAGTGTGATTTTCTTGTTCTCAGGCATAGAACAGGTGTTTTTATAAAGCATAAACAAAAAGAATTTCAAACGTTGTAAAAATTTAAACGATATAGCGGGTGAGTGCGCATTTCTTTTCCTAAAATATTGTAATTGAAATAATGATTGGCGAGCGTAAACTCATGTAAAAGAAATATTATTCATGTTCTATTGCCAACTGGCGAATGCAGAGGTAACGGAGAGTCAATATTGGCTTTAGCCAATATTTTGGGATTACCCTTGGCTCTTTAAGTCTTTTTAACGCCAGAAAAGAAAAAGAATAAAAATATAATTATTCACACTTAAATCTTACATTTGAGCAGAAGTTATTTAATGATGAACTAACTAAATCCTCACAATAACTCAGTGCGGGGCCTGTATAGGACTAGATCTTGGATACCCGATACCAAACAGAATTCTTTAAATTCTTAAATAATAATTTGTACTGTAACGCGCATAACATCCTTCCGATTAGACTGATTTAGATACTAATTACTCGGACTCCACGCTTATCTATATAACCGCGTTACACTATGCTTCGTGTTCGAGGGGTGGCGTAGGAGAGGTCGAAGACTGTGCTTCTTAGGAAGACCAGCTTCTCTATGAAGGCTATGCTTCGCAACTTGTGACGATCAGGGAAGGCTGTATGGTGATCGTACACCCGAGTGACACCCGTTAGATTATTCGCGAAGGCAAAGAGTTGTAGCAAGAATTTAAACGTTTCGATTAACAGAACCACTATTTATTGGTAAGCGAGTGGATAAGCAATGCGCTTCTGACGGTATAGCAGTTTACAATAATGCATAGACATTGAGCATTGGCACACACATTTATATAATGGTGATTAATAATATAATATAAACATGAGAAGAATTAGTAACGCTAATAATGTTGTAGTATAAGTAATAAAATCAAGCAATGATATAATTAAGCGATAAGCATAAGCAATTGAAATAGTATAAAGCAAGATAGAAAGCAATGCAGTTAACGATGTACATATAAAGCAATAAGCAGAATCAAAACCAAATAATGTAAAGTAATAAGCGCAATCATACAAAGCAATATAAAGAACTAGATAATATCGTTGCATATGAGCAGAAGGAAATAGAATAGTGAATAATAAAGGCTTACAGAGATATAGAAGAGGAGAAATCCTTGTAACACTTCACGAGCTTTAACTTTAGAAAAGAAATACTGGTGCGGTGTGTCGCGGATGTTGCCGAACTAACTGCTAGATCGTAACTAACTGATCGATTGTAACTGACTGATCGATTGTAACTGACTGATACGCGGTCCATGTGGCGCTTGTATTTATACAAAACAATGGAATGTTTGGTATGCGAGGAATTTGAGGTATGCGAGGAATTTGTGGTATGCGTGATGAGTCATCTTTGAAATATGTGTTATGTAATCGACGCGTGTTGATGATTCACGCGTAAGGTATGCGTGGAATTGCGGATTTCGGCGGTTCTTTCGGGGCTTTAGAAATGGGTATTCCACCCGTTGGACGGATTTAGAGGATTTTTGATTAGGGTTTTAAGGTGGAGGCTTGAGTACGTTTGTAGAAAAGGGGGGGGGGGGGGGTACATGGTCTCGAGATGAGCGAGCTTTGGCGAGGGACTTGTAAGAGTTCGCGCCTCGAAGGCCGAAGAGGGGAAGGGGATTCGAAATTTGGGCGTCTGGAGATGGGGACCGCTAAGGTACATCGTCCAAACAACCCGGAGGTTGGAAAAAGGGGTTTAGCATTTGTGGTTTCGAGAATAGTTGTGTAGTCGAGTGGATTTGTATGGAGGATGCTATTTAGGACTGGCGAAAAATTATCGGGACGTCACACTTACAACGCTGAAATGAATATTTCACATTTTCACTCCCAACTGCGGAGGATCGACCTCAATTCGCTGCGGTCGGCAGAGGATTCATACCTGTTTCAGAAAAAAATAATTCTTTATTCTTTAGCGTATCGATATGGATGTGATGCCGATGAATTCCTTACATTTTTCCGATGAAAATCATACCAATTACTACTAAATCATACTAAATCATATAAACATACTACTAAATCATACTAATTACTACCCCCCAGGTCGAGATACAAAGTTGAAACTTGACAGAAATCATTCTTTTTTTATAAGCTTTCGAATGACTCATCGCGATTTGAATTTGGTTCAGGGGCACATTTGACCATCTTAACCAGGGCTGCGGAGTCGGCAGTAAAAACTCCCGACTCCGACCCCGACTCCGACTCCTCTTTTTTTTTACCAGCGACTCCGACTCCGACCCCGACTCCGACTCCTGCATTTTTATTATATATATATACAGGGTGTCCCAAAAATGCTGCGTTTCCTTAAAGGGGGTTATTCTGGTGGTGATTGCAAACAACTTTTTCCTTTGCGAAAATGCTCTCCGATGTTTCGTTAACGAGATATTAATAAAAAGCACCGACCAATCACAGCGCGAGTCTGACGGCCGAGTTCCCGCGCTAGCGTGGCTACGAGCCGCGCTGCGACTGCGAGCAAGCAACTCGGCATGCATCGAAGAAACTTGCGTAGAATGGCAAATGAAAAAGACGTAACAAATAAAATCGAACATGTTGTCATTGTTTGTTCGTCATTTAAAGTGAATAATGAATAAAGGATAAATGGATGAAAATCACGTGTAACGTAAAAAGACGAATACGCAGTTTTTTTTTAGAAGATTCGAAAATAATAATTATTTGAAGTGGGAGGATGAGGAATACGTAAATTTCCTTGTGTTAATAACGTAGCCACGAAAAGGTAATGTAACAGGAAATTAACGAAAGGTGATAGTCGTTCGTTATTGTGATAAAACTCCGTAATTCAATAACGGTCAGCACTGTTGGTGCTAACGAATAAGTCTGTTTAAAAAGCCCGAATAAATGTTATTGTGGAATCAGGAACCCCCACCATAAGAGAGGGCACGGAACAACGACATCTGGGGGAGTCGGCGGTAGCCGAGGTGGCTAAGGCGGCTGACCAGCGCGCAAACCTAGAGATCGTGGGTTCGAGTCCCGGTTAGGCGACTTCCCTTTTTTCCGTGATCCTACATTATCGTACGGGAATTTAGAGAATTATGGCTTGCGTTAAATTTAAAAATGAATTATCACTAATAAAGTAACTAAAACTCACCCTTGTTGGGAATTCACCTGCAGCTTGAAAATCTGTGTCACAGGGTCACCGAACCGATCCTGGTCATCGATGGACGTGCTCCGTGCACAGCTGGTCCCAGGTATCCTTACATTTCCACTACCCAAAGTTAAGGGTCGCAATGTCAGATGCGGCCAGGTCAACGTACCGAATATTCACTTCACTGCACGGCTATTAACACTTTATTTGCTTTTCAAGAGCGTGTTGTTCCTACGTTTTAAAAATTGGTGGCCCCGAAAGGGGCCGGTTGTTTTCAATTTAAAAAGTGCTCCACGTGGCCACCGTCATTCTCGATGCACGTTTCAGCGCAAATTCTAGCGCAAATGCTCGCGCATTCTTTTTCTTATTTTATCTCAAATAAGTTCTTAGAATATAATAGTATGAAGATTTTTACACAAGAAGTATTAATACGAGCCAAATTTTTACCAACGATCATTCTGTGCCAGAAAAAACACAAGTTCTCGTCCGATCACTGAAGTTAAAGCGGTATTGGGCGCGGTTAGTACTTGGATGGGTGACCGCTTGGGAATACAACGTTGTATTTGTTGGCATTTTTTTTTTCTTACCACACGTTAGTTTGCTAATTCTGACCCTCAGATGGCGCTGTTAGCTGTGCCAAGCAGGCGGCAGAATCTGCTGTCCATCTGCTGCCAATCTGACATCAGGATCTGCTGTCAATCTGCTGCCAATCCGACGTCAGGCCCTGATGTCAGGCTCTGTACCTCAGACCGCAGCCTAATGCGGACACAGATGACTACGGATCTGACGTCAAGCTCTGCGCTCTCACGGCAGACCCTGCTGCCAATCTGACGTCAGATTGGTAACAGATGGTTATCAGGGTAGCTAATTACGATAACCTCTTTTCTACGGGCACTTAACCTGTTTGGCTTTGTACCAATAATTTTGTCTATACATATTTTACGTCTCTATTAACATATACATACCTTTATCAATTTTTAAAACCTTGAATGTGGTTCAAAGATGGTTTTAATTTGTTTGACACTTCCATTTTCTTCAAATCTCTGTAAATATTTCAAATATAATGCATCACAACACCAAACTATTCCGAGAATACACAAAATATATACCACAATTATAAATATTTATATACTTCTATATTACTTTCACTTACTATAGTTATGATATTTATGTATCTAGAGACGCGGTAGCGTCTCGACGCCAAGTACACTAGGCGGCGAAATCGGCTTCCCTCCGGAAATTTGGCAACGTTGCATGTCGGGTCCCCCTGTGTCGAAGAACCACTGAGTTATGCCTAGTGACAATGGTGACAATTCTACAAATTATTATTTAGTTTGCTGAAATGAATTTTGCTTGATATAACATTACACGAAAGAGGATGATGGGCTCGATTCCTCATCGATTTGGCAAAGAAGTAGCATGTATCGTAGGTAGAAAGTTTTTAGACTGCCAGGCCGAAGTCTAGGTAGACGCACGAAATCCCTATATCGGTGTTCTAGCACGGGAAGGCGAGGGAAGGCGTTTTGTCCGCCGCTACCCCAAGGTAGCCGCCGCCCGGATAAGACCCTCTCACTTGCACATAAAGCCCTGTCCTTGTTTAGCACCATCCCTGTCTACCGCATGCTCTCCGTCACTCCTTCGTAAGAAATAACTAGCCTCTTAGCAGCAATTCGCTGCACGGGAGTGACAGAGAGCATGCGGTAGACAGGGATGGTGCTAAACAAGGACAGGGCTTTATGTGCAAGTGAGAGGGTCTTATGCGGGCGGCGGCTACCTTGGGGTAGCGGCGGACAAAACGCCTTCCCTCGCCTTCCCGTGCTAGAACACCGATATAGGGATTTCGTGCGTCTACCTAGACTTCGGCCTGGCAGTCTAAAAACTTTCTACCTACGATACATGCTACTTCTTTGCCAAATCGATGAGGAATCGAGCCCATCATCCTCTTTCGTGTAATGTTATATCAAGCAAAATTCATTTCAGCAAACTAAATAATAATTTGTAGAATTGTCACCATTGTCACTAGGCATAACTCAGTGGTTCTTCGACACAGGGGGACCCAACATGCAACGTTGCCAAATTTCCGGAGGGAAGCCGATTGGCGAAATCGGAAAGGCGTAATGAGATATTAATGTATAAAATGTCAGAAGTAGGTTAGAGTGTCCCCGGGACGAGTAAAGGTACACGGTAGCGACATCGACATATAGGGTGTTCTTTTTTCATGTACACTAGGCGGCGAAATCGGCTTCCCTCCGGAAATTTGGCAACGTTGCATGTCGGGTCCCCCTGTGTCGAAGAACCACTGAGGGTGCGTTCCGATTCACGCATACTGCGCATGAAGCGCATAGGGTACGTGACATATCCTATGCATTTTATGCGCAGTATGCGTGAATCGGAACGCACCCTGAGTTATGCCTAGTGACAATGGTGACAATTCTACAAATTATTATTTAGTTTGCTGAAATGAATTTTGCTTGATATAACATTACACGAAAGAGGATGATGGGCTCGATTCCTCATCGATTTGGCAAAGAAGTAGCATGTATCGTAGGTAGAACGTTTTTAGACTGCCAGGCCGAAGTCTAGGTAGACGCACGAAATCCCTATATCGGTGTTCTAGCACGGGAAGGCGAGGGAAGGCGTTTTGTCCGCCGCTACCCCAAGGTAGCCGCCGCCCGCATAAGACCCTCTCACTTGCACATAAAGCCCTGTCCTTGTTTAGCACCATCCCTGTCTACCGCATGCTCTCTGTCACTCCCGTGCAGCGAATTGCTGCTAAGAGGCTAGTTATTTCTTACGAAGGAGTGACGGAGAGCATGCGGTAGACAGGGATGGTGCTAAACAAGGACAGGGCTTTATGTGCAAGTGAGAGGGTCTTATGCGGGCGGCGGCTACCTTGGGGTAGCGGCGGACAAAACGCCTTCCCTCGCCTTCCCGTGCTAGAACATCGATATAGGGATTTCGTGCGTCTACCTAGACTTCGGCCTGGCAGTCTAAAAACTTTCTACCTACGATACATGCTACTTCTTTGCCAAATCGATGAGGAATCGAACCCATCATCCTCTTACGTGTAATGTTATATCAAGCAAAATTCATTTCAGTAAACTAAATAATAATTTGTAGAATTGTCACCATTGTCACTAGGCATAACTCAGGCTGTGTTCCGATTCACGCATTATGCGCATAGACCGCAGCGCAGACGCTGCGCGCATGAACCGCGTTCCGTTTCCAGCAGCGCATGAACCGCAGTAACGAAACGGAACGGGTTTCGATGCGTCTGATGCTCGTGAGGTTACGCGGGAATGTTCAAACTTACTTACAAATAGCTATGCAGTTGGATGGATTACGGTTAATTTAATTCGAGACTTTTGGACGGTGGTCAAAGCACGCTTCCTAACAACATCGGTTACTTCGTCTTAAGGATCGGGGACCGACTCCTAACGAAATTTGATGGCTTTATTGCTGGATTTTCTCAACCCGAGTTTTTCTATTCTTCTTGAACAGCGATAATTATTGAAAGCGAAGGCCATATTTTATGAGTTTGACAGGACGAACTACTGCTTACCCAGCGTAATTTGGTAAACAGATGTGTAATGGAAAAATGAAGTTATTTATTATCCGCGTCCGGGGTAAACTCAAGGTTTTGAAGGCTATTGAATAGAACCGCAGGCTCTCGTAAGTTTTCTGGTTTAGAGTATAGCTGTAAAGTTAGCATTATAAGAGCACGCTCGAAAAACTTAGCAGTAAAAGCCTTTAAGAAATAGAAATGCGCGCTACGTATTTGCTTCCTTCCTCATCTTTCGTTTCGACCCTGCCTAAAACCTTCTAGGGATGTGTTGTTCGCTTCGAAATTGAGTCTGTTACGTTGGTTGCAATTCATACAGCGAGTGCAGAGATGGCAGTACCAATTTCGTAGAATTCCCTAGAATCCTCCAATTTCTAGCTTATAATGCGTGCAGCAAGTGCAGAAAATAAAAGCATGGGCAGTCAATGCGCATATTACGCGCATGCGTATTTGTCGCTTTACGTGTGCTTCTGTATTCTGGTTTTTTATATGAATTGCTAGTTTGAAGTGTCTAATTAGTTTTTATTCTTATAACAGAGAAAGTAAAAATTTACGTTGTAACAAAGTTGGAAGCAATAACATAAAAATGTCCATTTGATTGGAATTACAGAATTAACGTGGGGTAATTCTGGCCATGATTTTTCTTTATAAAAGAAGTGGGAAAACTGTAAAATTAATAAAAAAAATATTATTTTTATGTTTTAAAATTAATTACTGTATACATGAATCACAAATGTATTCTTCAGGGGTATTCCATCCTGAACATTCTTCATATTATTATATGCCCATAAAATTGAATTGTTTCATTTTGGGTTTTTATGTGGAAGCGTGTAAAGTAATATTCCTGGCTTCATTCTGCCTTATTCGTAATTCTTTTATGTCAGTTGCATTTAAGTCAGAAAAAAGTAATGTTAAAAGCTGGCTACGATTACCCCTCAATTTTGGCCGGTCTTACCTCACAACACATGTTGAAATAATATAGTAATACACTACATTGAATTTTCATATCAATGAAAACAATAATATTTTGGAAGGATGTTAAATTATAAAAAGGTGACAAATATAGCGTAAAAGAACGAAATATCCAATAAGCATTTATTGCCATGTAGCATATATGTAGGTTATATTTTTTGTCACTTCGCGTAGCGGACCACATAATTTCGTGCACGTTTTTCAAAGCGTACGTAAAGCGACAAATACGCATGCGCGCATGAACTGCACGCTTCATGCGCTAGAAGTGGAGAATTCTAGGGAATGCTATGCGCCACCAACGCAACCAATGCACGCATAGACTGAAGCGGAACGGTTTTCTCTGCAGTCTATGCGCATAATGCGTGAATCGGAACACAGCCTCAGTGGTTCTTCGACACAGGGGGACCCGACATGCAACGTTGCCAAATTTCCGGAGGGAAGCCGATTTCGCCGCCTAGTGTACACTAGGCGGCGAGCCTAGTGTACATGAAAAAAGAACACCCTATATGTCGATGTCGCTACCGTGTACCTTTACTCGTCCCGGGGACACTCTAACCTACTTCTGACATTTTATACATTAATATCTCATTACGCCTGCAATATTTTGTAAATTTAAAGGCATTTTTCTTATGTAAACCGCATATCGGCTTTCGAATAAGACCAATTTCAATAAAATCGGTCCACGCATGACAGAGATATCATAATATCGTATGATGGATCGGTCGGATCTGATAAGGTTTAAGATTTTTCTTCTGATTCTTCTTCAATCTCAAATTTTTGTCAACATAATACGTATACACGCGTTACACACACACCTTCAGCCAACACATGTATCGTTCTTCGTTAATCGTTCGTCGTCCCCCATTGTACGTACCTATATATATACTATTTTGAATATTATAACCTAAGTGCTAAGTGTCAAATAAAGTAAGTTGTCCCAATTTGAAATGTGACGAGTTTTTACACTACATAGGAGACTGAATTATTGCCTCAATTAATAAGGTAAGTCGCCAAATTTTTTTAAATAGATTTCTTATGTAGAGTTGCAGACTTGGAAGTTGTCCGGAGATGGTTCGACTGACAAGGGAAGTTCGGCAACCCGAAAATTCAGAAAATTATGAAACTCGGTGTGCAAGTAGAGTTGTTCATCCGTAACGCAACCCTATTTTTTGTTGGTGCCATAATTCAATTTTTAGGGGTGAAATCACCCCTTGAAAAAAATTCAGAATTTTATTTTCCGTGGAATATCTCGAGAACGGTGAGAGATATCGAAAAAAAGTTTAAACAAAAGTTGCATCCTACTTTTATATCTAGAAAACCGCGTAAAAATAATTTTCGAAAAATCCATATTTTTCAAGTTACCCCCACCACCGATCCTTAAAAATAAGTTTTTGTATTTTGTAAATATACGCTGAAATACCTCTGGATAATCTCTTTTCATACATATATATAGTTTATGTGTTATAATTTTTTTGCAAACAAACAAAACCTCTATTACCGAATTTGAAGTCCATTTTGGCAGTTTCCATTAATAACATGGTTTCTTAAAGCCATATTTAGGTTATTATTTATGTAAAGTTTAGACAGCTTTCAATTATTTAAGCAAGGCAGTACGTGCCTAAAATTGCATCAAAGGTAAAACTCATTAAAACTGATCAGTGACGTGCATGAATCATTATGATATCAGCACATTCGTACATGCATTACTTCAAGTGTAATCGTATTAGGCTATTTTGGAAACCACACGATAAATAAATAATGCGTGAAGATTTACAATGACTTCGCAAAATATATATTTTATCATTAAAATGACGCAGAATCGCATTGATGCCGATAACCTTGTCGAACCTTCCGATTTGCATAATGCATATGTATATGAATTTTAAATGATTGTAAATCAATTTTACTTTTACATCCCACTAATAACATATATATAATATTACAGTTAATATTAAATTTAATTATAACATTATAGCAGTTTTCATTAATGACGTGACCGCATAAAGTAATATTTAAACATTCGCAGTCTCTTTTTGTACATGTTGTATTGTTTGATTATACATTGGAAGAATTATACTAATAGAAGACGATAGATACATTAAAAATTACGGTTTGTAATTGGTACAATAATGATATTCTTCATAGAAATGATGGAAACAAAAGTACTTGCCGCACCATGCACATCGCATAAAAGCCGGCTCCTCACAAATACTACATTTGGGTATAAGCTTTTCATTCCTGAAGTAACAGAAATCTACAGGATTTTGAAATTCGCTTGGATGCGTTTCTAGATATCCGCTTTTAGGGGTTCCTAAAATTGCATCCAAGGTAAAACTCATTACAGTTAAACCACACGATAAATAAATAATGCGTAAATATTTACAGTGACTTTGCATCATTTTAATTGTAACTGATAATATTCTTGTGCCACATTCACTTTTCGGTAAACATATTTACGTATTCGCGTCTTTTGATTGATATAAATATTTCCGAGGTTGCAGCGAATGGCAGTTACATTTTTGCAAGCAGTCAGTTACCATTCAATTGAAGAAAGTGAGTGATCATTGTTTGAAAGGCTTTTCCTGAAAATGCAGTCGATTAATGTTGCTAACGTAATAAACATGTTAGCCACTACGTTTCAAATTGCAAGTATAATACAGACACCTATAAACTCGGTAGAAACGGAACTGCACAATGAAATTCGGGACATTATAAAAAAGTTTCAAAACATACATTCCCCACCATTAATTGAACATGATTATGTGCTCGATTTTGCCGATCCATCCGAACCACATGGTGCACAAGTTGTAGAGTACATTATGCCTGCAGAAGAAGAAGAAGACAGTTTTGACCCTGCAGAATGTACTGTTGATGATGAAGGTGGAAAAGTCGACTTAAGTTATAAAAGAAAAGCAGTAACGTTTTGGAAAAGTGGAAAAAAGGCACGTCGATCGCTTACCAGTGTACAGAAAAATTATCGCATGGTTAAATCTTTGCCGCAGCTATACAGGTGGGAGGCGAGTATAGAGAGAGGTGGAACAAATGCAGATAAATTTGCATTTATTGCGGAATATGTACTGCAAAATTTTGAACAAGCTTGTGACAGAAGATCTATTGTTCATGACATGAATTTAAGATTGTGGGCCTTGGAGGCAAAAAACCAGGTGGACCTACCCCAATTCGTGGCAAGTAAATGGTGGATTTGGAACTTTAAGACTGCGCATAGGATTGTGTCCCGCAAGATAACAACATTCAGGACGCAATTTACGTTTGAAGATATTGACAATATCAAAAATATCGCAGAATCGTTTGTTTCTCGCGTAAAGTCTAACATCCCATCTGTCGGAGTTGAAGAAATTTATAATGCAGACGAGAGTGGCTTCAACCTTGAAATACATTCTGGGCGAACATTGGCGAAATTAGGAGTGAAAACGGTAGAAGCGACGATTCAATCGGTATCTTCTACAACACATAGCTACACTATAATGCCTATTATATCAGCAAGCGGACGTCTTCTTTCACCACTATACATAGTTTTGAAGGAATCTACAGGAACACTTGGTCCGATAGTGCAAAAAACTCTATTCCGCCCGGTTAATATTTATATCGGAGCTTCAAAGTCAGGAAAACTCACGTCTGAACATTTTAAAACTTGGTTTAGCGAAGTGTATCTACCGAATACTGGCCGTAGAAGCATGCTCCTACTCGACTCGTGGACGGGACACTGCCCAAATGAGTTACAGCAGTTGATTCCACAAGACAAGGAAGTAACTTTTTCAATGATTCCAAAAAAAACGACGGCCATCGTTCAGCCTTTAGATGTGTTTGGATTCCGGATTTGGAAAAATTTCGTGCGGACATTTTCGGATAATGTGATTCTCCAAGAGAGAGATGTCAATTTGCACTTACGTAATGAAATAATTAAATTGCAGTCCCTAACCCACAACCAGTTTTCTTCGCCTAGATTCAAAAACCTTTTTCAATATGCTTGGTTTAAAAGCGGATATCTAGAAACGCATCCAAGCGAATTTCAAAATCCTGTAGATTTCTGTTACTTCAGGAATGAAAAGCTTATACCCAAATGTAGTATTTGTGAGGAGCCGGCTTTTATGCGATGTGCATGGTGCGGCAAGTACTTTTGTTTCCATCATTTCTATGAAGAATATCATTATTGTACCAATTACAAACCGTAATTTTTAATGTATCTATCGTCTTCTATTAGTATAATTCTTCCAATGTATAATCAAACAATACAACATGTACAAAAAGAGACTGCGAATGTTTAAATATTACTTTATGCGGTCACGTCATTAATGAAAACTGCTATAATGTTATAATTAAATTTAATATTAACTGTAATATTATATATATGTTATTAGTGGGATGTAAAAGTAAAATTGATTTACAATCATTTAAAATTCATATACATATGCATTATGCAAATCGGAAGGTTCGACAAGGTTATCGGCATCAATGCGATTCTGCGTCATTTTAATGATAAAATATATATTTTGCGAAGTCATTGTAAATCTTCACGCATTATTTATTTATCGTGTGGTTTCCAAAATAGCCTAATACGATTACACTTGAAGTAATGCATGTACGAATGTGCTGATATCATAATGATTCATGCACGTCACTGATCAGTTTTAATGAGTTTTACCTTTGATGCAATTTTAGGCACGTACTGCCTTGCTTAAATAATTGAAAGCTGTCTAAACTTTACATAAATAATAACCTAAATATGGCTTTAAGAAACCATGTTATTAATGGAAACTGCCAAAATGGACTTCAAATTCGGTAATAGAGGTTTTGTTTGTTTGCAAAAAAATTATAACACATAAACTATATATATGTATGAAAAGAGATTATCCAGAGGTATTTCAGCGTATATTTACAAAATACAAAAACTTATTTTTAAGGATCGGTGGTGGGGGTAACTTGAAAAATATGGATTTTTCGAAAATTATTTTTACGCGGTTTTCTAGATATAAAAGTAGGATGCAACTTTTGTTTAAACTTTTTTTCGATATCTCTCACCGTTCTCGAGATATTCCACGGAAAATAAAATTCTGAATTTTTTTCAAGGGGTGATTTCACCCCTAAAAATTGAATTATGGCACCAACAAAAAATAGGGTTGCGTTACGGATGAACAACTCTACTTGCACACCGAGTTTCATAATTTTCTGAATTTTCGGGTTGCCGAACTTCCCTTGTGAGAAGCATCTCCTTTCACACAAGTTTCTGGATATTTGTAGCATGCATGTACAAAATAATATATATATTGTAACAAATTGCATTACTTTTAAATTGCTAGATATTTTTATACCAGCAAATTAGAGTTTTTATGTAACGTTTATATTATATATTATAGAAATGAAGGGGACGCACAGGACTCCGATAAAAATGACGCACAGGCTTGGATGGATAGAAATGAAGGGAATGCACAGGCGTGGAGGTTGTCCGGAGAAGAATAGATAGATAGACAGAGCATCTTGCTTCGCACAAGTTTATGGGAAGTCAAATAAGGTAAATCGACAAAATTATAAGCATACTAAACTAATTTTATTCCAAAACCAATAAATTGTGTGTTGAAAATATTGGACCGCTTCGTTCATTTTCGCTGAATTATTACCATAGCATTTAAATTTCCGGCAACAAGACTTTCTGTCATACGCTCTCATTTCCTTCGGACACATTTGTAATCTACACTTATTATAGCAAAATGCCACTCTATTTCTATATAGTTGCTACGCAATTCATTAATTTTACTAGTTTTCCATTAACAATATTTCAATTCACCAATAAATATTTTTATATACTATACTAAACCAACACCAGTAAAAATATTGAATCTCTTTGTTCATTTTCACTAAATTACCATTAACATTTTTTAAATTTCTGCCACAAGACATTCTATCATATGCTCTCGCTGTTATAGTTGTTGGTTCTTATTAAGTACAAAATAGCTTTGATATAATATATGGTTTATTAATAAGAGTTAATAGAATACGACATGGCAGCATCTTTGATACTGTCCCGATAGCCCCCTGTTCACATGTCTGTATATAGGGACATTCCACGCGAACTCGGACACTTTTTGGAGTAACATTTCGGAAGTGGCTCAAATTTGAATATGTTGTAGTCTTTAGGGATGCATAAACATGTGTGGAAGGATTTTTGAAAATTTTGAAAAATATAGATTTTACAGCTGTTTGAAGGTAAGTGCTAACTTTTTTTCAATAAATTATAACTATGGAAGTAGTAAACGGATGGAGATGAGCTTTACGGGGATTTGTAGAGAAGACATTGAAGTTTTAAGGAAAATTTATTTCAATTTTTAAAAAAAAAATTGAACCATTTCTGTGCAATTATTATAAACAAATGCATTTTTTTAACATGGGGCGCGATTTTAAAAATCTGAAAAAAATCAGAATATAGCCCTATCCTTCCCCTTCATGGTCTAATTGTCAAAAATATGGACATTTTAAAATTGGCCCTGTAAAAATTGCCGAAAGTTGACGCTGCGTCAAATCACACCGGCTCAACTGCCTGAGCCGTGCGGTACTCGCAGCGGCTAAGCGGATATATCTGCTACTCTTATACAATGTTCTCGAATATGGTAAGTATTTGTAAAAAACTGAAGAAAGACAACTTTTACTGTTTTTTATACACAACATAATACGGTAACTCAATTTTTGGTGTTCGCAATATTTTCCGCGACGCCAATCTTTAACCATCGATAATTAATAAACGAAGCATTTACCGCAATTTCGTCACTCTTGATTTTCGATTTATATATGCCTGTAGAATCATCCCCCAAAGTATTGACTATAGGTAGGGTAACACCCTGTATAATTCTAATACCATACGTAGCATATGCACGCGCACGAACGCACGTACAAGAAAGAAAGAAAAGGATTGATGCAATTTATACATATTTATTGAGTTTAGCAACACCAATTCGGGGCGCAGCGCCAAGTATTTTGAATCAAATATTTATTCGTATTAAAATATTTATTTGTATAAAAATATATCTGCATATTATTATTTAATACATTTTTTCTTTGTATAAATAGCCATTATGAGTAATGGAATTTTAGCTGTGCATATGTAGTTGTGTCATCTAAAGCGCAGTTGGAAAGCATCTTTATGTACTGGCAGCTCATTTTGATTTCACATATTTTTTTAATTTTGTAATTATTATTATCTTCTATTTTTTTGTGATTATTATTTAATACATTTTTTCTTTGTATAAATAGCCATTATGAGTAATGGAATTTTAGCTGTGCATATGTAGTTGTGTCATCTAAAGCGCAGTTGGAAAGTATCTTTATGTACTGGCAGCTCATTTTGATTTCACATATTTTTTTAATTTTGTAATTATTATTATCTTCTATTTTTTTGTGATTATCATTTTATTATTAGAATCTTCAATTTTTGTGATTATTATTGTCTTCTATTTTTTGTGATTTATTTGATTTTTCATGTACTTGGCGTATTTTTTTACTTTTTTGAAGTTTTTTATGGGGATTTCACTTCTTTTTACAAAGATAATTTGCATAGGGACTGACTTTAGATAATTTTTAATATTATACCCTGATAACCAGATCTGGCAGCAGAATCTGACGTCAGATCCGTAGTCGTCTGTGTCCGCATTTGGCTGCGTTCTGAGGTACAGAATCTGATGTCAGATTCTGATGTCAGATCGGCAGCAGATTGACAGCAGATCCTGATGTCAGATCGGCAGCAGATGGACAGCAGATTCTGCCGTCTGCTTGGCACAGCTAACAGCGCCATCTGAGGGTCAGGATTTGCAAACTAACGTGTGGTAAGAAAAAAAAATACCAACAAATACGAAAGTTCTAATTCCCAAGCGGTCACCCATCCAAGTACTAACCGCGCCCAATACCGCTTTAACTTCAGTGATCGGACGAGAACTTGTGTTTTTTCTGACACGAAATGATCGTTGGAAAAATTTGGCTCTTATTAATACTTATTTTTAAACAATCTTCATACTATTATATTCTAAGAACTTATTATATAACGTTTAAGTCGAAAAGAGTCGTTGTTCTGTGGCATAAGTACCTGTTTAAACTACAATTTTACATTTTTTGTGTACTTTACTGACGTGGTAGTAGAATTGGACACAGTTTAAATGTATTCTACAGGAATTAAAGGTTAAATTGTGAAAATAAGTTAATTTATTATATAATTGTGAAAATAAGTTAATTTATATAATAAATTCATAACATTAACCTTTAATTCGTGTAGAATACATTTAAACTCTGTCCAATTCTACTACCATGTCAGTAAAGTACACAGAAAATGTATAAAAATGAAATACAACAGGTAAAAAGAATTGCGTTAGGTAAGTTATTTAATATTGATATCATTTGTAATTTAAACAGGTACTTATACCATAGAACAACGACTCTTTTCGACTTAAACGCTATATAATAAGTTCTTAAAATATAATAGTATGAAGATTTTTTAAAAATAAGTATTAATAAGAGCCAAATTTTTTCCAACGATCATTTCGTGTCAGAAAAAACACAAGTTCTCGTCCGATCACTGAAGTAAAAGCGGTATTGGGCGCGGTTAGTACTTGGATGAGTGACCGCTTGGGAATTAGAACTTTCGTATTTGTTGGTATTTTTTTTTTCTTACCACACGTTAGTTTGCTAATCCTGACCCTCAGATGGCGCTGTTAGCTGTGCCAAGCAGACGGCAGAATCTGCTGTCCATCTGCTGCCGATCTGACATCAGAATCTGACATCAGATTTTGTACCTCAGAACGCAGCCAAATGCGGACACAGACGACTACGGATCTGACGTCAGATTCTGCGCTCTCATGCCAGACTCTGCTACCAATCTGATGTCAGATTGGCGTCAGATGGTTATCAGGGTAAATTACAAATTATCACACGACAGAATTAAGTATAAATTCTATATTCTACGTAAGTTTAACACCTACGAACAGAAACCATGTGCACCGGATTACCAATCTATATGTATTATATTATATGTATAGTACTTTGTGTACAATACATGGTGCGCGAAGCAGCATATGGCGCTGAAAGCAGTCTTTGGCGCTGGACGTATTTAACATTGAAGTGTATTAACAAACACAATTAACACCTTTCGAAGAAAAATATGTATGCATTTTTAGAATTTCGTGGCCAAGCTTGTTTTTCTGCTCGTAAATCATCAACGGATACCCACGTTGTGCCCTTACCCCTTACCATACTCGTGTAGTGACCATCGGCATTACTTTTACCATGGTGGAAAATCGCTGTCTTAAGTTTATAATAGTGATCTACCAATTGTATTTTAGTAGTAGGCATTGCTTTGACGTAGAAATTTTCCACTTTCGTTGTTGTTCCACTACTATCGTGATCGAACAAATGTAATTTTGCAATAAGAATTTGTTTGGATGCAGTTATATCGATTTTCTTTATTGTGTTTGAATTATCACAATTATTGCAGGTATCTTTCAAATTTTTCCATCCTGTGAAATTGTATTTTATTATATCTTGAAATTCGAATGGTTTACTTTTTAACATCTTGGGTAGAGCAAGATCTACCACACAATTTGTACTGATAGTAGTACTTGTGTAATTACAACTTAAACATCTTAATAACGTTGTAATTTCGTGTTGTACTGCATTCTTAATAAGAATCTCCTGATCACAAAGAGAGGTAATAAACTCAGCTGCATCATGTAGCTGATTGTTAGCATATTTTTCTCCTGCAAATTGCTGTAATGATATTATATTTGGATTTTGATCCGATTTATATTGGTCCATAAAGACTTTTATTATATGATCATCTTTTTCAATCGAAAATAAGTTTTCTCTTATGGATGAACAATATAACATACATTGGATTGTGGCATTCGCATAACAAGACACACCATCAGAATTCGGGAGACCTCTTACGTAGTACTGCATGGTATCCACGATGTGATCATCAGTATTCTGACATTCGGATACATTATAATTAGGTACCGCCCAAAGAGTATCACGAACTTTCAGAACGCGGTTTTTAGAAATTGAAATAGTCATAAGATCAGGTCTATATATTTTTCGCAATCTATTGTACTCTATTATAGCCGATTCTTGTGCCTTTACGGAAGATGGATCATAATTAATAAGATGGAGTCCTTGTAATGTGGTCACCCGAGAAAGAGCAACGTAAATTTGTCCGCAAGTAAATATTGAATTACCTGATTCTATGACAGCATTCTGCAAGCTTAGTCCTTGACTTTTGTGAATAGTTATACCATAGCTAAGGCAAATCGGAAATTGTTTTCTAATAACAAACGCTCCATTCATTACTTCAAATTTAACACTTACCCGTTCTATCATATGTTCTTGCCCCGTGGGTAATATAATTTTCAATTTTTCAACGTCATTGTTAACACCTCGTGTAACAGAAACAAGTTTAGCAATGGTACCGTTGACAAGACCTAGTGTAACATCAATATTTCTTCTAATCATGATTTGCACTCCTGTTTTAACAATTACGACTCTTGCAAGTCCCGCCGTTCGGGAGCTATCATCGTCATTATTGTTCAGTACCTTTGACACCCTTTGTTTTAAATACGGTGCACAATTCGTTGTATCATGAGCAATCAAATGGATTTCTTCGGATGGAAATCGACTCAGCATTGCAGCGTTCAAAACATCACACTGAACACATGTGGGAAGTAAACACACCGTATTAGATCCTACATTAAGCATGTAATCACTTAATTCCTTTAACCGGTCATTACAATTTGTCGCTTTGAAATTTAATTTCCTCGATTCTAAAAGCTTTGTATCCGAAGCGGTCACTACTCCAGTGCGAATTCTCGACAAGATCTCTTTGTAAATATTATCACCCTGCTGTCGCATGTTTATTGTCAATTCGTCATAGCTAAACAAGTCAGACCATAAATTATAAGAAGCTAATGCTCCAACATTTTTCTCCATACTCTTTTTGGATAATTGTATAAAAGCAGGTGCTTCGTGAACAGGAGGAAGTTGTAATAAGTCACCAAATAACAGAATAGGTATTTTTCCGAACCAAGCATCATCTAAATCTGCAGTATCAAATATTTCTGTAAGTCGTAGATGTATGTACAGGAAAGTTACGTTAGAAACCATCGATACTTCATCGATGATTACTAAAGCAACATTTTTTAATTGATCTCGTACAATTTGAAGGGCTGCATCGCTAAGTTGCCTATACTGGGCTGTATGTCCATGTTCTACAGGTAATTGAAATAATCGGTATATGGTAAGACCTTCGATATTAAAAGCTGCGATTCCAGTAGGAGCAGTTACTGCTGTATCTTTTCCGATACTCTGCTTGATCCACTGTCTGATAGTTTTTATTAAGAAACTTTTCCCAGTGCCACCTTCTCCACTGACATAAAGTCTAAGAATGTTATCGTTAGACGTCAAGGACTTAGTAACTTTATCAAATATCCGCTTCTGATCATGGTTCAATTCCGAAATCATTTCTTGAAGATCACCACAGTCCAATTTTTTTTCCGTGTCTTTAAAGTCTTTCATAGCACCAATAGTTTCAATGGGGACACACTCTAAGGGGTGATCGCCTTGATCATTTTCTTGTTGTTCTACAGTATTCAACACGTTCTTTTCAATTTCTTCCTTTATATGATCACGCGCTTCTTGAATATCCGTTATTCGTTCGTGATACTGAACTGCATCTGTCAATTGTGATTCTAGCGACAAAAAAGATTCCGCATATGTGTTAAATCCATTTTTCAATTCGTCGGTGTTTCTCCAAGGTTGGAATAATAATAATAATGAGAAATAATAATTCTCAGGTTGGGTTTGAACATTGTACTTATAATAAAATTAAATATCAATTGTACTTATAATGATTGATAAGATACCCTCTTTGCCTTTTTTTCAAAAACAAAGATGCACCGATTTCATAGTATTCAGTTTTTTCAGACGGTCTAATTTTAGTAACGTCATACCACATAGTAAAATCGTACAGATGCATAGATTCTAATTCCTTGGGTCTGTTAGGATAGTGATCATCTATGACGGATGGACAAAATATGTCTGTGGATTCACCTTCCAGATCCTCAATCTCTTTGCGAGTTTTCAATTTCCTACTTCTCAGTATATTTACATCTAACCATCTAATAGTAGTACTGGAGTCAGTGCCATACAATGATAATCCTAAAAGAGTATCAGCGCATTCAGGCGCTCCACATTCTCTATGATTTAGCATGCGCATTCCAAGATTGCACAGCAGACTAGCTAATGACTTAGTAGAGTTTATTGCTGCCAAAGTGTCCGTAGCGTAACTTTTTTCCGGCTTTGACACGTACTTAGTACAGTAACATGTTATCAACCCTGTCTTTTCTCCAATATATTGTATATCCATGTTACCTCTCCAAACCGTGAGAACGGGAGCATTATAATCATTGATACGTACTTCCTGTGTTGAACGTGGAAGATCATAGAGTCTACCTTTTGCTTTCAATTGTTTTCTAGCACCTATAGAAACAGCTACATCCCTTATTACCAAAGTATCTGTAACTGGACGTGGAAATGAAAATCTACATACTTTACGGAAGGAATTTTTAGTTTTTTTTTGCGTAGACAATAGCTATTGCATTTATGCATTTGATGTGCAATTACACGACTATATAATTCTGGCGACACATGCGGTGATGGCAATCTGCAAGTGACGTATTTCCTAATGAATCGTGCTACATCTTCCTTCGAAGATTGATCGATTATAGGAGCATCTTCAATCCAAATTAAAAGATGAAAATGTTGTGATCCCCTGCTTTGATATTCTCTGCGCCAAAAGTAATGTGTCACCTTGCCAATCGGATTGTCGGGCGAACAAATGAAATCCAGCATAGCGTGGAATGCATTATCTATAAATCGAGCAGTTGAAACGGGATCAGAAGCAATGAGTTCGTTCGGGGACATTTTAGCCACCGATGGGCCGTTTACTTCACGAAGATATTCTATTAAATCTGTCCATAGCCACTCACTTGGACTAAGCGTGAGGAACCATGTAGCTGGTCCATAATGGTGTATCATACAGTTCAAATCGTTTCTCGGTTTTCGCCAATACTGTGCTGTATTACGTAATCTGGAAAATATAGTGTTCAAATTCGTTTGTAGCTGATCTTTAGAAAGTTGCTCAAGAAAACCAGCAGCTGTGTATTTATCACGTGGATTTACGACGTTCATTTTGTGATAAATTCCAGCGTTCAATTGTCGCATATTGGTATCGTGTAATAAATGGAAAATATATTGCATGTTCAATCGAAATTGCGAATGCTTGGACATCAGTTTGGACTTAATGAATTCATGATCAGTCAAACGAACCAATCTGTCTTCATGCTGTCCATTCACCCCATAAGGATATAAATCTGGGAAACATTTCACATCTAATTGTTCAGCACGATGGCCCAACGGAATGTCATGAACTTTAAGCATTTGATAGAGTGCGGTAGCAGATTCATTAACCCTTTTGTCATACATTGAATAAATCGTAAACTGATCATAATATGCATCAGATTGTGACATTTGCGTCAATAATGCACGTTTGATATTTTCATCGATATTAAGTATTTCACCGTCAACGTCCTCGATAGATTCGTTATTATTATCATTGGTAACAACTTCTTCTTGAAATTCTGTATCTGGTAATTTGGCATTTAGCAATAAATCGTGCGATTGTGGTAAAACAATTTCTGAGTATAGAGGGTTATTGGCTTTCAACCATACTAAGGCATTCCATACTTTCTTCAAGTCAACTAACTTTTCCCAAACTATTTTAGATTTTGTTGGAACGCCCCGCACCAATATGTATAATTCATGATTTTGATTTAAAGGTTCAGTCGGAGGACAGATTTTTTTTAAATTTTCTTGTAACGGCAAAGGAAGGTGAAATGTTCTCCCCTTTACTTTTGGAAACATATGTTTATGTGGCATATTTTTACGCATTACTGTATCCATTCTCACAATCGTTTGAAACGGTTTAGCTCTTTGAATGAGAATTCGTTCGTAATCGTTCAACACTGCTATTTCTGGAATTGAACGTACATCAAGCTGATTTAAAATACATTTTGGTGGTATGGAATCGTTGCGAATTTTATCGTGACAATATCGACAAATAAAATGCATGTCACCAACTTTGTATCCAATATGATTTAACAATGTTTGCATTACATTTCCCTTATATGTTCTTTTAGAAATATCAAACTTAAGAACCTCTCTTTTAAAACAGAGTTTCTCGCAGGAAACACACGGAATGCGTGGTGTGTCCATAGACCGCTTTGTGAAAGCTCTAAATGCTAAATAATATCGAGATATAATCTCTTCTTCGTTCAGACTTATGTCAGTATTATTTTTTTGTAACGCTTTAGCTTCTTTCCGAGCTTGAAGTGTTATTCGTTCAAGTGTTTCAAGGTCATTATCGTTTAAGGCTTTGTCTAAATTATGTAATTGGTCTTTATAAATGCTCGCTATTTTGTATATCATTCTCTTCAAATGTCGTAAATCCGGAAAGTGAGGTGCCAAAATCTCAATGGCTAAAAAATTGGACTTACATAGTTTAGTGTTTATGTAACAACCATGAGAATGACCAACTTTTTCAGCATGCACTTTATTAGAACAGCTACTGATATGGTTGTTCAACTTATGTACCTTTTTTAATGAGCATTCTAACAATCGTTTGAAGAAATCCTGTAAATTATTCAGAATTTCAACATCTTTCGTTTTACAAAGATAACTACAATGCCATGCTTTTGTCGTTTTCTTTGATTGCAATACAGGTAGAACGTTTATAGCTTTCCCTGCCGAATTCAGTATAATTGATTCAGAACCGCTGAAAGGATGGTACTGTAACGTCCCACGGGGACTCAAACCATTAGTTACCGACCGTCGGTAAAGTAGGATTGATCTACGCTACATTAATCCAATCTGCGTTACCGCGCACAAGCATTGTACATATTTTTATACGTAAATTACGAACTAAGCAAATATTAAAGAAGCGAATATTACAGAAACATTAGAAATAATTAAATATAAGTATTACCACAAGCATAAAATAAAATAATATATAATAAGCGAGTAAAATGCGAAACATTGAAAATTAACACACTGCGCATGCGCCAACCCGCCAAAACTCGAGTATAAAAGGAGGCGCACGCAGCACCTGGCGCGCTCATTCGAATACGGATACGTTCCTACGACCAACGAATGCTAGTTCCTGGAGGTAGCTGAGGTACCATCCAGTAGAATTTCAGACCGCCCCGGAAACGGTAGCGACTGGTTCTCAGTGTACAAAGGTACTGTTGCTCCTCTTTGGATCTTTCATTTGAAGGTTGAGAACTTTGTCTTTGCGGAGGTTTCAAGCGTTGCTCCTATTAGTAGGTAGCAGCTTAACCGCTTAGCAAAGGCAAGGTCTACGGAACCCTAGAATACATACTCTGCCATGAATATCGGGAACTGCTCCGGAAACGGTAGCGGCCGCTATGAACAGCAGCAGCATAAATAAAAGAATTCTGTCAAAAGTTTTGGGAACTGCTCCGGAAACGGTAGCGGCCGAGCTTACTACAGAAGCATATTTATATACAATTATTTAACTTTAATAGCACATAAAAAACCATAAAACCATAAAAAACATAAATCATAGTTATAAGTATTATTATTATTATTATTGTTAGGAATAAGTGTTGTTTAAATAAAGTCATTGTTACGTTTTAAGTTGGATTTTACTCCTTAACTCTACCAACGAACTCCCACTTATCCTATACTCGAGGGGACGCCGCTCTCCTCTCGAGAACCTGCTAGCGTTCAGTCGTCCCCGGGCAACCGGACGTTACAGGTCGGATATTTTTTGGTGACAGCGGTGGGATATCTCGTTGAGAAGGATATTTTCGCTTAGTAAAATCACTCCAAAAGTGAGTATTTTCTCAGAAAATTTTTTCCTAACTTTCTATAGAGACTTAAAACTTCACAATGCCTGACACACTTGGAGAAAGAATGAGTAAATTAGCATTCGCTACAGAAACTCCAGAAAATCCAGAAAATCCAGAAATTGTAGAAAATGAAAATATTCCGGGAACTTCAACACCTCAAATTAATACAGCTACGAATATATATCCGCATCTACCACATATTAGTTTACGCGACACAGCAGACACTGTACCTTCTTTTAATGGTAGAAATATACCATTACATCAATTCATTAAAAGCTGTCGACATGCACGACGCATGGTAAATCCTAACGCGGAATATGGATTAGTTCAACTCATAAAAAACAAGCTTTACGGACAAGCTTCAAGAGTAGTTTTAAGCGGAGAATATAACACAATCAGCGATCTTATCTCAGTACTAAGCTCACGATTCGCTCCATTATATACGTCAATACAATTATACGGCGAACTAGCAAAAATCGCGCAGTTACCAAACGAAACAACGGTAGACTACAGTAGCCGCGTATCTAATCTACTCTTACAAATTAGACATTGTAATACAATAGAAGTACCTGGAAACGAGGCTCAATTTAATATAAATGCGGAACAAAATGCTGTTAAAGCCTTTCTAACGGGTTTAAAGATCGAAATATATAATAGAATACACGACTGCACCTACGCCAATCTTGATCGCGCTATCAATGTTGCCATAAAAGCGGAAGCAGAATACAATGAGTATCAAACAAGAACGAAGATAGCAACAGGAGCAATACAAAATAATCAATGTATAAACTGCCTTGGATACGGCCATGACGTCACCACCTGCAGTAATCAGCAAGTTTCACGCGCCGACTGGCGACAAAAAAACTGTCAACATTGTAAAAAAATAGGCCATACAATACAAGAATGTAGAAATCTTAACAAAAACGATACATTCTGTGACTTCTGTCGACGACCGGGTCATATGACACAAGATTGTAGGACCCGAAGCTACACCAACAGAGCCCCTCAATCGAACGAGTATTGCAACAGCTGCCGAAGACCAGGTCACGTGACTCAAGATTGTAGAAGCCAAGCCAACAGAGCCCCTCAATCCAACGAATACTGCAGCAACTGCCGAAGACCAGGTCACACGACGCAAGAATGTAGAAGTCAAAGTTACACGAATGGAACTCCACAAACCAACACATATTGCAATTATTGTCGAAGACCAGGACATACAATTGAGGAATGCAGAAATTGGAGTTATGCAAATATATCCTGTGAATATTGCAAGTTTAGAGGCCACACGATAGAGCAATGCAGAAAAAAGATGTACTTCGATGAAAAAGAAAAAGAAGAAACACAACCCCGTATGGTACGTAGACAAGCCATACTCAGACTCAAAACGGAGCAAATACGGAAACCACCTAGCATCCTTCTTTTTGATACAGGATTCAACGGAGGACAAGCAACACTAATGATTGATACTGGGTCTGACTTAAATGTAATTAAGAGATGTGCTGTTTCTCCCGACATCCCAATCTTTACGGACACCGTTTTCGACCTTAATGGCATTACAGACGGTCTACTTAGCACCATAGGATACATCAAAATAAGAACCCTAAATACGGAAATCATTATTCACGTCGTAGAAAACCTCCCTATCAAACAGGATGGAATATTAGGAACAGATTTCTTTCAAACCAATGGAGCAACTATCGATTACACAAGATCGGTAATAACCATTGGAATAGAAACTATTCCATTTATCGACCCAGAAATGGTCACAATACCAGCCAGAACGAGAAGTCAAATCTATGTACGAGTCCTTAACACACAGTTTAGTACAGGATATATTCCTAAAATCAATATTCATCCTAATTTACATATAGGAAATGCAGTAGTATCAAATAATAACGGCATGGCATGTCTTTTCGCAATAAATACATCCACAAAAGACATAAAAATTCCTGTACCATCAGTCGAATTAGAACCATTTATAGAAGTACCTATAGAAGGAGAAGAAACAAACAAATACATGAAAACCAATAGAACTCACCAGTTATTACAACTGCTAAGACTAGACCATCTAAATTCAGAGGAACGAGCCAGTGTTGAAGAATTAATAAAGGAACACGCGGATAGATTTTATCTTCCAGGGGAAAAACTAGAAGCAACAAATAAAGCTCACCATAAAATCATAACAGAAAATGACGTTCCTGTTTTTACAAAACAATATCGGTACCCTCAAACATTTAAAGAAGAAGTAAGGAAACAAACAAAGGAATTACTAGAGAAAGGAATAATACAACCTTCATCATCTCCTTATAATTCACCTATATGGATAGTATCCAAGAAAGAAGATTCGGAAGGAGTGAAGAAACGACGGATAGTAATCGACTTCAGGAAATTAAATGAAAAACGATTGGAGACGCCTATCCTTTACCCAATATAACTGACATATTAGATCAGTTGGGAAGCGCGAAATATTTTTCCGTATTTGATCTCGCATCTGGATTCCATCAAATTCCTATGCATCCGGATGATCGCCATAAAACAGCCTTCTCTACAATATACGGGCACTATGAATTCAATAGAATGCCATTTGGACTTAAAAACGCACCAGCTACCTTCCAAAGACTTATGGACCAAGTTTTAACCGGTCTCCAAGGGATTGAATTATTCGTATATTTAGATGACATTGTCATATATGCCAGCTCGCTTAAAGAACATGCAACTAAATTCAAACGACTAATGAACAGACTAAGAGACGCAGATCTACACCTTCAACCAGACAAATGTGAGTTCCTGAAGAAAGAAGTTTCATATTTAGGACATATAATAGGAGAAGAGGGAGTCAAACCCGATCCAAAGAAAATAATAGCAGTTAAGGAATTTCCAACTCCCACAACGGTCAAAAACGTAAAACAGTTCTTAGGACTGAGTGGATATTACAGAAGATTCATAAAAGATTTTTCAAAAATTGCAAGACCACTTTCCAACCTCACTAAAAAGGACTATCAATTCGAATGGACATATAAGCAACAAAAAGCATTTGAAACTTTAAGGGAAGCTCTTTGCAAGGAACCCATACTACAATTTCCGGATTTCGAAAAAACATTCAACATAACGACAGACGCCTCAGGTATTGCTGTAGGTGCAGTTCTTAGTCAGGGAGAAATAGGGAAAGATTTACCCATAGCTTACGCATCTCGTGTTTTAAACGATGCAGAGACACGATATTCACCAACAGAACGGGAACTTTTAGCAATTATATACGCGGTATTTCACTTTAGACCTTATATTTATGGCAGGAAATTTTTCCTAATCACAGATCATAAACCTTTAGAATGGCTACAAAATCTTTCAAATCCTACATCACGACTAATGCGTTGGAAAATCAAACTTGCGGAATACGATTACAAAATTTTATATAAACCCGGTAAATATAATACAAATGCGGACGCTTTATCTAGAAACCCAATAGCATTACCACTAAACGCGAAACGAGCACACTCAGAAACAAGTTCTCAGGATAACAAAAAACAGAAACAATTTCATCAACCCAACACACGACAGAGAGAAACAACTGCCTCAACCTCAGGAAATCTAGCTCCATATAAACAACTTAGACTTAGTTCATCAGATTCCGATTTCTCATATGATGAAAGTGATTCAAAAGAAACTAAGCGACAAAAATTAAAAAGGAAAATAAAAAGAAACACCTCTTCATCTCAACCAGAAGTTAAAAAACAAAACATAGAAATACATACACCTCCTCAAATCACAGTACCAGTAGAAGTACATGCACCCCCTCAAAACATAGAAATACATACACCACCTCAAATTACAGTACCAGTAGAAGTACATGCACCCCCTCAAAACATAGAAATACATACACCACCTCAAATTACAGTACCAGTAGAAGTACATGCACCCCCTCAAAACATAGAAGTACATACACCATCTCAAATCACAGTACCAGTAGAAATACATGCACCCCCTCAAAACGTAGAAGTACATACGACCCCTCAAGAGGCAATACCTCCTCAATATATAAAACAAGACAACCCAAAGAAAAAACCTAACATCAAGACACTTCAAGAGGACTTAATAGAAGAAATAGACGAAACAACTATAGTACCAAAACACAATTACAGAGACCCTCCCAAAATTAGTGCAGAAACAAGCTCAGATAAAAGCACTCACCATGCACCTAAAAAGAAGAAACAGAAATTAAACTCTAGTACAGATACAGCTCCCATAACTCCCATAAAAATAAAAAAAGTACCCATACCTCCCTCACTGTCCCCTTCACCACATTTATCTCTTCCACCATTATCATTCCCAACCACTCCACCTCCACAACATACAACAGGCAGACCAAAAATAGTGTCAAATGTTCCTATCAAAAAACAAAACATTGAAATAGAGGACCACTTATGGATGGGAAAAGGATATATCATAACATTTATTGATACAGAGGGTAAACCAATAGGACCAGCAGGAGAAAAATTATATAAAGAAAAAAACATAAAAACTCACAAATTTCCACTCCCATTAGAAGCCGGAGGATTAATAAAAATTAAGGAAGGAAAACATACAATTCTTGGAATCATCACGGTAGACCATCCAACAGAAGAGGACTTATACAATTCATTAAGGATACTTCATACCTACTTAATATCTGAAAAAGCCACAAAAATATATATATCAGCAGAAGAAAATAAAATCTCATTAAACAAACTACGAAATTTAATAGACATAATATTCATACAAGAGGATATCCAATTTAATTTTTGCAAGGGTACTCTCTTAACTCCATCCATACAAGACAGGCAGCAGATTATCTTAGAAAATCACCAAACACCTGTAGGAGGACATAAAGGAATTACTAAAACATACCATCGAATAAGAAGTAAATATTATTGGAAGAACATGAAATACGAGATAACACAATTCATTAAAACTTGTTTAGAATGCCAGAAAACTAAATTGGTCAGAGTAAAAAATAAGGAGCCTATGGTATTAACAGATACACCATTAGATGCATTTGACAAAATTTCTATGGACATAGTAGGACCATTACCTTTTACAGATGTAAGAAATAGTTATATACTTACTATCCAAGATAACTTAACTAAATATTCCCTTGCAATACCATTAGTAAACATAACTGCAAAGGACATAGCTAAAGCATTTACAGAACATTTTATCTGCAAATTTGGAAGTCCTAAAGCTATCCTTACTGATCAAGGGCCAAATTTCATGAGTTCCCTTATGAAAAAGTTAGCCAAAACATTCCACATCAAACAATATCGAACATCAGCATACCATCCTCAGTCCAATGGATCACTAGAAAGAAGTCATCACGTTCTTATTGAATATCTACGACACTATGTATCAAAAGAAAAACAATGGGACCAATGGTTACCTCAAGCAATGTTCTCGTATAATACAAGCACTCACGAAGGCACGAAATTTACGCCCCACGAACTTGTCTACGGTAAAAAAGCACGTCTTCCTTCAAGTATTCCTCCAACAGACAATATCAAAACATATCCGGACTATGTTGACGAATTAATACACAAATTACACCACATTCGACAAATGGCGCGAAATAACTTAGAAGAATCAAAAGTTCGGCAGAAGCATTACTACGACCAGAAGATACAACCTCAAACATACAAAATAGGAGATTGGGTTTGGTTATTAAATCCAAGGCGCGAAAAGTTAGGACCAGAATACAGCGGACCCTACCAAATTACTGAGGTTCTAGAGAATAGCAATTTGAAGATAGCAATCACTGTAAAACAAACTCGAGTCATACATATGAACAGAGTGAAAAAAGCCTATCTACCTGAGGGCGCCACTGTAGAGGAATTGCAACCTTGCATCCAGGCGACTATATAAGAAGGAACAGAAGTCGAATCTATTCATTAAAGCGCAAACATTCATAGCAGAAGGATCAAAAATAATTTCTCTTATAATGGAAAACTTTAAATGTTTTACGAAATTCTTTCAAGGCGATGTATATTATTATATGGATAGAGAATTACTTTGCGGACACTGTGCCCAAAGAACAGGATTGGTACATACAAATCCAACCAGAGACCACCTTCTTGTATGGAGAAGCAGGATAAAAAAATGTTTTATCTGCGATACATTACTATTCAAACAAAAAGCTGCAACCAATTGTAATGTATGTACATTAGTATTATACTATTTATCATCAACAGCAATGTATAGGATGCAATCAGGATTCACTTATCCTATTATACGGGAACAAATTTTTAAAAATTTATAAAAATTCCCTAAATAATTCTTAACTATACAAAGTTGCAACCCTGAGTAGACGCCTATATAAGGAACACAAGACAAAGGGTTCCTCCATTGTTACAAAGTCTTTCATTAAACATGGTGCTCTCTCCAATAGTAAAAAAAATGGAAAACTATAAATGTTTAAAGAATACAATGGATAAAGATGCATACTATATACTAAATAGTGTGCATCTAATGTGTGAGAATTGTAAAGAAGGAAAGGAGGAAAGAGTACGCTCGAAAGCACATACGCACTTAATCGCATATGGGGATATGCGAAATTACCGCATATGCCGGTTTTGCCGGAGGATAATGTATCAGGAATGTTGCGCGCTACATGTGTAAATATAGGAGAGCTTCCATCAGCACCGTAATCGGCCGAAGGCCACATCTTAGTTAATTGTGAATGGCTCGGGAAAGACCATCCGAGGGAAAGCAGTCTTGTTATTTATGAGGCTGCCTGGCAGACCCAGGTCTGCCGTACGTCCCGCCTGACACTTGGGACCGTTGGAGGGTGGCGAGGAACTAGAGCCTCGCCGACTCTTTGTGTAGTCGACTTCGGCGGTCCCGGGGTCCGGTGATATTGGCCAGACGTCTTGTGTCACCTTAGGGCGCCTTGGACGACGTTTCGGAGACGGGCTGTTTACCCGTATTTCATTATATCGACGGCACTACAGTTTCCAGAGTTCTCCTTACCTAGGGGCTGGGTGGGCCGGTCCTTTGGCGATGCAACGACCAATTAGAAGTTCATTCGCTGTGGGGCCCACCAAGGAGTCAGCCTGGAAGGGAGGATTTCTGGCGGTTCACAGGAACGACTCCGTCGTGGAGTCAGACACTGTAAGACACCCAAATACATCGGATACGTTCCGAGACTCTACGGGGGAGTCGGGTATATAGTTTATTCCGGTAATCACGGTCTCCTCCGGAGATGAGGAAGACGTGAACTGTTCAGAGTCGGCTGACAGTTACATTACATACTCATTATTCTTGTTACTATTGTTTGTTAACGTTTTGGTTGTTTAAATATATATTCAGTTCACTGGGTATCCATTATAAGTTACATGCAGTCTCTCAATTTATTTACCCTAATCACGGTAACACGTCGTTGGGGTATCGCGTAATTCCCGGTGTCGGCAGTACCGTAGCGGGGCCTTACAACCCCCGTTGACCTGCTTCATTTAAGTCGGTCTCATCGAGGTTGCGCGAAAAACAAGGAAGAATATATTAGTAATTGCCGAATATGTACTGCCTTATTCCCGCAGATACAGGCTGAATATATAGAAAATTTACACCAAGGAGGAGCATATCCGGTCAAACAGGAATTTATACGGAAGATGCACATCTAGATTAAGTATTTTGATTTAACATTACACTTTACATATACACGCCACACTCACGAACAAAATGTACTAAACACCAACACCTAATTTTAAGAACTTTTATATATATTCTTACAGAACACTTTACATATACACGACACACACACACAAACAAAATGTAATTAATACTCACACCATAATTTTAATAAATAAACATTTTTTTTCCTTCTAACCTAAAAAACATAGTAATTATAACCTTTCAAAAAATAATATAAGTAAATAGTCTATAAGTTACAAACATAAGAATTCGAGAAAAATCCGTCAGAGGGCACCACTGTATGAAGGCCCAACGTATTTTTCTGAATCTGCGCTTGCGCATAACATACGTATTCATAAGCTACAAAATGCCGAAACGTTCAGGCTCCCGTCATAATAAAGAAAACAAAAAAGAATTAGAAAGAATATTAAAAGAGATGACGGTAATACCTCCATTAATCACCCCACTTCCGGGATCACCCAACAAAATGGTAAAATACCTTTCTTTATCTTCTCTTTATAAAACTAAAATAAGTCCTTCAATTCAAGATACAACCCCGTACACCTCCATACAACTCTCCGGACTCGTTACCCACAACGCCAGAATTTCCCAAAACTCCGGATTTCAAGGGGACATCAGAATTCAAAATTCCAGATGTACCAAGGAAGAAATGGCCCAAATTAGTGTCCATAGATATTCCACTACCGGATTGGGAATGGTACCGGTCCCTCCCAAAAGAAGACCCCCGAAAGAGAATTTGGCGGATACTTGATTTATTTGGTTCTGGAGCAGCATATCCATATAAACCCTACTATTTTGTCTTTATTTTAAATAAATTTTTTTACATATACGTCAGTGTCCATTTAACATTTTAAACTTCATGTAAATCTCTCGAGGGCGAGAGATACCCTAGGGGGGAGGTGTAACCACAGACCAGGTATAGAATAGACCTTCCATCCTTTTGTCTTCAGTGTCACAGGTCTGAAGTACCGATATTCTGAAATAACCACTGGTTTTCGAGCGCCCTCTCGAATATTCGAACGGTGGGTGCCGGAAACATTATGTGTTTCTAGTATTGACACAGGTAAAGCTGCCGGTACCGCCGAGGAAACTATAGAAGCTATGCTATACAGGGTGTCCCACTAAATCGGTTCACTTCAAATATCTATTATTTCAAGTTATTACTTAAGCGAAGCACAGTGAAACTAGTTTCTTTACAGACATAGATCAGATGTGGAGGTCAATTGTATTTTTTTCAAATGGACTGTCAAATTCCATAGAATAGCGAATTCTTAGTAAATATTTAGTTTCGGCGCAATGGTTCGGTCAATTTAAACTGATAACTAAAATAGCTATTTTGCAATTGTATTTTATACGCTTTCGACGTTTCGATCTGGATTTAGATCATCCTCAGGAAGGAATTATAAAGTATACTGCTATTGCTATTAATATTCGATTAATATTCAATCACAGTTTAAACTGATAACTAAAATAAAGTTTAACAATTAAAAGTTTAAATTGACCGAACCATTGCGCCGAAACTAAATATTTACTATCAATTATTACGGTCGAAACTAAAAAATTCATTTTTTAAAAAAGAATGGCGAAACTTCAAATGGTATGAAAATTTTTTCTTTATCTGCTTGTTAACATCTTTAAAGTATATAACACAACACATGGCATGAATGCTTGCTTACTGTAAAAGGTATATCTTTTAATTTTGAAATTCAAGGAGTTTAAATATGTTTTTGTTTGTCAACGGTAATTACCTTGTATTCACCTTTCTGAAGCAGACGTTGTGTTCACGTATATGTCAGTCTTTCTCCAACCGACTCGCGATTCACACGTAGTGCCATGACACTGTGATTGAATATTAATCGAATATTAATAGCAATAGCAGTATACTTTATAATTCTTTCCTGAGGATGATCTAAATCCAGATCGAAACGTCGAAAGCGTATAAAATACAATTGCAAAATAGCTATTTTAGTTATCAGTTTAAATTGACCGAACCATTGCGCCGAAACTAAATATTTACTATCAATTATTACGGTCGAAACTAAAAATTCATTTTTTAAAAATAGCGAATTCTGAGTATGAAAGTACTATATTTCATGCATTAATCCTAAAACTTATTGTTATAAGTGAGAGCGACAATTACATTTGCACACAAACAAACTCTTTTATCCAATAATGTAATACGTGCTACTTACGATGTAAGATTACGGGTTGAGGACTTCGTAATGAGCATCGTGACGGGCCGAAAAAAAGATAGGCTCAGTCGAGAATCGGATTAACCGTTCTTTTAATAATCTTTGATTTCTGGGAAACTATAATATAATGTAAAATATAATATAAAAATAATATTAATATAATATAATATTAAATATATATACTGTATATACAGAAATCAAAGATTATTAAAAGCATATCCGCATTTCGCTTATGCTTTCCCTAATTATATAGGGTAACACGCATAAATTTTAATACCTCAATATTGGGAAACCAAGTGGAGGCGTGGCTTAGACTTCAGCGCTGTTGGCGAACTACTGCCAGTAGGCCCAGATCCCACCAAACATTCCGAATAAGTATTTATTAATCGAAGAAGTAAAAATTTAGTGTTCAAAATAATTTAAAAACATTTGTTTTTCACAACATATCCATATAAACACTGATATTCGTATATATTTCGGCCTACCCGCAGTAGTTCAATTTCTGTCACTAGTTGGCGTATCGAAATTCTTGGTTTCCCAATATCGAGAATCATGCACACGATCAATTTTAATCGTTCTGGTCTCGAGTTCTATAGACTCGGCTCGCACTCATCTCTCCTTGTATTTGAAGCAGGGGTGAAACCAATTATTTTCCTAATCCACGTTAGAAAACAAGCAACTTTTGTTGGAAGCATTTTTTCATAAAACCATTCCAAACTATTTCTCGATGTCTAGATGCTAGAAGACAGGCAAAAGGTCAGAAATTAAAATGGTTCCAAAATGAGAAGCGAAAATCACATTTAGTATCTTGACCTGCAGGAGTATCGTTTACACCACTTGGGTTTTCCCCAACCGCTTACCCGCTGACCGTCTATCGAGGTTATTGTTGCTGCGACGCGACCCCCACAACTTTTCTATGTGCGTCGCCTGACAACCAGGGGTGTGCGGGTACCCGACTTTTCGGGCTCGGGACGGGCCGGAAATTTTCGGGCGAGATCGGGCGGGATCCCGATACTTTCGTATTGCTCGAGATCCCGACGGTCTCGGGATCCCGAGACTCGATTCGGGCTACAAGCATAGCCCCTTCCGTCTCGGTCCCCTCGTAATAGCTGGCTTTCGAGCCGATCGCGTCCGAGTTTTGCCGAGCCGACCTGAAATCAAATTTCCCGCTCACGGAGGTCTTGCTTGTAGCCCGAAACGAGTCTCGGGATCCCGAAAACTTCGGGACCTCGAGCAATACGAAAGTATCGAGACCCCGCCCGATCTCGCCCGAAATTCTCCGACCCGTCCCGAGGGCCGGGAACCCGAGCCTCGGGACAATCCGCACACCCCTACTGACAACTGATTCCTGCCACAATCACACACCTCAAAAATCAGTTACACGTCACTCTTGCAAAAAGTACTCGCTCCTACAGAACACACCTATCTGCTCATTCTCCACATTCATTGTACAGTGTGTAGAAAAATTATTGGTCGTTACTCTTAGGGGGTGAAACACCTATGGATCGGTGGACATTTGTAAAAAAAGTGTCCGCGAAATTATTTATAATATTGAAAATTAATGTTAAATTTTTTGGTAAACTTGTCGAAAAGCTACCTCCTCACCGATTTCAATGGCCTTCACATATGTTGTCGAAGTCATCATTCTGAACAACATTTCCCTTTAACCTTTTTGGCAGTTGGCTTTGGTTTACGAAATATTCGCAAAAAACGTTACTTAACACAAGAATTAATACCGAGTTTAACACATGTTGTACGCTGCGGTACCATGCTTTACGCGCCCCGGCCCTAATCTAGCCCCAACCGATATACCGTCAGCTATGAAACAGATTTAAATATATTAGGGTAAAGAACACAGTTGTTGGCCACCTGACAGTGATTGGCCTTATTTTGAGAAATAAATGATTATAAAGAAATACAGTTCTGTCTCTCTAGAGTCGCGTGTGTCGGGACCGGGCGCACGCTATTTGAGAGACGAGTAGTCTATTCGGCTTCCTTTGATTTCACGCGGTCAGAGTGTAAGGTGTGTCACTATCGAGAATGTTTATGAACCTTTCTTCGGCTTTTTCTTTGACATCCGATACCCGATGCCCCGACGCGGCGACTACAACCGAAGTAGTGGGGATAGCTTCGCGCTTATAGAGAATCCGAAAACGCGTGACATTTGAGAGACAGTACTGTACCAATATTATGCCTTTTTTTAATGAACATATTCATATTCCTTGTACTTTCTTGCTTCGGATGTAATCAATATTTCTCCACTCATTATATACTGTGATTATATATAAATGCAAATAGGATGACTCGGCTTTGAAGCTTGGAAATTACAGCGATTTAATCAAAAAACCGTAAGAGTGCAGTTGAAAGTTTGTGAATAGTTTAATGTATTTATGATATGTATATCTCTTATATTCGGTTTATATCGATAAATAAAAGTTGAAACTTTATAAAAGAATTATTTATTTGTTAAATTTATACATATATTATGAAAAATACCGGGGGCCAACAACTGTCATATGAATAATGTTGCATGACAGTAATTGGCCAGGCGACCAGTGACTTTTTTTAACCATGTTAATGGTGAAACAGTAATTAGCCACTTTTTAAAAACAGAAATAAACACAACAAATACATACATAATAAAATATATTCATTTTTGTTGTATAATTTTAATCTTATTTCTATCACCAAATCAGGTAACATTTTTCTTTTAGGTTACATTATGTATCCAATAGCGGCCAATCACTGTCGAACCGGTTGGACAATTACTGTCTTGACCATGCCAATAACTATATTTCTTCGTAGCAAACACATTTTTTGTATATTTTTCTACGTTCTTGATTTTTTTCTATAAACTCTATTTATTTTTAGATTATTAGGGGTTTTTCGTACTTATTTATATTGATTTCCATTTCAAATTTACTAAATTCGCATTTATAATTTATTATTTATGTGACACTATTACTTAAGTGGCCAACCATTGTACTCTTTACCCTATGCCGAAAGTTTTTCATATGTTTTTTATAACATGGCAAGATCATTGAAATCAGTAGGAAGGTAGCTTTCAATCTATTATGCCGAAAGTTGTTTATTAATATCTCCGAAACTGAGGCCGTCAAAAAGTTTAAAAGGAAATGTTGTTCAGAATGACGACATTGACAACATATGCAAAGGTCATTGAAATCGATGAGGAGGTAGCTTTTCAACAAATTTACCAATTTTCTTTTATATCAATGTATTCTACGTGTTGGAAAGGAAAAATGTTTGAATGAAGCTTTGATCAGTAAAAATTGTTAAAGATTTCGGAATGACTTGATTGTGTAGAATTACACAATCAATATATGTAGGCAGGGGCCCACCACTACTCTGCTGCTTGATACGAGACACGCCATAAGATTACCATAATTTATTAATCATTTTTTAATTAGTTCTTATAGGAAGTGTTCAATACGATAAATGAAAGTGTATGTCTGTACACAGAGTATCACGGGTATACAGTTGAAAAAAATTGAAAAGTTGAAAAAGTTAATATAAACCCATGTCCGCAAATAATTTATTAGGAAATTACAAGATAGCAGAGGTTCGTTACATCGTAAGCGAAGTTGTACAATGCTTCTCCGTTGTATGGGTCTGTAGAGTTGCTGATTGAGAAAGAAATGAGGAAATTTTGAAATGCCTTTTAAAAATGCTGTATTAATTTGACATCGGGACACCCTGTATGTAAATTCTCACCGCAATTATAACTTTCATTCCTACCGCTTATAGCGCTGCACTCTTATTTCATGCTCAGCCGTTAACGTTGGATGCGACACGGAAATGGTAATGGGGCTCTAGAGCCCCAAAATCGAGTGACACAGAATACAAAAGGATGGAAGGTCTATTCTATACCTGGTCTGTGGTGTAACGTCCCACGGGGACTCAAACCATTATTTACCGACCGTCGGTAAAGTAGGATTGATCTACGCTACATTAATCCAATCTGCGTTACCGCGCACAAGCATTGTACATATTTTTATACGTAAATTACGAACTAAGCAAATATTAAAGAAGCGAATATTACAGAAACATTAGAAATAATTAAATATAAGTATTACCACAAGCATAAAATAAAATAATATATAATAAGCGAGTAAAATGCGAAACATTGAAAATTAACACACTGCGCATGCGCCAACCCGCCAAAACTCGAGTATAAAAGGAGGCGCACGCAGCACCTGGCGCGCTCATTCGAATCATCAGTCACCACTGTTCGCTCGAGTCGCTCACCGTGACCGGTCGTGTTTCTAATTAACTCAGTCTCCTTGTGCTCTTGTGCTCTTACCACCAGACATAAAGTTTCTAGATTCCGTGTTTTTTCGTGCGCATTAGGTGCGTTGCGTATTTAAATAACGGTGGTATTTTCCCCCTTTTTCGCTCATTGAGCGATCAAGACGGGAAAATCGCGAAGAAAACCGGTGAGTTTAACATTCACCGCTCCGGCACTCTCCACCTACTCTCTCTGGCGCGGACTGCAACATCGCAGCCAACAATCCAGGAGCAATTCATGACGCTCCTCTACTGGAACTTCAGAATGACGGTGGGTCGTCCCTAAACGCACTAAATTCAGCCAAAATTGTGAGTACTTCCATATTCACTGTCCCACACGCTGCACCTTCTCTGTCTGCTGGGAAAAAAAGGGCTGGTGCAGCCCTAGATTCATCTATGGAGTCCCAATCCTCCGAACATTTAGATTTATCCCCCAGATCTGAACTTAAGACGCTAGCGGCCAGTGTCAAAAAGACGTTAGGGAAAACTAAGAAATCAAAAAATGAATCTGGACGCGTGAGGAAATCTTCCTCTAGCCGCAAATCAGACAATGCCTCCCAAGTGCCCTTAGTTAGCCCTAGCTCAATAGTCACTCCCACTACTACATTAATCTCTACGGAGGGAAACCCCGATCAAATAATGATAGATGGGATTCCTACTTTCAACCGTTTTTCGGCACTTGCCGCGTTTAAATCTACGGGTGACCCCCAAATGCCTGTGGCAACACGGGCGAAAAAAACCTCTCCGGACGCTAACAACCGGCGACGGATAAACAAGCCAACGGACGAGCAACCGTTTTCTGCGGGATCACCTACATCCTTGGCCGCTGCCCGACCTACAAAACCCCCTCCGCTATACATATCTAACTTTTCTTATAATATAGCAAATTTTGAAAGAGAGCTTGCCGCAGACTTTGGAAAAACTTTCCACATCAAGTATCTGGGAAATAAGATCCGACTCCAGTTTGATGAAGTCCCGGCCTTCAAAAAATTTAAACTCGCACTCAGCGAGGAAAAAATCCCCTATTTCACCTTCTCCATGAATTCCGGGAGAGGACTATCCATGGTGCTCAAGGGCCTCCCTGCTGCTTCCCCCGAGGAAATCCTCGATGAACTAAAAGGCAAAGGCCTAACCCCCCTATCCTGCATTCCTCTGATTAACAACGGACTTAATCGTACTGTCACGTATCATAATTACAAAATCAATTTTCCCCCGGGTACGTCTCCGACGTCGGTAACCAAAGTAAACGCAATCTTTAGCACGAGGATTTATTGGGAAAAATTCTTTTCGAAAAAAAATTACACGCAGTGTTTTTCGTGCCAGGCCTTCGGTCACTCGGCCTCAAATTGCGGGCTTCCCGCTAAATGCGTAAAGTGCGCCGGAGCACACCGCACAGCTGACTGTCAAAAGACTCGCGACACTCCACCTAAATGTGCCAATTGTATGGGTCAGCACACGGCCAACTATGGCCAATGTCCAGCTCTGATTAAGTATCTGGAAAAGAGAAAATCAATTCCGAAACCGGCTAATGGACTGGTAATAAATGCCCAAATGGGACCATCCTCCTTCCCAAACCTCGCCCCCCCCCCCCCCCCAAACCTTCCTCCTCTATCCCCCAGCAGTCCTTGTCCCCCCCTTTCCGTTCCTACGCCGATGCGCTTGTCGCGGGTCCCCAAAGACCCTCCGTCTACCCACCCCCACTCAACGAACCTTCCGCATTTTCGCAATCACGCCAGGTACCCCCTGGAGTCAATTCCATGTTGGAATTAATTGGAGCACTTAAAGAACTTAATTCTCTCGTGGATATTGAGCATATGCTACAGCTAACGCGCACGTTAGTAGATAAACTTAGGCCCCGTCGCACGCTGGCAGAAAAATTTCAGGTATTCTGTACAGTACTCAGCTGCTTGGACTAAACAATGCCCCTCCCAAAGATCATGCTTTGGAACGCGTCTTCGCTGATGCGAAAAAGAAATGAGCTAATACTCGCAGTCGCCGACATCCAACCAGGTATAATTCTTGTTACCGAAACCTGGTTTATCCCTCAGGATAAATTCACGCTTCCTGGCTACTCGGTGGTTCGCGCCGACCGCCAAGTCAAAAACGGTGGTGTGACCATGTTTATCCACACGACAATTAGTTACAAGACCTTTACCCTCTCCCGGGCTCTCGAGGTGGACGCGTGCTTCATCCATCTAAATACCCCCAAAATTATAATCGGAGTCATCTACGCCCCCCCGGGCGCGATCGGGAATCCTGGAATCCTTGACTCTCTCATTCGACTGGGTTCCCCGTTCCTCATAGGCGGAGACTGGAACGCAAAGCACCGTCTCTGGGGGAACTACTCAGAAAACAAAGCTGGGAAAATTCTTCATGATCATAACAGTAAATTTCCCTACAGGGTGATTCACCCTGAGGATTTCACCCACCAATCTGGTCGTACACGGCCCTCTGTTATAGACTTTTTTATTTCCGACTATCATGCCGACTTTGCCTGCGTAGTGACGGATCACTTTGATACACCCCACCGCCCTGTCATTCTCACTGTCAAGCCGCCCAGTGGTCCTACCACCCTGGAAACGGACACGGACTGGGAGTGTTATCATAAGAACACGCTAAAATTTAACATCAAAAACAAATTTGGGTCGAAAGGAGAAATTGACTGCTGTATAAGGGAAGTGACCTCGTTCCTCCACGAGTGTCGTAAACGATCAGCTGTCCCTAATTTTTCTTACCTCAGTAAAAACTCAATTCTCCTTTCCGACCAGATTCTGTGCTCACTCATCCGTCACCGCAGAGCCCAGCGACGAAGAGGCCAAATAGTCGGAATGTATCTGGTGGGTGACGTTATCCGTGACCGCACTGCGACCATCCGCAAGAGAATCTCGTTCCTACGCAACCGCGAATGGAATCGAAAATTGAGGGCCTTTAAAAGACCCGATCCTACCTTCTGGGGCACCTTTAAAAAAATATCGGGTGACTCCGAATCTAGGATATTACCACCTCTCCTCTCTGGCCAATCCACTGTTACTACCGAGGTTGAAAAGGCGGAGGCTCTTGCTTCCACTTTTGCCACGGTCCACTCCATCGCAAGACACCGCTCCTCAAACTTGGAACAGCCTGTGGAACAATTTGTCTCCTCACTGGAAACCCTCAATCCTGCCCCTACTCCTGGCTTTTCCATCTCCATTTCCCCAGCTAAAATAACGGAGCAAATTAAAAAAATGGCTCCAAGAAAAGCCCCAGGAATAGATGGAGTCTCAGTACTTATGTTGAAGCACGCGTCTCGCAAGATCATTGTACAATTATACCACATCTTTTCGTTCGCGATCTACCACGGGTATTTTCCGGACCCCTGGAAAATCTCTAAAGTTATACCGATCCCGAAACCTGGTAAACCGCGTGAACTGCCGACTAGCTACAGGCCTATTAGCCTGCTCTCCATTTTTGGAAAGCTCCTTGAGAGATCTATCTATTCGTTTCTCTCCGAATTCCTCCTGAGGGAAAACATTATCTCATACCGGCAGTTTGGCTTTCGAGCCGGACACTCCACGATCCAGCAGGCTGTTCGTATTGCCCAACTGATCACACACGAGCTAAATGTGAAAAGGATTGCGGGGATGGTCCTGCTTGACCTATCAAAAGCATTCGATGCGGTCTGGCATGATGCACTCGTTTACAAGCTACACTGCCTTGGACTACCAAGCAGTTTTGTTAGGCTTATTGCCTCATACCTTGCTGACAGACAGCTACTCGTCTCTTGTGGTGGAGCGAGATCCTCCCTGCATCCAGTCGTGGCTGGTGTGCCTCAGGGTTCTATACTTGGCCCAATATTGTTCAATATCTACATCAATGATATCCCTACTAATAGTGCGTGCGAACTAGCGCTTTATGCGGACGATACCGCACTTATCGCAGCATCCTGGCAGCTCCCGACCTTGGTCGCAAGGCTGCAGCTTTACTTAGACGAAGTCCTCCAATTTTTCCAACTCTGGAAACTAAGTATTAACGAGGATAAAACGGAAGCGATTATTTTCACCCGTAATCCTAAGATAATTGCTAGCAGACAGAAACATTCGCTTCGTATTGGTACTGGTGTAGTGCCCTGGGCAAATGAAGTGAAATACCTGGAAATCATATTCCACTTCAAAATGCTATGGGATGCTGCCATTAGGGATCGCATCAATAAGGCTCTTAAAGTCGCGGGTCGCCTACAATGCCACATTAGCCATAGGTCTCCCCTGAGACTTAACATACGCATATTAATCTATAAATCATGCATCAGACCTGTGCTTACATACGGGGCCCAAGTCTGGTGGACCACCTCTAAGCTAAACAGGCAACTAACACAACGATTCCAAAACAGGATCTTGAAAATTATCACTCACTCCCCACCCAGATATCCCACTAGGGCGCTACACACTGACACCAATACTCTTTACATCCATGACTTCATTGACAAGCTAAGGAAAAACTACTTGGTTGAAAACCACCCTAACCCCCTTGTTCGGCTAACGGGCACCTACGACTTAAATAGGATTCCATATAGAGGCAAGATACATTTCCCCATGTCCACTTAACCATCCCTCCCCCCCCCCCCACTGTTCCCTCTCCCCTCCTCCCTCGATCACCCTTCCACCTTGCCCCATCCTACCCCCCCCCCCTCTCTAAGCTAATTTTCTTTATTTCTGTTTATAGACTCGCCGCTCTATCGTATCTCACTCTTCCATCTACCCTACTCCCTCACTCATAATCACTCTTCTTTCAGCCCCCCCATCATTTGCGGTTTTTTGCAAATTTTCCGCAAACAACATCAAGGCACCTCAACCAAAATTTACCTGCTGCCGGTAACACCATAATTGACTTCACCCCGGTCGGTAACAGGGCTAAGCGCTCTGAGGGACGACCCACAGGGTGGAAACAGGGAGGAATAAGAAGAAGTCTTGTCTTGTTCTCCCCCCCCCCCCTACTAAGTAAACTTATAAAAAAAAAAAAAAAAAAACCTGGCGCGCTCATTCGAATACGGATACGTTCCTACGACCAACGAATGCTAGTTCCTGGAGGTAGCTGAGGTACCATCCAGTAGAATTTCAGACCGCCCCGGAAACGGTAGCGACTGGTTCTCAGTGTACAAAGGTACTGTTGCTCCTCTTTGGATCTTTCATTTGAAGGTTGAGAACTTTGTCTTTGCGGAGGTTTCAAGCGTTGCTCCTATTAGTAGGTAGCAGCTTAACCGCTTAGCAAAGGCAAGGTCTACGGAACCCTAGAATACATACTCTGCCATGAATATCGGGAACTGCTCCGGAAACGGTAGCGGCCGCTATGAACAGCAGCAGCATAAATAAAAGAATTTTGTCAAAAGTTTTGGGAACTGCTCCGGAAACGGTAGCGGCCGAGCTTACTACAGAAGCATATTTATATACAATTATTTAACTTTAATAGCACAGAAAAAACCATAAAACCATAAAAAACATAAATCATAGTTATAAGTATTATTATTATTATTATTATTAGGAATAAGTGTTGTTTAAATAAAGTCATTGTTACGTTTTAAGTTGGATTTTACTCCTTAACTCTACCAACGAACTCCCACTTATCCTATACTCGAGGGGACGCCGCTCTCCTCTCGAGAACCTGCTAGCGTTCAGTCGTCCCCGGGCAACCGGACGTTACAGTACGAACTTTCCGCATAATATGATTCTGAAGAAGACGTATGTCTGGATTCTCCACACAAAGCATTAATCCTGTCCTCAACTTCTAAACATTCTGCTGCGCGCGTTAAGGAAACTTCCACTTTTTGTTTACAATCTTTCAACAGTTTCCTCATTTCAAAAATGTACTTTTGCCTAATATGAAAACACCATTTTATTACACGCTCAGCTTCCAACCTACTTGCTTCTCCAGACGGCATGCTAATAATTTTTGAAAGATTTCTAATATAAGTTTCTTTGTTATTTTTGGTTGCTATATTGTTATTTGTTACATCAATATAACGATACTTTTTTATTATTTGCAGAGCGGCACGACGTTTTGCTACTTTATTATAATCATCGTTTTTACGTATTTCAACATAACGTATCTTCCGCTTTTTGGAGATAACTTCTTTATTTAGGTGATAATATTTTTTTTTCTTTTCGCAAATCACTTCATTATTTACGTCATAATGCACTTTTGCCTTTTTGATTATACCTTCTTTATTTAGCTGATAATAATTTTTTCGCTTTCCGCATTTCACTTCTTTATTTGCGTCATAATGCACTTTTTTCTTTTTTATTATACGTTCTCTATTCAACTCATGATAATTTTTTCGCTTTTCGCATATCACTTCTTTATTTGCATCATAATGCACTTTTTTCTTTTTTATTATTCCTTCTTTGTGTGCGTTATAATATTCATAATTATAAAATTTTATGCTTTCCTCCCCTTTTTTACAATCTTTACCCTTTTTCATGTTACATTCCCCTTTCTTTGCTTTATAAACAGCTCTTCTTTTTAAATTAATTTCCTCTTTCTGCCGTTTATAATAATTAGACATGTATTCGTTCCTTTTACATGGTACGTATGGTTGATCTGTCTGAATTATATTTTTGGTATGTGTAGTGACTTCTTTGTTACTTACTGTTGCATTTTCAACTGGGGATATTTCTTCTTTTTCATTAGTAATATTACTTTGACCAATTTTAAATGGATGATAATTTCCACAAGAGGGATCTTTATTATTAATAGTATTACCAATTGCAGATTTATATTCATATATACAACGTGTTAATTGTTGATCCTGAATGCATGGAAAATGTTCTATACGATTAGATTGAAACATTTGGATCAAATGTTGACGCATCAATGCATGATTGTACGTTACTTTGTCTGGTAATATTTTGAATAATAACGAGACCGCAAATGCAATCGCAAAAACTCCGCAATCCCGTGTGTTAGGTTGAGCTTGTACACGTGGAAATTCAATAAATTCTTCGTCAATTGTACCGTCATGTTTGTTCAAAAATGGGTATAACTTCTCAAGAAAAATTTTATGATGATTATGCAATTTCGAGAAATTAAGAGAATTATAAATATAAACTCTTCTGTCATCATGTTTATAGAAGCTACAAACCCAGTGTCCCCCTGCATTGCTTTTAAAATCTTCGCTTTGGTGCAAAATCTATATATGATCCTGATTTTCAGGAACTGGTTGTATTGTACCAGGCAATTGAACTCTCCAGGTCTCGCGTGGTTTATAATTAGAATTAGCTTCTAATAATTTGTGAAAATATTCAATATGATCATCTGTTAACCATTCGCCTCTATTGATAATTTTCATAATTTTTAAATTGAGTGGCAAGAGTCTATTAACTATAGTGTTACGTATGTGGAATTTTCCCATACGTCGCTCTCAACCGTCTTTCGAGCTCGCGTCTGCGAAGGGAAAACGCCCTAAAAGCCTTCCGCTTATCAACCCCACTAATGGAGGTCAAGATCTCTACCAGCTGCATCGCGACCGTGAGAACGAGAGTGACACGACGACGACCCCGAAGGATTTTCCTTATATGGAAATTCATAACGCATCCCCACTCATTTTTGGGACTATATAAACCCTTCGGTTTCTACCCTCGTTGGTTAATAGCTATAGAGTCACGCGTAACGTCACGTCGTGTCACGCTCGTACAGAGTTGGTTAGATTCAGTTCGATCAGGCTAAAGTCTCTGTCGGAATCAAAGTTAATCTTGTAGAATCCGCGAGTTCGGTTTATATTCTATTTGGAACTTTGAAATATCCACTCGTACGCCCCGCATCGCCAGTGCGTCAACACCGTGCAATTAGTGGTAACATATACACATCTTTTATTTAACCAATTTATCGCGACACTTACATTTGTATTAATTGTTTACTCAATATACTTATGGTGTTCACGCCTAAATCGAGTCGATTTCGTTAAACCTATCTTTTACCCAGCGATCCTTATAATATTAGTAGCACTCACCCACAGATACAACTTTACCGCTCGAGTTGTATCAAATTAAGAGTTACGAGGCATTACTAACATTTCCCGCGACTCCCCGATTTAGCATCGGGTTCGTTCGCACCTCTTTACCAAAACAAGTCATCTTCACCAACCCAGTGGCTCCCTGATTTCGCATCAGGTTCGTCCACGAAACCTAACCCTTCCTACGGCTCCCTGATTTCGCATCAGGTTCGTCCGTATCCTACAGCTCCCTGATTTCGCATCAGGTTCGTCTGTAAATCTACCTACTTCCGAACAGCTCCCTGATTTCACATCAGGTTCGTCTGTGAATAATCCAACCTCCTAGCAGCTCCCTGGTTTCGCACCAGGTTCGTCTGTGAACTTTATCCTAGTGACTCCCCGATTTCGCATCGGGTTCGTTCACGACGTTTCACCCTCCTACGGCTCCCTGATTTCGCATCAGGTTCGTCCGTGTCTGACTCCATTCCTAGAGGCTCCCTGATTTCGCATCAGGTTCGTCCTCGCCGTCAATAATCCTAGCGGCTCCCTGATTTCGCATCAGGTTCGTCCGCGCACCTAACTAACAAATGCATATCCGTATTCCTTGGGAAATACCCCTCTCGCCGGCCTCTCGCGTTGCCGCAGCCCCGGCTCGTAACAATAGACATGATGAATTATAATTTTATATTTATATTGATTATTTATAATAATATAAGATAGAAATGTCCAATAAGTATGTTACGTAATTCAAGAATTCAACAACGATTTATAACCAAGAATATTATTTTTATTGATTTTGAATATCACGCTTCAGCAGTTGAAATTACACTTTGTGATTACTAGTGTATTATTATGGAATTTAGGAATGCCTCGCATTAATTCAGCGCCTAAGCAGCTGAGAATTGCGGCGCATAAGCAACCGATAGTTTCAGCGCATAAGCAGCCGAGAGTTTCGGCGCATAAGCAGCCGAGAGTTTCGGCGCATAAGCAGCCGAGAGTTTCGGCGCATAAGCAGCCGAGAGTTTCGGCGCATAAGCAGCCGAAAGGTTGGCGCATAAGCTGCCAAGACTAAGAGAATATTAATTATTAAAGGAAAGAAGAATAAAAAAGGAAAAGTGAATGTGAAACAAAGAGAGGTTAGAAAGTATGAAAAAGTAATAGAATAATAGAATAGAATGGGTGATCCCACGCTGGTTTTAAAGAATTTAATGTCCACGATCTGAAAATGATAATTTATGCATATATTAACTTGATTATTTATTAGACAATTTCAAATGGTGTATTCCAGTCTTACCTAAAACTTATCTGTGGACTCAATCTCGATTAAGTGATTATTATTTTATTAAAATATTTTAAATCATTAAATATCCACGATCTGAAAATAATAATTTATAAATATATTAGCTTGATTAATTATTAGAAAATTTCAATTGGGGTAATCCAGTCTTACCTAAAACTTAGCTGATGAATATTTTTTATATTTCTAACACAATCAAAATATAAGTGAATATATTTGCTTATAACTTAACACGCTTGCCAATTGTCCGTGCGGTCACACCATGGACCACGGTGTAATAGGAAGACGTCCCAACGCATATTTCTATATATGGATTTGAACCATGGAGCATACGAAAAAATGAGCTCCGGTCGTCTGCTTCGTTTTGTGTTTCACGCGACCCTAGTCCCATGATGTACCCATACAGCACAACGTCCGGCAAAGTCCCAAAAACGTCCTGGGGGACGTTCTGGGGACGTCATGTTAAAATATGGCCGCCTAGTTACATTATGGAGTTTATAATGTACTACCTAACTTCGTGTAGCGTAAACTGTAAAGGTGCGAAGTTTGAACAAGACTACGTTACGTTACCAGATTTTAATGCAACTGTCGTATTGGTTGACTATCCAATATGAACGATCTTGGGAAGGGCACGTTATTGGCTAATTTGTAAAGGGTGCGCACGAGCACACCTTATGTCTTTACATCATGCCTAGACCCAAGTGCCCGTGCGCGCCGTCGGGCGAAATTCAAATTTTCTATACCCTCGCTTAACGCGAAACGTATTGAAGAAAGATTTCGATAATTAGCAGTATCGATCGATATTTTCTAAAACGAGCGCTTTGATCGTCGAATGTTTACCTTGCATCTGGGCAAGCTGAAGCTTGCTTTTGTTTTTCGTACAACGCCACGACGCACAAGATGTCTACGCCTAATGAAAATGTAAGTAATACAAATAATACAAATAAATATACTCGTAGCAGCTAAGCTATGTTATGCGATGCTATGTTTTAACTTAGCTTTTGATGGAAACGGTTCCATAAGAATGTATTGAAGCTAATATTTTAATAGTATAGCATCGCACAGCATAGCATCGCATAGCATAGCATAGCATAGCATGGCACAGCATAGTATAGCATAGCTTAACTTCCCGGTGGATTTTCAATTCGCCGCTTTGATTCGTGGGAATTTATTTAATGTCACGAATAATAAAACTAACGAATGTGCATGTAACCTGTAAGATTTTGACAGTCTTTGGTATGCACTTCCCAGACAGCACACGACATCTTATAGACATACATTTCACGTCTGTTTTCCGTCTGAACGTCTGAATGTCCTGATTCGTGACAAAGACATCTTTAAGACGTCTCACGGACCTGTGAAAGACATCTTACAGATGACTTACAGATATCTCATAGACATCTTACAGATGTCTTTGTGGAAGTCTTACAGACATCTGTAGAAAGACATCTTAAAAGCTTACGGAGAGAGACATCTTAAAGACATCCGGAAAAAGACATGTTAAAGATGTCCGGAAAAAGACATCTGAAAGATGTCTGGAAAAGACAGCTGAAAGATGTCTGGAAAAAACATCTGAAAGATGTCTGGAAAAGACAGCTGAAAGATGTCTGGAAAAGACATCTGAAAGATATCTGGAAAAGACATCTTAAAGACGTCGCACGGTGGTGCAAAATCCCCAAAACGTGGCAAAAACTCGATGTTCGTGGAAACGGTATTTTAAAAATTTGACGTAGCAATATTAAAATACATCGATCGTAGATTATAATATAAGTTATAAAAAGAAAAATGGCATTAAAAACAACGGCGTTATATGATATTTTAAAAAAATGTTTCTTTCCAGTTTCTGTTGATTTTGTTTTTAATTCTTGAAGTATTTAAGTATTATCGTATGGATACTATTTAATGCGATAAATACTTTACTCTAAACGAGTAAAATACAGAAAAAGTTGCAAATTTGGACATTAATTATAATTTTTTTGTTTATAATTATGGTCCTTCAAGTCCCACCTAAATTTCTTTTTTCAGTTAAAAGTAGACACAAATATGAACATTATAATCCAAAAAAAGTCTGCGACCTTGGTCACAGTGGTGCAAAATAAAACTCCAAAACGTGGCAAAAATTCCAAATATATTTCTAAATCAGATATTATGACATTTTATGACTTGTTACGCAAAATGAAATATATACATGGAAAAAATTAATTAATGGGGAAGGGATAAACAATTTTAAAAACTGATCTCTTCTCGTATTTTTTTTTAATAAACTAGATTATTTTATTAAGATTTCATCGGTCATCCGGTTCTTTAAAAAACTGAAGGACATCATTGGGATATTGTTTTAATTTTTTTGGTTTTAAAAATCTTAAACTTGATATATATGGATCTGAAGAAATCAAAAGTCCGTGAAACACGTCTTCTAGATTTTGCAAACGAGAAAATTTTCTGGCGTTGAATTCCCTTAATCTCTACAAGTCTTTATTTCTGGCTTCCTGCGCTTCTTCTCCAAGTTGACCTATAGGTAGAATTGCTTGGGAAATTACTTGTGGACTATGAATCAATATTTTATGAACTGTTGTACTCATATTGTACCACTCGTAAAGGTCCACGAATTTTTTGGCTGTATTCAAACAATATTGTTCAAAAGTTGGAACATCTACATGATATCCACTAGAAATTGTAAGTAAAATATAATAAAATCTTTTAATCAAATCTTCGTCTATACCAGTTATACGTGCCGAAACACCATGGTTTTCGAAAAATCGACGGGCTGTGTTGCCGTCATTCGAATTACCATAATTTGTTTTCGGTTTATCTACCAATAGACCAAGCTGTAATTTGAACTGTTCTTGAATTTTTATATTTTAATATTGCTACGTCAAATTTTTAAAATACCGTTTCCACGAACATCGAGTTTTTGCCACGTTTTGGGGATTTTGCACCACCGTGCGTCGCCTATAAGACGCATTTCGGGGTGAGACGGTATTTCAGCAAAATTGTATCAATAAAGTCAATAAAGAAAGTCAATTTTTCAAACTTTCTTATCCGAGCTTCTATTGAAAATGTACAAATCGGTGTACAACACGCGTGTTGCTCAAGCGTCGATGTGTGCATGGAAGGCATTAGCGATTTTTCCACAATGTTGCGCTTCCCCAGGCTCGTGAATCGTGCTTTGTTGCGGAATGTTGACTCTACTTCAGGGACGCACAGACTTATTGAGGGCCGCTGAAAAAGAAAACATGAAAGTTTACCTATCATATATTGATAATATATTATAATAAGATGTTACGTAAAACCAGGTCCGTGGTGCCACAACTAAGTAAGTAGCTAGCGATGTTGTTCATCGGGAGGCGGCCGGTCCGCATTCATTTGCAGTCAGCCAGTTTTTTTTTTTTTTTTTTTTTTTTTTTTTTTTACGTGGGGAAAATGCATTGCGCACACCCGGCGAGATGTTGTGTGCCGGGTAGTGTGGGACTCCTTGCTGGCAGAGTTGGGCAAAATGTAATCTACTTACAACTTACAAATTACGAATAAAATGTAATTGCGTAGTTGATTACACATTATTTTCTGTAATCGTTAATGTAGGTGGTTGGCCACAATTTTGTCAACTACCTAAATTAACGATTACAGAAAATAGTGTGTAATCAACTACACAATTACATTTTAATCGTAATTTGTAAGTTGTAAGTAGATTACATTTCGCCCAACTCTTGTCGCAAGTTTACCCACTAAAAACCACCACGACCCCCTCCCACCGCCACTCACTGAAACTTCTTTTGTAATGTTTGTTGCCGGTCGTAAGCCCTCCTTAACCAGAGTTGTATGTTGGTTTCCGTTTGTTTTCAGGACCCCGTAACGTTTGTCTTGTCTGCTGAAGCTTCAACAAGAATTTCAATAAGACATTACATTCGATTCTAAATCAATATTATCAATGTTGTTTTCGGTTCCTTTTCTGGACCCCGTAACGTTTGTCTTGTCTGCTGAAGCTTCAACAAGAATTTCAATAGGGGAAAATGGGGCATAACCGGGTACGCGGGTCAGACCGGGTACCACTGTTTCTCTAAGACAAGACGTGCGATATGCAGCCAACGTACGGTGTTACACTCGGGTAGACCTCACGACGGAATGAGATCAATCGTAGAGCAAAGACCGTCGTGGTTTTTCATTTAGAGAAGTTTAAAAATTTCGAGTTGAAAAGTTCCAGCGTTGCGTCGGTGAATTGCCTTTTTTATACCACTTGGATTTAAAGAATCGATTACGGTAAGTACTGCGTTGTATTCTGTAGACTTTTCACAGTATTTTGCCGTTTTACCCGGTTCTTTATCGCATGTTGAAGTGTAAATATTTAATGTTTAGTAAACTACCTCATTTGGGGCAAAACCGGGTTCTATGTATTAGTCCAGTGACATTAGGATCCGTTAATCCCATCAAGCTAAATTTTGGTATGGGCCTTTATTTGGTCGTTTTAAACAATATGTCAAAAGTCCCCATCAATCCGACCGGCGCTAAAAATTTTACAGAGGGTTGAAAAAACACAAGTGTTTTTCGCGAATATCTCGTTATATAGCAGTTTTGCGACAGAAACGGTTATTATACCATTTACAGCGTAGGAAATTCTCTACGAAAAAGGTGGTATGAGTTTTTTTCGTAGCAGTAATGAGAACGTCAGCATCAATATCTTAATAGGTACCCGGTATTACCCACACCTATGGGGTAAAACCGGGTATTTGCATACTGTCGAGAAAACTCGTTTTCCTGTGAGCCAAATAATTTTTTCATATAAGAATTCTCATTTTCTGATTCTGTAAGGTCCAATTAAGATTTCTAGCGGTGTCCAAAGTTTATTTCGCCGTCTGACTTTATGCTAGCAGGAAAAATACATTAGGTACCCGGTTATGCCCTACTTTCCCCTAAGACATTACATTCGATTCTAAATCAATATTATCCATAGTGAAATAAGGGTGATAATTACATGTGGAATCAGGAACCCCCACCATAAGAGAGGGCACGGAACAACGACATCATAGGGAGTCGGCGGTAGCCGAGGTGGCTAAGGCCCCCCCCCCCCCCCCCCCCGTAGCTCTCCTTCACTCCTTCCCATTATACAAAGGGGTATAGAATTCTGTAATCGTTAATTATTTTAGGGCCATGTCGTTGTCTATCAGCGTGGTCAAAGCTCGTTTAACAAATTCGTAGTTGTTCTTTCCCCCGAACTTTGATATTTCCTTCGCCTAAATTTTAAACTTTACATATTTCTTGCATACAAAATATAATTAGAACGTGCTCGGCTAAATTAAAATGATACCATCCAAAAAAGGTAAGAAACGAAACTATACACTCCAATGCTCAGTGAATTGGGAATTCTCAGAGCAAGTTTTTGGTTCGCGACATGCCAGTTGACCGCACCTTAACGTCCAATGTGGAAAATTGTATATCTTGTAGATACAAAGCATGATATATCAAACTTTGTAGATTTCACGGTAATCGAAACTCATTTTAATTTAATCGAGCAATGGATACAAAAAAAATCCTAAATCCTAAAAAATTCCTCTTGCAAAATACTCTCCAAATTTGCAAAACTTTGCAGAGAATTTATAGGGAATCCCAAGTAATTAAATTTGGCAAAAAAGGATGTTTCGCTGTGTTGCCGGTCCTGCGGTTGCGCCACACTCTCCAGTTTCTCCTCGAGGTTTTTAACCCTATCCTGTGTGTCGCTGACTATGGCCCGCAACAAATGATTCTGCGTGATAATCATTCTTAATTGGGCCATTATTTCCTTGCTGCTTACTGAAAATTGTTTATTACGGTTCATATTCTTTCACTGCAAGTTCACAGTCCATGATAAAGAAATATTTCCGCATACAATTATCATTGTACACATATATTTTGCTTGCTAATTTCGGCATTTCCTCCCGAGGAAGCGGTGATCGCGCCACTTTCTTCCTGGATATTATTGAAGATTAGTGGTGGCGATAACGGCGTTAGAACTGTTGCTGGTAATGACAATTGTTTGGTTGAAAAGATATAAGTATAACTGTGGAGAAAAACATTAAATACACGTGCATCGTATCTCGCGCCCTCGTTGGTGCTTTAACGAAGGCGCCATACCGCCAAGCCCAACTTACCATCTTCAGCAGTTCCTCCCAAGGAAGAAGCGTTGCTCCCTACACTTTCTTCCTGGGCACTGCTACATGGCATTGTAAGTGGCAGTTGCGTTAGAATTGTTGCTGGTAATGACAATTGTTTTGGTCGTAAAGATATTATAAGTATAAGTGTTGGAAACATTGTATGTTTGTGGAAATGTTCTTGAAATTAGATCGCTGTTCAAAAATTCGAGTGAGTATTTGGGATTGTTTGGAAGTAAGAAGAAATCCCCCTAAAAAACTTAAAAAAAGAAGTAAAAATAATTTTTTTTCTAGGTTTTTTTAAGGTTTCTATGGGGATTGAATTTGGTCTTGTTCGAAAACTTATACGCGGTTTACACAAGAAAAATGCCTTTAAATTTAGAAAATATTGCAGGCGTGATGAGATATTAAAGAAATAAGTTTCAGGTAAGATTGGAATAGCCGTGTTTCGCGTAAAGATACACGGCAGCGACTTTCGATGTATGTATACAGGGTGTCGTCTCAAAGCGTTTCCGGGAGGATTTACGTGCGAAATGGGACATATAAGAAATCAAATTGAAAAGTTGATTGGCCGCGAAAACGATAATGGCAGTTGGAATCTTTCGACGTTGCTATGCTAGCGTACTTGAAAACGGAGAATTTCTTATTTATGTACTCCCCTGGGTACGATCAGAAACACATCATGTGAAATAACAACGGGCAATGCTTCGAAGAAAAAACAAGGGTAAGCGTGTAAAACACTTATTGGGATTAGTATGCTCCACTATTTGCAGACTCGCTTGCTCAATGTAAGAAAAATAATTGAACAGGCTACTTTCCCTATCCATTTATGCACCTGATGTTCCAATATTCATTTTCATTTTTGGAGCCCTTGGGAGGTATGAGGACTCCTGCAGTGTCTCATCCTCACTGGTGGAAAATCTCTTAGCGATTTTTTTTGAAGAGTAGAGTGAAGTAGAGGGAAAATTATAATATTATCTGGAGTTTCTAATTTAATACACTTCTGTGCTATTTCCGCTACATTGAATATTTCAAGAGGACCTAAGTTGTTATATCGCGAAAGGAAAATTGCCAAACTGGAAGATTTACACGGTTCGTCATAAAAATCTAGTAATTCGTTAAATTTTCTGCCAATTACTTTTTGTTTGTTTTCGGACATAATAATGTTCTCTAAAATGATAATGCTGCCATCATTAAGACGGCAGCAATTGTTAGGGTGCCGGATCTGTAAGATAAAATTACCGAAAATTATACTTTTAAATTGTTGTGAAATGTCAATATTTGCTATTAATGGACCACGAAAATGTTCTTTCTTGAAAATCGGATATGTAGAATGATCGGCTACTGTCTCTGTGCTCCAAAGAGACTTCTCTAGTTGCCGCTTCACAATCTGCTGCAACGGTTTCTCTTTCTTCCTAATACATTTCTTAATACACTGCAAGAAGTTTTCGAAGGGAAAGCAACTAAAATCATCAAAAGGGCCGTGATTTTTCACATCATCTACTACGTGTAATAAATTATGAACATTGTGTGAAATGTGTTCTGATCCATATAAGAATTCAAAGGTTTCAACAAAATACTCTAGTAATTCTAATGCATAATCGATATGAGTGAAATATGTTCTGTGAGACAAAATGACACATGCGGCGTGGAGTGCTAGAAAATTTTTATACCTATCAATACTAATATTCTTTAACAAAACTACTGGCCCTGTGTACATTAAAAATTGACGGAATTCTGTTGCTTTCCATCTGTGTATATCATTCAAGCTTCGAGGCTTCCTGTTCAATTCTTTTGGAATGCTGCTAGATAGGCTTACTAATGACGATGATATGTTTGATATTGAATCTTGTGATATTTTAGTACCGGGGGTGCCACAACACCACAGATTTAAAAGTAACTTCTTGACTACGCCCAGACAAATGAGATGCATATAATCTAACGGAAAGGAATTGATCATGTCGAGGTGAGGAATGGTTTGTAGAATTGAAGTGCCATTGTGGTGCTCTTCGTCAATTTGTGACCTGAAGTCGGCGTCTGTCCTCAAAGGACTATGTGTCTCGGGAAAGCAAGTTCTATTGTTTATACGGGTACCTTCGATGCAGCATTTCGTGCAAGACGAATAGCCGGCATGGCCTTTTGTGTATTTGATGAAGGATTTAGCGGGGACATCGCATAGGAATGATTTGATTTTCAACTGGTATAAATGATTGTTAATATAAATTCCGTTGTTAATTACATCTATGGCCTCTGTGGTAAATTCTTTTAGGAACGCGTTTGCATCATTGGGCTTTTGAAGCCCCTGATAAATGCCAATCATTTCGACTTTATTGAATCCGGCAATGCAAGCTAAGATGGGGTAAACTTGACTCGATGTGCTTTTAAAAAGTGGTAAACCGTCGACATTAATATTAATATAAATTGTGTTGTCTTTAATATCGGATAAATCTACAGATTGTACGAGTTTTCGAATAGTGGGTTTGAAACCAAAATGGTAATAATGCCCTGGTTCGACAGGTTTAATTTCTAAAGTTCTGGGCGTTTTTAAAAGGGTCCTGGCATCTGAGGGTAAACGGCTTGAAATTGATCCTTTTAAAATGTGTAATAAATCATTGATTGCTCGATGCGAAATATTATGCTTTACGGCCCAGTGTGCTATTGGCGAAGATAAATCAGGACTATCAGTGGTGGTGTGAGAATTTTCGAATGTGGCGAAATTTTCAATTTCCTCCACATTCTCAAGGAAATCTACATTACTCTGGGCGGTATTAAAAGAACATTGGGAATTAATGGTAGTAAGATCGGGAGATGGTGATTGGAAAACTGACTGTGAACTAGTACCGGGTGAAGGTGAATGCGGGGAAGTCGCAGCTGATGATGTTGTGGCTATGATTTCCCGAATGGACCTACTTGCAGCTCTCTTGGCGCGAACATAATATGTGTTTGATTTTGTTTTAGAAGATCTGTTTGACTTTATTTTGCCGGTCATGATTGCGGTAAAAAAGGAGAGAGACAAAACTGACTTTAGTTCAGAGAAGAGTATATAGTAACTAAAGAGAATAGATGTAGAACTTAACTGTAAAATTTGTACACTTATAGGGGAAGGTGGGGCAAGACGGTGTGGGGGGCAAGACGGGGTACCCGCCATATCTCAGGATTCAAACGCACGGACCAACTTTGCGCATACGCGTTAGACGTGTTGTTACCGGCGCAGTTACTGTACTGACAGCCAATGAAACACCGTGACGCGTAACAAAATTACACCACTGTTTGTAATTTCATGGAATTTCTTCCGTATTTCCTTCTTTGTTGCACCCGTGGCAGTGACACGATACTGTAAACGATCATCGGTGTATTTATATGTGTATGAAGCACAATTTAACTGGCTACAAGCTCCGTATGTTGTTTTTTACTTTTATGAATAATGTTTCGGGCAGTGTTCATATGAATGTAGGAAAACGAGAAGGGGCATGATGGGGTACTGATAATGAGAGGTACCCCATTATGCCCAAATGACAAACTCTTCATCAGGGTCAGAAGAAAACACCAAGGAAGACGAAAATCCTCCATGTTTATATTGTGATGGGCTCTATTTAGAATCTGTAGAAGGGTGGATATAGCAAATGGTCTCATTTGTTCTGCGCTGGTGTAGACGATGAAGACGATGATGATATACATACGTGCTTCTTCTGTCAGCGTATTAAATAAATACTATATATATACATATTTACTTCATTTATACCGTTTTTTAATTGGTACCCCATCTTGCCCCAGGGGGTACCCCATCTTGCCCCACCCGTGGGGCAAGATGGGGTGAAAGGACTTTTTCTGAATTTTTTTAATTATTCTATTAAAACCATTAAATAATCGGTTGATTGATAGTCAAACTGAAAGACTTATTATCAAAGAATAGTTCAGGCACAAAATTGATTAGTTGATTAACAAAACCTGTGTTTTATTCATCATCAAACCTTAACTACCCCGTCTTGCCCCACCTTCCCCTACACTTAAGGGAGTGTCCTGCTTTATAAGGTCCAAAAAATCGATTTTTTTTATTGTCTAAATCGATAGATAAACTATCCAAGAATGTATTCACAAAGTTATAGCGGCCAATTCGAAGTATTTTTAAAGATACAGAACCGAGAGCAAGGAAATGGCGAGAATCTGTGCGAGCGCTCGGCCGGACACGGGCGCGTGCTTCACCCTTTGACGCGTTCCCATTCGTCGATCATTACTTTTAAAGACAATCAAACCGGCAGAGTTGTGCAGTGTAATAGTACAGAATAGTCTTAGAGCAGAGTGAGTTAGAGATTGTATAAGTTGAACGTACAGAATTGTAGCGATCGACCGCGAGCGAAAGATCGCGAACGCGCGAGAATCTCTCACCACCGTCAATCGTTGCACCGCGGTGCTACTGGCAGATTCGCGAGCATGCGGGACCAATTCGTGTTTATTGACACTTCGAGAAACCGAATATTCCAGAAATTCAAAACAAATAAATAACGCGATCGAGTTCGCAGAGCTGAAGCTATGAATGAGTTAGAATCTTTTCAGCATGGTGCTCGTGTCATTGATGAAAACATAGAAAAACACATCCGTCCGATCTATGAAGGCCTTTCAAACGACGAGCTTCTGGAACGATGTTTAGGCGGACACACGCAAAACCCCAACGAATCGTTCAATGCAATGGTGTGGCGAATGACTCCTAAACATTTACATTCAGGCCAAAAAATCATTGAAATTGCCGCCTACATGGCTGCAGGAATATTCAATGAAGGTTATTCAGCAGTTTTAATTACAATGCAATTGTTGCATTTGAATATTGGCCAGCAGTGCAAAATGTTCGCCGATACCAGTGATGCGTAGCGACTCGCGCGGGAAGACAAGCGCCAAACATACAACAGCAAGGAGGCTCGTACGGCTCGTAGGATTGAGCAAATACGACAAAATGAGTTTTTTGAACAGGAGGAAGGACTATTATATGGGGCAGGAATAGCTGATTAGCAGATCACTGGTGTAAGTAAGCAATAATTAATATTTTCTCCTACCGAAAACTTTAAAGCGCGATTTCTCCAGTTTTCATTTTTACGATTCTTTCAAATTGGCGGGAGTGATAGCAAAAAACCGTGCGGCCTATTGAATTAAACCAAAGCTTATACTCTTCAGTATTAAATTCTTTTCTATGTGAACTAAAAAAATTGTTAAAAAATTATTTTTAAATCACTTTTATAGCACGTTAAAGTCACATTTTGTTCTTAGAAAATAGACATTCTTCATATCACACTGAAAAAATCATAATTTCGCGCTTTTTTCTGCTTTTTCTTAGTTCACCCAGAAGAAAAATATATGAGCATTAAAAACCATTTTGGTTTTTTCATTTCGGACCAGAATTACGACCAGAATCTTTCCCGCCAATTGGAGACTGCAGTGGCAAAGCGCTCCGAGAATCGGCTGATAAATCTGCCATAGTTAATAATATTATGCGAAAAAAAAAATTTTTGTACTCATTGAATATATGTTTAAATATATCTAAAAGTTTAGGAAGATCAATTGTTCCTTTCCCTTTCAAAAAAATTCGTGAAAAAAATCGATTTTTTGGACTTTATAAAGCAGGACACTCCCTTAAAAAAAAAACGCTAATAACTATAAAACCTGTACAAGAATATTAAAAGACACGACACATCACTAAATAATACACTATATAAACTAAAAAAAATGTACTATAATAATTGAAATGACAAAATACTGCACTACGGTATATTACTGAGTAAATGTTACTCTGAATAGCAAGGAAAATCCTTTGGTGCCTTTCCCTTGGACGGTTCAGCGGTAACTGCCGCGTCTTGTGCTGCGTTTCCGCAAAGTCTGAGTAGTTGGGAAATCCCTACCACAACGATATAAGTTCTTATGACATTAATGAACATTGAAATATGTTTAAACAACTATCAAAGGGAAAAGGACACCAGAAATGCATCCAATTTTTCAGATATCTTTGAATTCATTTAAAAAACTAAGGGTCATAATTCATAAGTAATTGGTGTTATTATTAGCCATTGATTAGTACAATAATTCGTAATTGATATAATGAAATCAACCTACCGTACGTTGCATTCTCAAACTGCCTTACTATATGGACTGACCAATCTTTTTGCACAGCTTCGCAATTCTTTATTGCTCGCGCAATTTTACCCCTTGCAAGGTTCGGCCAGTAGCACTTGTCGCCGTCCAACCAGTTTGTAGGGACCATTTCTACTAGGTCGTCTTCGGCGAATCGGACGATCGTCCATAATAATGTGGTTGCCATTTCTATGCTAGCAAATACTCGGGAAGATAAATAATACATAAGAAATTTCTAAGTATGTTTCCTTGGCTCAGAAGTATGAACATTGAAAGCAGAATACCTCGAAACCTGAATGATCGAATGATGTGGTCTGATCATAAGGACATCAGTTAAAAGAAATTCATGTAAAGTAAATAGTGTATCGTCTGATACATAGAGGGAATTGTTGTAAATTATCAGTTATGAGTTAGAAGAAGATGGCGATGGCGTATTCCTCCACATTTAAGAATGAGTAAACAAGTGACTATTCAAAGCGACATATTTTTTTGTCGATTCTTCCCTGTTCGACAGTAGATCTCTTACTTTTTGACCAAACCTTGGAACCTTCGGAGCCCGTGGACAGCAACAGCGAAGGACGCCCGGAGCACCCCTGAGATTCGCTACCAGAATCTCGGCCTCAGGCGCCTTAGCACAACAGTATATTGGTTTCCGTTTCTTTTCTGGACTCACTCACTGAAACTTCTTTTGTAATGTTTGTTGCCGGTCGTAAGCCCTCCTTAACCAGAGTTGTATGTTGGTTTCCGTTTGTTTTCTGGACCCCGTAACGTTTGTCTTGTCTGCTGAAGTTTCAACAAGAATTTCAATAAGACATTACATTCGATTCTAAATCAATATTATCAATGTTGTTTTCGGTTCCTTTTCTGGACCCCGTAACGTTTGTCTTGTCTGCTGAAGCTTCAACAAGAATTTTAATAGGGGAAAATGGGGCATAACCGGGTACGCGGGTCAGACCGGGTACCACTGTTTCTCTAAGACAAGACGTGCGATATGCAGCCAACGTACGGTGTTACACTCGGGTAGACCTCACGACGGACTGAGATCAATCGTAGAGCAAAGACCGTCGTGGTTTTTCATTTAGAGAAGTTTAAAAATTTCGAGTTGAAAAGTTCCAGCGTTGCGTCGGTGAATTGCCTTTTTTATACCACTTGGATTTAAAGAATCGATTACGGTAAGTACTGCGTTGTATTCTGTAGACTTTTCACAGTATTTTGCCGCTTTACCCGGTTCTTTATCGCATGTTGAAGTGTAAATATTTAATGTTTAGTAAACTACCTCATTTGGGGCAAAACCGGGTTCTATGTATTAGTCCAGTGACATTAGGATCCGTTAATCCCATCAAGCTAAATTTTGGTATGGGCCTTTATTTGGTCGTTTTAAACAATATGTCAAAAGTCCCCATCAATCCGACCGCCGCTAAAAATTTTACAGAGGGTTGAAAAAACACAAGTGTTTTTCGCGAATATCTCGTTATATAGCAGTTTTGCGACAGAAACGGTTATTATACCATTTACAGCGTAGGAAATTCTCTACGAAAAAGGTGGTATGAGTTTTTTTCGTAGCAGTAATGAGAACGTCAGCATCAATATCTTAATAGGTACCCGGTATTACCCACACCTATGGGGTAAAACCGGGTATTTGCATACTGTCGAGAAAACTCGTTTTCCTGTGAGCCAAATAATTTTTTCATATAAGAATTCTCATTTTCTGATTCTGTAAGGTCCAATTAAGATTTCTAGCGGTGTCCAAAGTTTATTTCGCCGTCTGACTTTATGCTAGCAGGAAAAATACATTAGGTACCCGGTTATGCCCTACTTTCCCCTAAGACATTACATTCGATTCTAAATCAATATTATCCATAGTGAAATAAGGGTGATAATTACATGTGGAATCAGGAACCCCCACCATAAGAGAGGGCACGGAACAACGACATCATAGGGAGTCGGCGGTAGCCGAGGTGGCTAAGGCACCCCCCCCCCCCCCCCCGTAGCTCTCCTTCACTCCTTCCCATTATACAAAGGGGTATAGAATTGCCGACTCTATACTTTTTCTTTATATAGATCAAAGCGAAAGTTATGGTAGAAAATAACTATTAAAAATAAGATATGTGGGCAATAAGTGCTATTATAAGATAAGAGAGAGTCCAAGACTACGCGTACTCCCAATTAGGAGTCTTTAGTCTTTAAGCAATTAAATAGTTCCTATTTTATACGTTTAAGGATATATTTATATTTTTCTTTATATTTGTATTAAGCACATTTATCATTGTTGGGCAAAAATAAACGTATCTTTTTTTTAAAAAAAAAGGTGGCTAAGGCGGCTGGCCAGCGCGCAAACGTAGAGATCGCGGGTTCGAGTCCTGGTAGGCGACTTCCAGTACCCATCCCACAGTTTTGCTTCCTCGGTGCGAACGAGGGCCTTCGGTCCCAGGTAGACCGCCGGTTGACTGCCGAGAGTAGTAAAATCGCTGGGTCAGGTAAAATACTCAGTAGAGAAAAATAAAATGTTCATGTTTTTGATAAAAGTTCATGAAAGTATTGCCAATGGATTTTTCAGGATTTCCCAATGAAAATGAGTTCAAATATGGAGAAATTTGGTCCATTTTCAGTAAACCGGGGAACTGGAATCTAATCGTGTTATCATAATAAAAAATTAACCGAATTGTTTCGTGTTTGGACTCATTTTCGTCGACATAAACTCCTCAATCCATCGGTAGTACTCCCATCAAAGTGTGATCAGTAATATGAAAATTTTCATATTCAATAATGAATTTCAATTCGCCGTAGACCGAGGGTCTCCCGCTGGTGCGCTATTTCACTCACTCTCGGTTTACGTCGTTCACTCTCCTTGTTGAAAGGTTCGGGCGAGGGTCCTGACAAGCGTCAGTTTATTAGGCGCAAACTAAGGTAGTTGACCCAGTCACCGATAGGTACCCAGTCGTCGATAATTTGAATTACTATTGAGATTTTATAAGGTTTTTGAACAATATTGTGTAAGAAATAAAATTGCAAATTAATATTTAAGTCTTTATCTACATATATCATCACAATATTGTTCAAAAACCTTATAAAATCTCAATATTAATTCAAATTATCGACGACTAGGCCCACCTGCTTAACCTATCGGCGACTGGGTCAACTACCTTACTTCCCCTGCCCCGGTTTATGGAGAATCCCCAGTCCCCCCGAATTTTTCTCGATAATTCGGGGATTACTCTACTAGTTTGGATGTAGCAGTGTTTTGGAATACAAGTTTCCCCTTCCTTCCCAACCAACTATATTTTAGGGCCATGTCGTTGTCTATCAGCGTGGTCAAAGCTCATTTAACCCTTTCGCTACGAGCGTCGCCTATAGGCGACATCCGCGCGACGACCTGTGTGTACGAGCGTCGCCTATAGACGACATCGAGATAACACTTGACCATGAGACCCGCGATGTTTTTATTTTTACGCATACTGCACAGCGATCACACTTGTCTCATTCTCTGGTTTGTTTATATTTGTTTTAAACAAGTGAAATATAAACATACATTGTTTGGGAGCAATTGGGGCAAGAAACACCAGTTTACCTACGCGCAACATGTGCACTTTTGCGGCGCAGTGCTCCGTACAGTGCCGCTACTCCGGCGGCACGGTGGCTCGTTCAGCGGTGTCACTCCGGCGGAGCGCACTGCCGTAGCGAAAGGGTTAACGAATTCATAGTTATCCTTTCCCCCGAACTTTGATATTTCCTTCACCTAAAATTTAAACTTTAAATATTTCTTGCATACAAAATATAATTAGAACGTGCTCGGCTAAATTAAAATGATACCATCCAAAAAAGGTAAGAAACGAAACTATACTCTCCAATGCTCAGTGAATTGGGAATTCTCAGAACAAGTTTTTGGTTCGCGACATGCCAGTTGACCGCACCTTAACGTCCAATGTGGAAAATTGTATATCTTGTAGATACAAAGCATGATATATCAAACTATGTAGATTTCACGGTAATCGAAACTCATTTTAATTTAATCGAGCAATGGATACTAAAAAAATTCTAATTCCTAAAAAATTCCTCTTGCAAAATACTCTCCAAATTTGCAAAACTTTGCAGAGAATTTATCGGGAATCCCAAGTAGTTAAATTTGGCAAAAAAGGATGTTTCGCTCTGTTGCCGGTCCTGCGATTGCACCACACTCTCCAGTTTCTCCTCGAGGTTTTTAACCCTATCTTGTGTGTCGCTGACTATGGCCCGCAACAAATGATTCTGCGTGATAATCATTCTTAATTGGGCCATTATTTCCTTGCTGCTTACTGAAAATTGTTTATTACGGTTCATATTCTTTCACTGCAAGTTCACAGTCCATGATAAAGAAATATTTCCGCATACAATTATCATTGTACACATATATTTTGCTTGCTAATTTCGGCATTTCCTCCCGAGGAAGCGGTGATCGCGCCACTTTCTTCCTGGATATTATTGAAGATTAGTGGTGGCGATAACGGCGTTAGAACTGTTGCTGGTAATGACAATTGTTTGGTTGAAAAGATATAAGTATAACTGTGGAGAAAAACATTAAATACACGTGCTTCGTATCTCGCGCCCTCGTTGGTGCTTTAACGAAGGCGCCATACCGCCAAGCCCAACTTACCATCTTCAGCAGTTCCTCCCAAGGAAGAAGCGTTGCTCCCTCCACTTTCTTCCTGGGCACTGCTACATGGCATTGTAAGTGGCAGTTGCGTTAGAACTGTGGCTGGTAATGACAATTGTTTTGGTCGTAAATATATTAAAAGTATAAGTGTTGGAAACATTGTATGTTTGTGGAAATGTTCTTGAAATTAGATCGCTGTTCAAAAATTCGAGTGAGTATTTGGGATTGTTTGGAAGTAAGAAGAAATCCCCCTAAAAAACTTAAAAAAAGAAGTGAAAATAATTTTCTTTCTAGGTTTTTTAAAGGTTTCTATGGGGATTGAATTTGGTCTTGTTCGAAAACTTATACGCGGTTTACACAAGAAAAATGCCTTTAAATTTAGAAAATATTGCAGGCGTGATGAGATATTAATGAAATAAGTTTCAGGTAAGATTGGAATAGCCGTGTTTCGAGTAAAGATACACGGCAGCGACTTTCGATGTATATATACAGGGTGACGTCTCAAAGCGTTTCCGGGAGGATTTACGTGCGAAATGGGACATATAAGAAATCAAATTGAAAAGTTGATTGGCCGCGAAAACGAAAATGGCAGTTGGAATCTTTCGACGTTGCTATGCTAGCGTACTTGAAAACGGAGAATTTCTTATTTATGTACTCCCCTAGGTACGATCAGAAACACATCATGTGAAATAACAACGGGCAATGCTTCGAAGAAAAAACAAGGACCAGCGGCCTTAGCCGTGATGAATACACCGGTTCTCGTTAGATCACCGAAGTTAAACATCACGGGGCGGGTACTGGGGAAGGAGATGGGTGACCACCTTTCTCCCGGTACGCCGTTGCTGCTGGGACTGGAGGGTACGTCGCTAATAACCCAAACTAGTAGTGGTTGATGCGACGATAAATAACGGAAAGAAAAAAAAAAAAAACAAGGGTAAGCGTGTAAAATACTTATTGGGATTAGTATGCTCCACTATTTGCAGACTCGCTTGCTCAAAGTAAGAAAAATAATTGAACAGGATACCTTTCCCTTCCCATTTACGCACCTGATGTTGTAATGTTACTTTTCATTTTTGGAGCCCTTGGGAGGTATGAGGACTCCTGCAGTGTCTCATCCTCACTGCTCGAAAAGGGTCATTCCACGCCAACTCAGACACTTTTCGGAGTAACATTTCGGATTTTGGTACAACTCGGATATGTTGTAGTCTTTAGTGATGCATAAACATATCTCGAAGGATTTTTGAAAATTTCAAAAATTGTGGATGTTACAGCTCTTTGAAATATAGTGTTTACTTTTTTTCTAAAAATTGTAACTCTTGAACTAACAAACCGACAAAAATGACCTTTTGAGTGCTTGCAGTGGAGATATAAGAGTACCTAATAAAAATTATTTCACTGAAAAAAGACAAATTTTTAACCATTTATTTTGCAATTCTTGTAAACAAATGCAATTTTATAATTGAAGGCAACTTTTTAAAAAATTGAAAAAATAGGAGGATATAGCCCTGTTTGTCCTCTTTATGGACATGTTTGGAACACGATGGAGACTTTAAAATTGGCCAAATGAAAATTATTTGAATGGAACGCTGCGTCAAGTCACACCGGTTCTACTGGCAGAGCCGTGCGGTACTCGCAGCGGCCAAGCGGCTATATCTGCTATTCTTATACAGTGTTCTCTAATATGGTAAATACTTGTAAAAAACTGAAAAAGGGAAACTTTTACTGTTTTTTATACACAACATAGTACGGTAACTCAATTTTTGGTGTTCGCAATATTTTTCTTGAAACGAGGGCGACCTTCAGTTTTTTAAATGGAATGCTATATGTTTGATTATCCAATATGAAAGCGATTGTCAAGACAAATTCAACCATATGGTATACTTTGACCTTCAAGGCTACACAAAGTTAGGAATGAGGGAAGAAATTCAATCTACTAGATAGATAGTTCGATATATTTATTTCATTCCTAGCCTTGTGTAGCCTTGAAGGTCAAAGTATACCATATGGTTGAATTTGTCTTGACAATCGCTTTCATATTGGATAATCAAACATATAGCATTCCATTTAAAAAACTGAAGGTCGCCCTCGTTTCAAGAAAAATATTGCGAACACCAAAAATTGAGTTACCGTACTATGTTGTGTATAAAAAACAGTAAAAGTTTCCCTTCTTCAGTTTTTTACAAGTATTTACCATATTAGAGAACACTGTATAAGAATAGCAGATATAGCCGCTTGGCCGCTGCGAGTACCGCACGGCTCTGCCAGTAGAACCGGTGTGACTTGACGCAGCGTTCCATTCAAATAATTTTAATTTGGCCAATTTTAAAGTCTCCATCGTGTTCCAAACATGTCCATAAAGAGGACAAACAGGGCTATATCCTTCTATTTTTTTTCAATTTTTTAAAAAGTTGCCTTCAATTATAAAATTGCATTTGTTTACAAGAATTGCAAAATAAATGGTTAAAAATTTGTCTTTTTTCAGTGAAATAATTTTTATTAGGTACTCTTATATCTCCACTGCAAGCACTCAAAAGGTCATTTTTGTCGGTTTGTTAGTTCAAGAGTTACAATTTTTAGAAAAAAAGTAAACACTATATTTCAAAGAGCTGTAACATCCACAATTTTTGAAATTTTCAAAAATCCTTCGAGATATGTTTATGCATCACTAAAGACTACAACATATCCGAGTTGTACCAAAATCCGAAATGTTACTCCGAAAAGTGTCTGAGTTGGCGTGGAATGACCCAAAATCGTTTTGCGATTCTTCTTCTTTTATCTTTGTATTCCATATCAGATTGCAGGTCACTGGTGTCTTCCGCTCTTATTGCCATTAGCCTGGCTTGGGCATAATCATCTAAAAGAGCACATAATTCATAAGTAATTGGTGTTATTATTAGCCATTGATTAGTACAATAATTCGTAATTGATATAATAAAATCAACCTACCGTACGTTGCATTCTCAAACTGCCTTACTATATGGACTGACCAATCTTTTTGTACAGCTTCGCAATTCTTTATTGCTCGCGCAATTTTGCCCCTTGCAAAGTTGGGCCAGTAGCACTTGTCGCCGTCCAACCAGTTTGTAGGGACCATTTCTACTAGGTCGTCTTCGGCGAATCGGATGATCGTCCATAATAATGTGGTTGCCATTTCTATGCTAGCAAATACTCGGGAAGATAAATAATACATAAGAAATTTCTAAGTATGTTTCCTTGGCTCAGAAGTATGAACATTGAAAGCAGAATACCTCGAAACCTGAATGATCGAATGATGTGGTCTGATCATAAGGACATCAGTTAAAAGAAATTCATGTAAAGTAAATAGTGTATCGTCTGATACATAGAGGGAATTGTTGTAAATTATCAGTTATGAGTTAGAAGATTTAAGAATGAGTAAACAAGTGACTATTCAAAGCGACATATTTTTTTCGTCGATACTTCCCTGTTCGACAGTAGACCTCTTACTTTTTGACCCGTCGGGTCAAGAATTTTAAACATTCTTCCATCTGAGTTAATCCGTATATTGCACTGTCGATGGGGGGTAGTATGTACAGGGTCATCGTTTAATCCTGCAACCCGCGCGCGCGCGAACTTGTAAAATGGCAACACCGCCTCACGGACGCATTCCACTACAACAATGCACCGTCCCGGTGTTCGGAGAGCTACTACCCATACAGCACACTTCGTTGCAGCTGTATTTCCGGAACGTTGCTGCAATATTGCGTTGTTGCAGGTTGCATTGCAACATTGTAGGAACGTTCCTGCAATATTGCCGTGCATTATTGAAGTGGCAATGATTCTACAATATTGCAAGAACGTTGCCGTGCAATGTTCCATTGACAACGATCCTACAATATTTCTGCAATATTGCGCGCACATCGACGTGCAATGTTCCACTGGCAACGATCCTATAATATTTCGGCAATATTGCGCGCAAATCGTTGTGGCAAATGTTTCAGTGGCAACGACACAGCAAAATTGCCTACATATTGCCGTGCAATACTGTAGTGGAAATATTGTAGAGACAGTACAGCAATATTCTGAAGCAACTATGACTTTAACAAATTTTGAAATATGACGTCAAGTAGATTCTACAGCATGTTTCACTGAACTGGATATGCTAAAATTATCTCGTTGGCCGTTGAAGATATGAAAAAAGTGTTATTGTGAGAGTTGTTTGTACATGAATTTAAATTATAGAAGAGATTTGAAAATGAATTTAATTTATTTAGATACAGTAGATACTATATATTTTAATGTGTGAAATTATTATTATTATTATTATTATTATTATTAAACGTCTTTATTGCACAAACACGTATATACAATCAAACAAGAGAAAAGAGAGATGAAAAGACAAATGGAAAGTTTTAGTCTAAAGACTACTTTCCAACCTAACCTAAAATGACACCGGGTTAAAGTTACAGTCCACACCTACAGTGTTAAAAATCCCTAATAGGTTTGTCAAATGAGCCTTCGTTTTTGAATAATTTGAGTTTAAAGTTTTCCACTGTTGGAGTATAAGTTCGAATACGTAAGCAATCTTTTCAATCAGCGGTTGTAGCTGCGGCGGTAAAGTGTTCGTCTACGATGCTACAGGTCCTGGGTTCGAATCCCCCTGGGGTAAAAATATTTTCTGTGAGAAAAAGACACACGGGCGTTATACTACTACGATTCTGCACACATTCATGTCATCGCGTCCCTCATTGTCCGAAACGTTGCGGTGGGAGGACCATTGCTGTAAAATTTCCGAAACGCTGCGGGAATATACTCCTGCAATATTGCTAAGGCGGGCGTAGGCGTGAACCTGCAACTTCCCTGCAATGATACGGTGCAACATTGCAATCTCGCACCGCAATATTTCCGAAGAGTTGCAGGATCATTGCTACAATTTTGCCGTTTTGTTGCAGAATCATTGCCGAAACGTTGCAGGACTACATGTTTGCAATGCTGCTGCAACATTGCAAAAATACACACCTGCAATATTGCGAAAGCGGACATAGGACTGAACCTGCAACGTCTCTGCAATGTTATGGTGCAACATTGCAATCTTGCACCGCTATATTGCAGAGACGTTGCTGCAATGTTATGGTGCTGTGTGGGTAGTGACCGCTAGACAGCGGTGATGCCCGAGCTTCGAGAATTTTGGGCTGGCCTCTTTCAAATTAACGTTGCAAAGAACTATTCAGAATTTCCCGGACCGGGTTGAGAAGAACTAGGAGACTTTTTCGTATAACTTTTGAACTATAAGAGATATCAGAATGCTATTGGCGCCGCAAAATGAGGAAAAATTATACCCTCTTAATCATGGATAATTTAATATATTTTACGTTTACTTAATTTTTCGTCTATCAATTTTTTAACCAGAATTGTTGTGGGGCTATACAATTCCAGGATAGCACAAGTCATTAAAAAATTGAACATATGACAGGTCATACTTTCTTCATCGGATCTTTACGAAAGTATCATCAATTGTGTTCCGTGTTTCTCGGTTTCTTTTTCTATTTTCTATATTCTGAAATCTAAGGGTCCTTACGCAGAAATAAAAGTGAGCAACTTTCACCTCGCAATGACCGGCCGTCTTTTCCGTACATCTGCGTTGCACGCGGTGGCAACGACCACGGTCACTGGGGGGTGACAATAAGCAGAGACAGGAAAGGTCGTCGGCACGAATCCGATAATATTGGGCCTGGTCTGGGCGCCTTCGCGTACGACGTGCAGTGGGCTGGAAATTCGTTTTTTGTGGGCAAAAGTCAAAACTATCCACGGAATATCACACCTCGTTTAGCGTCCAAATACACTGTGGATTGTATTGCCGAAGCAATTGTCAATTATATACCTGATACAGTGTATCGTTGGTTGTTCTGGCTGTGTTAAGGGGGTATACCCGTTTGAATCCTCGGAAAATGTGTACATTTTGAGGATTTTTTTACTAGTCAACGGTTCGATGTAGATTTTCCGTTTTCTTACTATCTTTAAATAGTATTATGAACTACTAAAAAAAAAGTTTCAGTTAAAAAACTATTGTTTTTGGGAAGTTATGCATACACATCCGAAAGTCTTTCGATTTTAGACGGCTAAACGAACCAGTGCACCGATACCACATTTTATTAACATCAAACAATGCCACAGACAATACAACATTCAATGACTTGAAGTTGTTTCGGGTAGACGGGTACCCGACGGGTCAAAAAGTAAGATTTCTAGTCTGAAATAAAAAGTAGTACAATTATTTTTTTTAAAGTATGTCAATAGCTATCGTTCAACGAAGCCGATCTTGAAAATTTTGAAAAATAAAGAAATGGTGGGATATCAAAGGTAATGTTAGATTTTTCTAACAGAAAAATCCACCTTTTTTCTTTATAAATAATAAACGGGGAATCGGAATAAAAAAAAGCCTTCGTTGGACGATGCGGAATCTTATTATGATTCTGCATGCAAAATTGGAAGTGAATTGGTTGAACGTAGCGCGAGTTTTTAGGGCCACCGTAATGAAAAATATAGCTTCGCTGCGATCGGTCGAGCCGCCGTGTCGCGCCGCACAGTGGTTCAGAGGCGGAAAAAAACTCAAAAAAGCATGTCACAATTTCGTATTGTTTTTTTAGGTATGTTTTTTTATTGGTTACGTATTGGTCATTTCCTGTCACTTAGCCTCTAAAACCGTTTACAAGTGCGGAAAAACTCGCACTAAAGGAGTATGGCCAAAATTTCTACATATCACTAAGTGGATCTGTTTTTTCCGGAGTAGTTTTATCACTCATTTTTACATAGTGTAGGACAAAAAGAGGCAGAATTGAGACTGTTGTCAGAATATAACAATATCTCTAAGAATGCCGAGGTGTTTTAGAAATCATCATTTTTTTCAGGTACCTCCGTCTACCTCCGCAACGACACTTGAAAGGTTTGAAAGTACATATTTTGAGGTACAATTCCCATTAAAAATTTTCACCGTCCATCACCGTCTGTACCGTACGCAAAAGTTTTTGTTCGTTTTTTTCGTAAAAAAAGGTTAATACTTAATTACTACTGTTGAGCGTCGTTCGCTCTTGTGGGTATCGCCTCGCCTTCGGTTGTCTTTCGGCGAGCACCATGGTGATTCCTGTTTACTATTATTTGTACAGTTCACTAGTAAACATGGAGCAGTTTGCAATTAAGCACAAAGTTTTGTGCGATATAATTTTTAATCGCGACATTTTCGACAATTTTTTACAAGTTAATTACAATTACTTAAGCGATGAGCAGTGCGCGTATATTATTCAGCAATACCAGAAGATATTCTTACCCCATTTCAATAAAAAATTTAAAGCAGTCTATCAAAACAGAGAGAAATTTCGTTCAAAGTTCAAAGTCTGGCTACAAGGTTATTTCGAGGTATCATTATCTCATCTACCTGGCACGTCTGACAATTCAGCATCTGAACAATTAAACATCATAAAACGTGGGAGGCCATATAAGTCGTTTGACGAATGTTCCGATCGTGCCAAAAAGTACAAAGTTCAGTTTCACCGAGAAACATTTTCCCAAGATTTAATTGATGCCGCTTCTTCCAAGCCAGCCAATGCTGGTTCGAAAATGGATCCCGATTTGGCACTAGCCATGATGGCTCAGGCTAAACTTTCTAAATATCAGTATGAAGTCATTAGAAAAATGGTGAAAGACATCGGCCATAACATTTTCCCATCGTATAATAAGATACTCGAGGCGAAAAAGAAATGTTATCCACAAAATATATCGTTGACTGAACATTCAGTCACTGTTCCTCTTCAGGACTTGTTGGATCACACCACTAAAAGGATCGTCGAAAGTTGTCCGAGCATGACAGGTACTTATGACCTAATGCTGCACACCAAATGGGGATTTGATGGTGCTTCTGGACAGAGTCAGTTTTCACAAAAACTCACAGAAGAATCTGCCAGTGTTTCAGATGCCCATGTTTTTTCTACTTCTATCGTACCATTGAAGTTAACGTGTATAGGAAACGAAGAGGTTGAGTTGTGGAAGAACTCTAGACCTTCGTCCACAAGGTTTTGTCGACCCGTAAGATTTGCCTGCACGAAAGAGACTCCAGATATTATTATAGGAGAAAAAAATCGAATGGAGAATGAAATTCAATGTTTACGAGATTCTATAATTAAATCGGATGGGCACACAATACGTGTAAAACATCAATTATATTTTACAATGTTTGACGGGAAAGTAGCTCAAATTGTGACCGAAACAAGTTCTGCAAGCAACTGTGTGATTTGCGGGGCCAAGCCTTCGGAAATGAACAAATGGCCAAAACTTATGCAAAAAGAAGTAAATGTTGAAGCCCTTAAACTGGGAATGTCGACAATGCATGCCAGAATCAAATTTATGGAGTATGTTCTCCATCTGAGTTATAATTTGCCGTTTAAATGTTGGAGGGTCAATGAATCGACAAAAAGTACGAAAAAAGAAAATAAAATTAAAATTCAAAATCAGTTTCGAGAAAAACTTGGATTACTTTTAGATGTCGTTAAGCAAGGGACAGGAACAACTAACACCGGAAATGCATCAAGGCGATTTTTTGAAAATACCGCGATAACTTCAGAAATAACTAAAGTTGATGAAAATCTTATTAAAAGATTTAAAATAATATTGGAGTTAATCACAAGTAATTATGCAGTTGATTCAATTAAATTTGGTGAATATGCTCGCGAAACCGCACAGTTGGCTATACAATTGTACCCCTGGTACTATATGCCAGCTTCGGTTCACAAAATTTTAGTGCATGGCCAGGAAATAATTGAACAAGCGGTTTTTCCAATTGGAACCTTATCGGAGGAAGCCCAGGAAGCGCGGAACAAAGAGTACAAATACTTCAGAACGTTTAATACCAGGAAATCATCTCGAGAGGCAACAAATGAAGACATAATTCGTAAGTTACTAATTTCTTCTGATCCTTTTTTATCAAAATTACGACCGGAGTTAAAAATAAAGAAACTTCCTTTGAGTGAAGAGGCAAAATGTTTATTAAAGAATTAAAACGATCTATCGATTGTCTAAACATTGTGCAAGTACAAAATCCGTTAAAAAAACGAATATTGTAAGTTAAAAATAAATTAAAACATTCAAAAAATGCATATTTTAATTCTCTACAACTTTTCTATTGGACAAAATTACATTGAGCCAGAAGAAAACTGCTCAATATCGCAAAATATGTAAAAAACATGATTTTTCATGGTTTTTGCCCAAAAAACATGAATCGTTTATTTTAGGTATAGGAACATGGGGTATATTCGGAATCAGCGCAAAATTTTCTATAATAATACATAGAGAACCCAATTTTTTTTCCAAAATTTCCCATTTTTGAACCACTGTGCGCCGCTCCGTGCTACCTGGGATGTTTCACTCAAATGCCTGTAACTTTGTCAATTTTCCGAATTTTTACATCATACCTGTTTTATACTACTTCTAAAACACCAATCTATGAAAATATGTAAAACAGGCCACCGTAATGAAAAATGTAGTTCCACTGCGATCGGTCGAGTCGCCGCGCATCCCCGTCCGGTGCTACCTGCATGGTTCCATTCAAATGCCTGTAACTTTGTCAGTCTTCCGAAATTTTACATCGGACTTGATTTATAATATTCCTTTAAACATCAAACTATGAAAATATGTAAAAAGAAAAAATCCGATTTTTGACACTTTCAAACGGTTATGCCCCCTTAATCGTGACTGCAAGCCCAGCCTTTGCGAAAGTTCATTATATTTGTTTGAAGTTCCATTGCATCATTGTTCCGACGTGAATATAACATCTACTTTTGCAGAAGTACAGTTACAAGCCCTACTCCACCACACCGTGTCGAACGCTTGTTAAATGTACAAAAAGACGTTGTATCTATGAGAAAACAGTAAAAGTAATGTTAATTACTTCAATTTATCAAGTAACACGCTTCCTGAATGAAGTTAAGACCAACAGAATCTTATAGAAGGTATTGGTGAATTAATGCCAAATGTTCTACTATGCTGTTCTACCCTCATGGTTTTACGGTTGGGACTTACGCTGTATCTGGCTTCGAAGGGGGTGCGTAAGCTAAACAGCGGAGGTTCTTAAGCAATCCGTACCTGCAGCTAAATCCGCGCGATGAGGTGACGCGGAAAAGAACAAGACAATTAATGAATTTGTAACCTTGTCCGCGCGGATTTAGCTGCGGGTAAAACGGCCATTCGCCCCTACGGCGTAGGACGAAAATCATAAAGTCCCTTTACCTGAGAACGGAGGCACGATAGCGACGGAAGTCGATATCCCTGGAAAACGGCATGGTATCGATTGCCCCTCATCGACATATCTGGTAGACAAATGTTTCCCGACAAACGCTTCGTGAACAAGCGATTGCCTAGTCGCAAAGAAACGAAGAAATTTCGCGTCAACAATACCAAATTTCCAGCTGTAAATCGCCTGCGCTGCCAGGACTGTTTAGCTTACGCACCCCCTTTTGAAGCCATAAACAGCGTAAGTCCCCAGCATAAAACCCTCGAAGGTAGAACAGCATGGGCCCACCCGCCCTTGACTATACTTATTCTTATTAAAATACACGTTGACAGGAACAGTTTGTACATACTAATATGTATAAAGAATTGTTAAGTTATCCACATGTATATTCATT